>MNCI01012110.1:252680-287525 GCA_015680685.1 Gnetum montanum
GACCTCGATGGGAAAGTCGAGAGAGAGGACAAGGGCAAGGACGTAGGGAGAGTAGGGAACAACGCAGACATCATAGGTGTCATGAAAGAGATGATCATGATGAGCCCCTACTTGCAACCTGAAGTATGCTTGACATAACGGAGGTAGTTAGGATTCCCACAAGGCATTTAAAAGATAGTCGGATGAAATGTTTAGACATGAACAACATCCCACGATTTGAAGGGGGATACAATGCTGATCCGCAAAATCATTTGCAGGCATTCCACGATGCCTGTGCCTTGCAGAATATAGAAAATGAGTGGCAAAAACTTAAGTTATTCCCAAGGACACTCACCAAAGAAGCAGAGAGCTGGTACAGGTCCTTAGAATCGGAAACCATCAGGAGGTGGAGTACAATGTTAGAACTATTCAACGATAAGTATCAGACGTACTCCAGAGTGTCCAATTTGCGTAAGCAGATCCAAGGCTGGAAACAAGGTACATATGAACCCTTGGATGCTACCATGGCCCGCTATTACACATTGTTACATTGTTGCCTGGGCCATGGGTACACTCAGAGGGATCAACTTCGCCACATGGTGGATGGGCTAAGGTATGAAACGAGAAGAACCCTTGGGACTTATGCCCAAGGGAGACTCTCACAACTTAGAGTCCATGAAGTACCTTGCTTGTTGGAACAAGTAGGAAAAGAAGAAGGTGAGCTATGAAAAAGGGAAAGTGCTGGAGAATACAACCATGATCCCTCTCTTCAAAAGAAGGGAGTGAAATTTTGTGATGAAGAGGATGAGTCACCAATCAAAGAGTTGGTGAATAGGAAAACCTTGCCGATTCAAAAGTTCACAATAGAAATAGCAGCTAAGGTAGATGACGTATGGAGTTCCTTAGACTCTAAAATTGAAACCTTCTTAAAAATTGTAGAAGAGTCTAAGGTAGAACAAAGTAGTGACAAAGGTAAGAAAAAGTGGTGAGATTTAAGCTCTGCACATAACAAGGGTAAGGGGAAAATCACTAACTTCGATGGGGCTGTGGACGCTGACACAGACGATGACGGTGGATGTGAGATATGCCACTATGACCATCCTAAGGGATGTTGTCCAATTATCTCACATCTACAGGAGTCTGGGGTGTATCCACTAAATCCAAGACTCAACCAACAACAAACACCCCGAAGGTTACCTTATCCATAGGGTAACCCAAGGTAGTTCCACCAACCCTTAACGTATTATCCAAGTGGAACTCCACCACAACCCATCGGACAACATCAGCAGTGGCAATACCCACAGTCATGGGGGATGCCATTGCCGAAACATCAGTACCCTTACCAGCAGCCTGATCCTTATGGATATTATGTGTAGTAGTTGATTTCTCCAATTGACTCTATGAGTCACACAACCCCCAAGCATCACTACCAAGTTTGGGAATACTTCAGAAGGACTCCTTCTCCTCCAGGAGACACTCCATACCCACACCATCCTCCAAATCCACCCGCACCTCTTTCACAAGTAGTTCCCATAATAGCTCCTGCTCCAACAATGCAAGGGGAACTCCCTTCTCAACCGCAACAACGTCACGTTGCAAGAGCTGTAATTATTCAACCCGCTGTTGGTTTTGACAATTGTAAAAAGAGAAGATATTTTTTCAGAACCAAAAGCCCAGACAAACTCTCGCAACAACAAGCAGTTGAGCCCATGTACACTCCTCCACCATCTAACACTTCGGAGCACCCTTCAGTTCAATAGAGCTTAACGCATACGATTATGTTAACGCATACCGTAACTGACTAGAGCAAGGTAGGTCACCTTCCCAGGAAACTAACTAACCCTGGGAGTCCCTTAATCTATTTACAAATTGTTAGAAATAAACAACATAGGGCTCTTCTTGACTCAGGTTCCGAAGTTAACTTAATTTCACGAGAGATGTATCATGCTTGGAACCTGCCCCAACTTAAGAAGAGCAACATTCAACTAGAGTTGGCAAACTAGTCCATCACCATTCCCTTGGGATTGGTGGAGGACATCATCACCACTGTGTGTGGTTGGTCTTACCTAGCTGATTTTCTGGTGATTGAAGTTAACAACAATGAAGGGGACTTCCCAATTATAATGGAAAGGGCATGGCTAAGTACAGTAGATGCATGCCTTAGGATCCACGATCTTTCTTTGAAAATTTCTAAGATGAAAATTTATGGAAAGATCAAGAAGAGGAAAGTTCCATGCATCACATACAGTGATTCATCGAGTGATGACATGGAGGAAATGCCTCCATGTAACAGGTGTGCTCTTGAAACGTTGAAATAAAGATGCCTGTATGTAGCAACCACACAACCAGTAGTAGACACCCTATGGTTGACAGCTACTTGAAGGAGCAATCAAATATGCATGGAATGAACTGAGGAAACCCATGCCCATAACAAAAACATATATACATTAGAATATGAGCGTCGCCAACTTCCACCCCCTAATCTAAGATCATCAATTGGGAGAAGTTGGACACTTTTTAGAAATTCAACCATGCGCTCATTATTTCAGATCTCTCCCTTTCCACTCAGTCATGGGGGAGATGGCCACCTATGCTGATCATATAGGGTCCTCAGTTCTTTTTTGATTTTTTTTACACGTTTTTGTTTTACAACATTTTTGTTTTACACATTTTTGTTTTACAAATTTCTTTAACTTTTCTAATTTTTGTTTTACAACATTGTTATACTTTTTCCATTTCGTGTGATCCACCCTATAAGTTTGTCACCCAATAAGTGTTCGGAATGATGGTATGAACTATTTTCATATTGATTACTAATGTTTGGTTTTTACCTTTAAGTCACAATGTTGATACTAAGGTATGTTCTTTTGATATGACAAGCAATGAGTTCACTTCATCCATCCATCCAACAGTTTCTATGGTCTCTCTTGGCTTGGAAATGTATAGTCTCCTTCTTAATAAGAACTTAAATGAATTAGTGACTAGGTATTTCTCAAACGAATTAAGGACTCAAGGATTGCAAAGGGTGTGACTTCAAAGGAACTTGATGCTTTTGTGTTGGCCGTTCTCTTGGGTGCTTGGATGTTTTCTTTTTGAGTTTTCTTACCGTTTCGATGTTACCCAACTATCGAAAGTTGAGACAATAAAAATAAGAAGTCTTTGCATGGTGTGGTTCTCACGCATAAAAACACAAAACACAAAATACAAAAAGAAAAGAAAAGTGAGAATTCAAAGCACATCCCTTAGATGAATAAACTTGGGCTACAAGCACTGGTTATGGAACTAAAACTGTTCCCTCTAACTAAGGCCCTTCTTGCTTCCCATTCTCTCCTTTGTTTCATCGGAATGGTGGTGACTCTTGGGGAAGGCATTTTTGTTATCCAAGTGGATAGTTTAGCCAGATGCATTGATGCGAAGTCACTAGAAGTGGTTGGTTTGAGGCCGGAGTTGGAGTGAGATGTGCCAAGTCATATTAATCATGACCTACACAAGGGGCTGTACACCACCTTGTCCTTGGGATTCCATTCCACTCTCTTCTCTCCATCTTTCTTCCCCTTGTTCACCTCATTGCTGGTTGTATCATTAGTGTACATATTTTGGTTGATGCATTGTTTTCTTTTCGGTAAATGCTTGCAGTTAAGACTTTAACTCTTGCTTCAAATGACATTCCTAGAGCCTACGGACTCTTTGAATGTGGGTTTGTCAGGGCATTAAGGGCATTAGCCTGCTTTGGGGAGGACCCACTGACATTCCTATTTGGTGCACCAGTTAACTTCTTTCCCTTAACATTTTGCAATTAATTTTATTTTGTTCATTACCATCTTGACATCCATTTCACTGATGTTTTCAGTTGTCTCTTTTTATCTATCTTTCTTACTCCTTTTCTTTCTCCATTCTAACGCTACCAGAGGTTCGCAATTAGTCATGGGGGTACGGGGCCCAATTTTTTCGATTTTCTCCTAGCCCCAGATTTTATTGATTTTCTTCCTAACCCCCTACATCTTCTGTAGTTATCATTACTATATCTCTTGATCCATATCAGCCATACCACAACCTAGCTAATGAACTTACATCGAAGCAAGGTATCAATTATATGATGATTCATTTACCCTTGCTAATATAAGATTGTGTTGTGTGTGCAGATGGCGATCATACAAACAACAGATTGGATCTGGAGCAAACACTTGGAATGGAGCAGCGCTGAAGCAGCTATGCAAGGAGCAAGATCGATGGTGCGCTTACAGATGGACAATGAAAGGCGCAATCTTGGCATTGGCAGCAACAACACTTCTTTCTCTCTCTCATTCTCAGCTACCAAATGTGGCCTAATGTCATTGTAATAAGGTGTTTACCCTTGTTGTCATGAACACCAGTTTTGTCAAGTCTTGTAATGATGATCCGTTCGCATGTCATCCTATTAGTTCCATTCCCCTCAATAATCCCATACCTTCTCGATATTATTGTAAGGAACTCAAGGATGAGTTTTCATTCAGTCATGGGGGTATGATGAGATGCGATTCGCATGAGCTGCGATATCGCGTCATCCCCTGCGATGTCGCGTACCCGATATCGCGGTCCGTCGCCAAATCTATAAATAAGAGGCAGCAGTCCCCTTATTTCCCATCCTAAGTTAGAAGTAGGGAAAATCTGGCAATTTGAGCACTCCAGAGATAGAATATTTTCCATGTGCCCACAGTAGAAGTCCCAAAAGTGAACGGATCTTTATTTGAGCAACATTGTACCTAAACACAAGTTGTGTATGGAAATAAAGATGAGCTTTCCAGATAAACCTTGCAGTGCATGGAATAGGATTTTATTTATTATTTTCTCTCTTACCCTTAAACTCCTAGAATGCGGAATGGGTACGACTTGATTACGAGCATCTAAGGATGTGTATGGATAGTCAAGGAATTAGCTACTCATCGCATGCAGTATGAGTACAACTTGATTACGAGCATCTCGTGTGACTGCTTGGTAACCCAATGGCATATTCAGGATCTACGCTTGGTAATCCCAGTGGTAGTCCTAGATGTGTACGGTTAGTCAAGGAATCGGCTGCTCATCACACTTAGGCTAGATAGATTCTCTCAACCCTTTCCTCCTAGTTAGGTGCCTCAGTACGACCACTTCGAGCACGTGCATTACGTGTGGTGATCCCAGCAACGATTAGCGTTTGGTAGCCATGGTTGCATCGGTTCAGGGTGTGTACAGTAAGTGGGAACGGATGCTGATGCTAGTTAATTTAGACTTAGTTCATTAGTTAGAGTTAGTTAGTTTCTCAACCCTTCACCTCGATAGCATAGGAGAAAAACATAAAAAGATATAAAAATCATATACCTTGGACTTACTTAACCATACACCGTGACAACTACAAGTAAGTCTGGGAAGACAACGAATGATTTACCCCAAGTGTTCCATGCGCTATGTAGGCACTTAGTAAGCGGAGTTCGATCGGATCGCACGTGCTACGCTCGTTTCGTATGGTTGAGTGTAGGGGTACCTCACCACTCATCAATCATTTTCCACTATTCATGCAGGGGAGTTCTTCAAATTTTTCTCTACGACTTGTGATTGTGAGACCCTTTCTTTTATACCTATATCTCGCTCGTTGGTCATGGGGGAGGGGCACATGCCGAATAGCACATAAATTTTTGAAATTTTTTTTTGAAATTCATCATCTCTCGAAGGACATCTTTAAGGGTAATTAGTTGTAAAATTAAGAATAGAATGTGTGAAAAATAATTTCATCTCCTTAGTTATACTAGAAAATTAATTTTGGAAACCACCTAAGCAAAGAGGACTCAACATTATAATCTTTCGGGGACATGTTCTTCCAATAATTAACATCACATGGAAATAAAGTAAATCTATTAAGGTAAGCAGTAAGGTATAACCTAACTTTGGTAACAACCTTACTAACGATTGGCCTTGTGTGATTGCAGATGGTCCCGAAATATGGACAACAGGAAGGTCCTACTCAAGGTGTGATCAAAAGACCTAGGGGAGTTGAAGGACAAGTCCCTGCTGAACAACATGTAGAGCATGAGGAATAATAATTTAGTATCCACCAAGAAGACCCTGCTCCTATACAATCAAGGTAGGTGGAAGGAGGAGCTGCTGCAGCGTCTGAACAAGGATGATATCTCATGTTGCCCTAGGATTGTGTTCAGAACATCCATGAAAGGTCCATATTCACTATAGTGATCATGGAATTAAACTTTGGACCTTTCACAAAATTTTCTCTGGAGGCCATTAGGGATCACCTCAAAGGGTCCCCATTATGGCCTATCCTCTCTGAAAGTGGTCCTTGGTACTTAAGGGGAAACATACCTATTTTGGAACAATAAAGAAAAAGGCACCACAGTTAACAATTATGGTGTGACTGTTGATTTCTCTGTTCAAGCCATTTTGAAAGTATTAAACCTGCTAAATATAGGGCCAAAGGTTGCTCAGAACCAGTTGGATACTTTTAGAACCGAGCAACTTAATAAACTATTGACAGAGAATAAAAGGGTAGCAGAAGAAAAAGAGAAGGCTGACTGGGATGCCTCTATGGCACAAGCGCAAAATTACATGCATGCCAGGGCACTCAAGGCCTTACAAGAGGAGAAACTCTAGGCCATAATTCAACGTCATCAAATTCCAAGACTTGGACTGCAAGAAAAGGGAAAGACACCCATGGAGGAGCCACTGCCACTAGGAACTACATGAGTTCCATCCAATTTTGTAATGATAGGATTTTCCTTTGTGTTGTGTCTCAATTTTGTTTAATCCTCCACTACGGCATGAATAAATTCCTAGTCAGTTAATACTCCCATACCTATGCATTGTGTAATCAATTGAACTTGTTTCTCACTTTCTTTGACTCGAGGATGAGTTGTTATTTAGTTGTGGGTGTATGATGAGTCATGGTTTGTCAGGCCCAATTAATGGAGCATAGTTATCAGAGCCAAGTTATTGTAGCCTTGATACAAGATACATGGTCTGTCAGGCCCAGTTATTGGAGCCCAGTTATCAGGGCCACGATATCACAACCGCGATATAGCGGCCTGCATGCGATATCGCGTACTCGATATCGTGGTTCTTAGATTTTATTGTAAGTTTTTAAGTTTAAGTTCCTGTCAACCCTTTTCTCCTAGTGCATGCCCATAGTGTGGTGATTGTAATTGTACGACATCCTTATTCGAGTGTGACGTACTTGGACATGCACATGACCAGAAATAAAGATCGAGATTACTTCATCATTATAGCATTCACTTAGCTTAATTATTTATTTAATTATTATTTACTACTTTCTTAGTTAATATCTCTTCACCCTAAACTCCTGTTAAATGCAGAATGAGTACGACTTGATCACGAGCATTTAAGTGTGACTACTTGGCAACCTAGTAGCGTACCTAGGATCTGTGCTTGGTAATCCCAATGGTAGTTGTGCACGAGGTCCAAGATGTATACGGATGATTGAGGAACGGATGCTCATCGCACTTAGGCTCATTTAGATTCTCTCTCACCCTCTCTCTCATAGCTTAGTTAATATTATTTTCCATCATACTCAGGAGTAGTACTAGTGTAGAAACACATCATACACCTCACTCTAGACTAAATCATACGTGACAAAGCTAATACTAGTCCAGGTGGAAAGACAATGAACTACGACCTGTGAATAACTATCTAGATACTACAACTAGCCTGTCTATAGAGTTCAACTGGATCATGCGTGAAACACTCATATTCGTATGGTTGAGTGTAGGGGTACCTTGCCACTCATTAGTAGTAGAAAGCATGGACTAGAAGTGGGACTATCTTCACCAAGGACGATGCGACAGTACTACACGATGCGTATTGTTCATGATCGTTGGATCTTCTCTTTCATTCTTTAGCTACCAAGAGGCATTGGATGTTAGTTTTATTCAGGGTGTTCACTTCTCTTATCATGAACACCCAATTTTGTAAAGATTGTAACTTCGTACACTTGGGCACTTAGAGTCTATTTGTTTCATCTGAGTTAGTTTGTATGTCAGTCAATAGTCCCATACCTTCTCAATATTTTGTAAAGAACTTGTTCCTCCTCTTCTGCACTTAAGAACAAGTTTTCATTTAGTTGTGGGGGTATGAAGCATGTTTTTCACATGCTTTGACATTGGGGGGTATACATTGGCCTATAAATATAGCACTTGGGCTTTCAATTTGGAATGAGTTTTTGATAGTTTTCAATCAGAGTAGTGAAGCTCTTGTAGTTTATTTTCTCTAGAGTTAGAATATTTTCTGAGTGCAGGTAGAAGGAGTCTAAGTGTGTGTGGTTCTTTGTTCGAGCATTGATGTACTTGAGCAAAACAACGTGATGGGAATAAAAATAAACTCTTTTGATAATCCTTGTGGCACCAAGAATAGATTAATGTTGTCTTTAATGCACTTTACTTTCATGCAGTTGAATTAAGCAATTACTTTTCAATTGTTAATGAACATAAGCATGACCACTTTGAGCATACATATAGTACTTGGTAATCCAATAACGCTTAACGTTTGGTAGCCCAACAACACTATATGTGTTCAAGATGTGTCTAGGAATGTGGGATGGTTACTTGTGTTAGGCTAGCTAGGTAATAGATGAATTAGATCTTCAATTACTTTACCTTTCATTCTTGTTGTAGGCGATCAAATTTATAAAACATAAAATAATAAACATCATATGCCTCACTTTGGATTAGATCATATGTGACAAAGCTACCACTAGTCCAAGTGGGAAGATAGTGAACTACGATCAAAGCATAACGATCTAGATACCACAACTAGTTCCATCCACGAAATTCAACCGGATCATGCATGAATGCTTGTGATTTGTATGGTTGAGCATAAGGATACCTCACTGCTCATCAATTATAAATAGAGCAAAGGTTGAATTATGGACAAAATTTGTTACCTTTTTAGTTAGAAAGTGATTAAATTCTCTTAGATTATACTAGGCATATTATTAACTCCATATGTTATCTCATGAGAAACTTGAGGCTTTGGGTCTTCCTTAATTGGGAACTTGGAATAAGAGATGTCATGAGATATTAAACATGAACCTTGGGGGTACTCATGGGGAGTGACTTGCATAGGGATTGAATCTATACCAGAAGCAAATTTTTCATTGTTTATAGACCATGTTCTTATAGCAATATAACAAGCAATCATAAGCTATAGTAGTGCATGATTGGAATTCAATTTTAGGAAGGCCATTAGGTGTAACTAGAGCTATCTTGTTTGAGATAATTTAGCATTAATCCAAATTTGTTTTTCTTCTTTTCTAAGTTAGAGCTATAGTGCATTGTATTATGTCTTCAATCTACTATGATTTGTTACTAAGAGTAATCACTATGTAATTTAAATTTTCCTCTATCATGTATATTTATTGTTCATATTTGCACAAGGCAATTACATTGAGGACAATGTAGACCTAATAGGGGTTACCAATAATGTTGAGATTTAAATTACAAGTGTTAATTGCTATAGTTCTCTTTCTGTTCTTTGCATTTATTTGAATTATGTATTTGAAATTTGAATTTTCTATGTTGTTGTAAATTATGAATTATATTATCTATATATGTGTATTAATCTTTCCTATAGTAGGGAACTTCTTACACATCCTAGCGTAAGAGGGGGTGTCCATAGGAATAATTTTTAGTGACTTCAAATTTGATAACATGGAGATGTGCTCAGGAGGAGGAGTAAGAACGTGCTCATAGGGAGCACATGGAGTGCTTGGAGTGTGAGTGCTAGTTGGTGAAGTTCCCAGCAGTGTCATTGATAACACTTATGAACTTCAAGCCTCTGATGAAACTGGTCAATTCACACATTACAATGGCCTTGACAATGTACAACTTGGACTTTGTCTTGCAAGAGGTGAGGCGGTCTATGAGTAAGAGGCTCGTTAGTTCTACCTCACATTTCAAAGGACCTTCCTTGCTTCATAAGCTTTCCAAGTTGGCACTAAGTCCTACAACATCAGTGAGGCCATTATTACCAAGTTCATTGAGATGTAAGTGGAACCAAATAGACAACATTTTGTGGTAGCATTATTAGAGTGAAAGATTGAGTTGGCAAAGCTCTTTCCTAATGTAGCCATGGACATTATGGGATGGCCTTATAAAAACCTTTCTCTAGAAAGGAGGGTTCTTGCAAGGTCTATCATGATGAACATCATGGGTAGCTTCCATTTTACATATGTCATGTCCTTTGGTATGTTGGTGATTAGTGACTTGAAGGATCCCTGCATCCTTAATTATCCACATATTATATTATCCAGGATAGAGTTGGCAATCCAAGATGCCAATGGGTTCCTATTCTCATCAATAATTTCAACATTATATTGGAACTTCCAACTTTCCCTAACCATCACTTAGGATGAGGACTAGTTCTTAAATTTGGGATGTGCTTTCTACACCCAGCAACTACCCAAGACATGATTTGAGGAGGTTTAGTGGATCCTTGATCCATGGATTTTAGGAGATGGGGGTAGGGCTGTTTGGGAGGTCCATTGTGCTAATATGCAATAGTAGCTATGACACTAATAACACCAACAAAAAGGCATGGTAGGATTTGCTCAAGCTTTTGTGGGAGTTGAATCCTAGCTCATGGCCCAATTGGATGCCCTTCAAAAAAATATCATTACAAAGTGTAATGAGATGAAGGAACATCTCCATGCTTGCTACAACCATGTAGAGAGGAGGTAGTATTATTTGGCCTATAATGTGGAGTTCTTGGGATACCATCTATTTTCTAGGACAAGGGATCTTCACAAGACTATTAGTCACTAGGAGATGGATAAATTGGTGAACTAAGAATTTGCATCCATGGGATCCCTAATCACTAACACTGATCAGGCTAGACCATCTAACCTTAGCAACCAAGTGGATGATAAAGTGATGAAGTAGGACATTATGAGTGAGGAGGCAAGTGATGATGTGCCTCAACCTCCTCCTTTAGCAGAGGCTCTTGCACCCCCTTGGGAGGAAGGCTTAGCCCTTCTAGCTTGATCATCTCGCCTTTGACTTCTTCTTTCCCTTCTTTTGTTGCATGTTTTGAATGCTATGATAGAAGGGATTTTTTATTATATAATATTTATTTATTATATTTCCATTAATTCACACACATTCTTCTACTCTCTTTTATCGAGATAATAAAGAGCTAGTTGGGGGCTATTTTTTGACGTGAATTAATGCTCCTTGCACTATGTTCCTCTATTTTGCAATGCTTGGGTGGACAACTAGGAGCTCATGTGATCCATAGCCATTTGCAACTTAGAGTCTCAACTCATAATGTGAGTTCTAATTAATTTCCAACTCATCAAGGGAGCAATGCCCATCTTATGATCATTGAGAGTTGAATTCCATCATTATGGGATTGAAAAGCAAGAGAGTGATGAATCACATTTTGAAATGCTCCGATATTAGATACACTATCTTGGAGCCTCAATATTGAATACTTGATATTGGACCCCAAGATGCGATGTCAAATATTCAATATCATGGGGTATATGCCAACCTCTAAATATAATGCTTGGGCACATGATTTTCAGATAGTTTTTATCATAGCATAGCAAATATCTTGCAATTTGTTCTCTCCAGAGTTAGAATACTTTTTGAGTGCCCCTGCAGCAAGAGTCTAAGTATGTATGAATCATTGTTCGAGCACTTATGTACTTGAGTATCGTAGTGTAATATAAATAAAGATGATCCCTTTTGATAATCCTTGCAACATTGAGAATAGATTCATGTTTCCTTTAATGCATTTAATATTCATTGCATTTTACTTTAATGCACTTTAAGTAAGCAATTAATTTTTAGTTGTTAATGAACACAAGCACAACCACTTTGAGCATATGTGTAGCACTTGGTAACCCAGAAATACTTAACATTTGGTAACCAAGTAGCGGTACATGCATTCATGATGTGTTCGGAGAGTGGGAATGGGTACTTGTGTTAGGCTAGCTAGGAAGTAGATTAATTAGATACTAAATTCCTTTACCTTTCATTCTTATTCTAGGTGATTAAACTTATAAAATATAAAATGATAAAAATCATAAACCTCAGTTGCACTTAACCATATACTTGTACCTCGCAAGTGGAACTGAGAAGACAATGATCATTCCAATTAGATTTCCCTTCCTTGAACCAGTGTACTTAAGAACTTAAGGTCTGTGAAATTCGACTGGATCATGTGTGAACACTTGTGTTTCATATGGTTGGGCATAGAGGTACCTTGTTGCTCATCATTAGCACTATTGCTGGGAACCTTTTAGTTGTTACGTGCACTATCTAGGTTTTGTGAAAATTATTCAAAATCATTAGAATGAACCCTAAAAGTCATATTATACATTACAATTACTACAAAAATTTTAAAGAAGCACACTACATTTTTGTTTTTCTAATACAAAATGTTTTCTTCTCATAGGAGTGATTCTTTGCCCAAGTTTAATGGAGAACATCAGTAGGTGCCTCAACAATACAGAGTGGTATATTCTCATCCCAATGAGTATGTACCCAATTTCACTTTCATCCTATACCAGGATGAACAACTACGGTGGTGTGACATGGAGGGCAACATTATGTTGCTACTTGATTGATCCATTCTTGCAATGCTCCAACAAATTCTTATATGATTAGGTCTTCAAGGAGTTCATGCTAAGTACATTATACCAAATAGTGACACCAAGGATTATCATCCCACCAAGACACAATGTCTCTAAGATCGATAGCTAGAACAATGCTATAAATGTACGAAGGGAAAAGGGTTTCATGATTCCCCATTCTTGCTATACCAAAAAGATGGTGGAGAACCCTTCTTTTGGGGTTTTTCATTTAATGAAATTCCTCTCTTTGACTTTGGTGGAGGAGGTCAAAACTAGAACCTACAGTCCATGATTCACAACCCTGGTTCTAGAAAGAATGGATCCAATGACAAAGGAGGATCCAAGGAGGAGAGTCAGGGTAGGGTTGCGAACAAGAAACAAGATCATGATCATGGCTACAATCATTGACGAGGGTAGCAAGCACCACCTTCATCATCATCATCTTCTTTTTTTAGCTCTAATTACAACTGTAGAGGACATGACCATGATGGAGATGACCAATGGAACTGAAATGATCAAAGGGATCGTCAAGCAAGTCAAGACCAGGGGCACAGGTGCTCAAGAGAGAACCACTACCATGAACAAAGGGGTAGTAGAGGGTATTGTGGAAACCAAAATCATGGCCTCGATGAGCCTTTGCTTACTACCCAGAGTATGCTAAACATTGCAAGGGCAGTGAAAATTCCCAAAAGACATGTAAAGGATAATTGGATCAAAAGACCAAACATGAACAATATTCCTTAGTTTGAAGGGGGATATAATTTATATCCATAGAACCATCTTTGAGCTTTTTAGGATTCATGTACCTTGAAAAATATAGAAAATGAGTGGTAGAAGCAGAAGTTGTTTCCAAGGATACTTATTAAAGAGGCAAAGAACTAGTACCAGTTCTTAGAACTAGAATCTTTTAGATAATGGAGTACAATGCTTGAATTGTTCAATGAAAAATATCAAATGTACTCCTGAGTGTCTAACTTGAGGAGGTAGATCCAAGGATGGAAACAATGGACACATGAACCCTTGGATGCCGCCATAGGTCGATACTATTCCTTAGTGCACAAATGTCCTATTCAAGGTTATTCTCAACTAGACCAACTTTGCCACATTGTAGGGTGTTTATGCCCAAGAGCAACTGTCAAAATTAAGTACTTGTTAGATAGAAAGATTGATTGAGTAGGTAGCTAAAGAGGAAGGAGAATTAAGAAAATGAGAAAGTGCAGAAGAGTACAACTATGATTCTTCCATTTAAAAGAGGGAGATTTGATTCTATGATAGTGAGAAAGAATCATCACTTGATGAGGTGGTGAATAGGAAAACCTTGCCATTTCAAAAATTTCAATATGAAATTATAGCCAAGGCTAATCTATTATGGGACTCCATGGATAGAAAATTTCAAGTTGTGCTAAAAATTGCTAAAAGTTTGAAGAACAAGGTAGTGATTATGAGTGCAAGAGGAACAAGGAAGCTAAACATACCAATCAAATAGGTAAGGGAAAGATTTCTGTAATAGAGGAAGTTGCAGGAAGCAAATTAGATGATGATGATGGGTGTGAAATCTAGCATTATGAACATCCTAAGGGATCTTGTCCCATTGTGTTGCACTTATAGGAGTATAGGGTGTATGCTTTGAATCCACACCTAGCATAAAGGCAAACACCCAGAATATTGCCTTATCCTCAAGGCAAAGGTAGTTCTACCAGCAACAACAGTATTATCCAACTAGACCTTCACCGCAATCATATGAGCAATATCAACAATGGTAGTAACCATAGTCATGGGCGTTGGCATCACCAAGGTAGCAATACCCTTATAGACAACCTGATCCATATGGGTACTATGTTTAGAAGCCCTTGTTTCCACGTGACTCTCTTAATCACATTTCTACTTTCCAATCTTACTACCACCCTTTTGATTATTATCAAACTCATTCTCCACATGTAAGAAGGAATACCACCTTTTACCCTTATACTCCTCTTGTTCCTGCACATCTTCCTCCTTCCTCAACACAGCTACCACCTGCTCCACCTATGTATGATGAACTCCTAGCTCAACCGCAACAACGCAATGCCACTAGGGCCATTAATCTACAGTTGGTTCATCAACCGAGTGGTTTGGACACTTGATGAAAGAAAAAACCTTTCTTCCAATGCCATAGTCCACCTAAACCCTCACCTATACCTATGGTTGGCAACCTTATTTCTCCATCTCCCTCTGTATCAAATATCTTTGAGTCACCTTCAAACCAGGAACCATCCAGGATCCATACGGTTATGCTTATTCATGCTGTATATGATTGGATCTGTGCTGGAAACATTTTCAAGAAATTAATTAATCCTAGAAGTCCTTTAATTTATTTGCAAATTTTTGGGAATAAACCATGTAAAGCTCTTCTTGATTTCGGTTCCAGTGTCAACTTGATTTCTCATGAGATGTATACTACCTAGAACCTACCACACCTTTTAAGAGGAGCAATATCAGATTAGAGTTGGCCAACCAGTCCATCACTGTTCCATTTGGACTAGTAGAAGACATTGTGATCCTATCTATGGGTGGTCTTATCCCATTGATTTCCTAGTGATTATGGTGGAGAAATGTAAAGGGGACTTCCCAATCATCATGGGAAGGGCATGGCTAAGCACCATTCATGCAAAAATTGGCATTAGAGATCTTTCCCTAGAAATATCTAAAGAAAATGCATTTGGGAAGATCAAGAAGAAGCGAGTTCCATGCATTGTGTATAGTGATACAGGGAGAAATTGTGTGCAAAAACTCTAGTAAGTGAAATAAGCATCCATCTCTGCATGCAAGCAATGTGCATAGAAGCAAATATTTAAAAGTGTGTATATGTAATAGCCACAAAACAAGAGGGCACCTAGTGATTAATTGCTGATTCTAAAAGTAGCACAGTTTGCATGGAACCTACTGAGAGCCTAACATGTGCATGTGTCATAGGCATGGATGAACTAGAGTAAGTTCATCACCAACTCTTTGATAATGCCAATGATGATACCTACTCAGAAGAGTTGGAAATTTCTAAAAATTTCAAGAAAGAGCCCCTTGAATTAAAAATTCTATCAGCCGATATGGAATATGTGTTCTTAAAAAATTGAAAGCTGATCATAATCAATGCAAATCTTGCTTCAGAACAAAAACAAATGCTATTAAATGTGGTTAAAAATGGTTAGTAGCCTTTGCCTGGTCATATCCCAAACTCACAATGATTGATCCTCAGATATTCGATCATCGTATCTACATCGATTCGGCCATGAAGCCAAAGAGGCAGCCACAAAGGCGATTGAATCCTAAATTGAAGTAGATCGTCAAGGAGGAAATTGAACAAATCCTGAAATTAGGGTTCATCTATTCCATTATGAATAGTGAGTGGGTTAGCGCACTCATGATTGTGTCAAAGAAAGGTGGCAAGTGATGGGTTTGCATCAATTTTTAGCTACTGAATATGGAAACATTCAAAGACCATTTTTTGTTGGCATCCGTTGATAAGGTGTTAGAAAAAATATCTGGGCATTGCTTTTATAGTCTTCTGGATGGTTATAGTGGCTATAACCAAATCCAAATCACACCAAAGGACCAGGCCAAGACAACATTCAGGAGTTCTTGGGGGACTTTGTTATATCGTAAGATGCCATTTGGTTTGTGCAATGCTGCAACTACATTTCAATGCTTGGTCATTAGCATTTTTCAATAGTAGATTGTTAATGGTGTGGAAGTCTTCATGGATGACTTCTCCACCTATGGAGCTACATTTGAGCAAGTCCTAGATTGCCTTGAGTAGATGCTAAAATGATGTGTTGAAATAAACTTGTGGCTTAATTAGTAAAAGAGTCATTTAATGATCCAGGAAGACATTGTATTGGGGAACTGAATCTCAAAAGCACGAATTGAGGTAGACCTTAAAAAAATAAGGGTCATCCAAGGAATGACCTACCAACTAGAAACCATCAAAGATGTTTGATCATTCCTTGGACACACTGGCTATTATCGGTGATTCATAAAGAATTTCTCTAAGATCACAAAATTGTTGGTTGAGCTGACAAAGAACGATGCTCCATTTGTTTGGACGATAGAATGTGAAAAAGCATTCTAGCTATTGAAGGAGAAACTTGTAGAAACTCCAATTCTATAGGCACTTGATTGGTCTAGATCATTTCATGTTATGATAGATGCATCAAATTATGTCTTGGAAGTTCTGCTTACATAGTTGGATGACAAGAAACTTCCATATTACATCCACTATACAAGCCAAAGCATTGTTGGTGCACAACTAAACTACATCACTATAAAAAATAGCTAATGGCCATGGTGTTTGCTCTAGAAAAATTCAGGCATTATGTGCTTTTATACAAAGTATTTGTACACACAAACCATAGTGACATCTGCTTCTTGATGAACAAGTCGATGGTGAGCCCCCGTGTCATATGGTGGCTAGTGATCTTATAGGAATTTGATCTTACAATGGTAGATCAAAAGGGAACTGAGAATGTGGTTGCCAAACACTTGTCTTAGTTTCAATGAGACAACAAAGAGGAAGAAAGTCCATTATTTAATCTATTTCCTAATGAACTCCTCTTTGCTAGGGCTATAACTGAACAATCGCCCACTAAGCCTAAATGGTATGATGAAATTCTCACCTATCTTCTTACCTAAGAGATGTCACAAGGGTTGGACCATCAGAAAAAACAACAGTTTTTTCACTAGCCAAAATGCTTCATGGAGATCAATAGTCACCTCTATAAGGTGTGCATCAATGGCTTGGTTCATTGGTGTATCCCGAATGTTGATCAATTGCATGTTCTTCAGGATGCTCATGAAGGTCCTTGTGGAGGCCACTATGTTGGAAGATGCATGGCCATTAAAATCCTGATGGTAGGGTACTATTGGCCAACAATCTTTATTGATGCTCATCAATATGTCCACTCTTGTGAACATTGCTAATGAGATGGTGAAATAACTACTTGAATGGAGGGACCTTAACTGTGGATTCAACCACTAGAACCCTTCAACATCTTGGGCATTGATTTCATGGGTCCCATCATGTCCATGTCAAATGGAAAGGCATACATCATAGTTGCTATTGACTATTGTACAAAATGGGTAGAAGTAGCAATCACCAACTGTACATCTTCTATTGTTGGTTGGTTTGTAGAATAAAATGTTGTAAATAGATTTGGTGTGGCACATGCATTAATTTTTGATAATGAAACTCACTTTATAGGTGCTACTTTTCTAGAATTTATGCAATGCTTTGGAGTTGAACATAAGCCCATAACACCTTATCACCAATGGTCAAGCTAAGGTTACAAATAGGGAAATCACAAAGATACTAATGAGAACTATTACCAAATATAGGAAAGACTGGAGTACAAAACTTAATGATGGCCTTTGGGCCTACCACTCAACATGAAAACTTCCTATAGGCTATTCTCCCTATGAGGTGGTGTATTGGAAATTACCAACACTTCCTATTCAATCTGAGCTCCATACACTTTCAACAACCTGTGACCTTGACCTTGACTTAAGTGTAGCAAAAAAAGAAAGATTAATGACTCTCAACTTGCTAGACTAAAACAAATTGGTGGCCTTGTCATTTAATGACTTGCATAAGGCATTCAACAAAAAGTGCCATGACCTTAAAATTAGAAGAGTCAAATTTCAACTAGAAGATAAGGTTCTCTACTGAAATCCCACACACGTACCTGAACGAACTAAGTTCTAGACATTGTGGGAAGAACCTTATATAATTTATGAAATTTTTCCTTCTAGGGCCATGATGATCTCCAAACCTACAAGCCCATACAAGAAACAACTAGTCAACATACAACAAGTCAAACCTTTCCATGATCCTAAGCTAGCTAATGCAATAAACACCTCATCGGATGAACAACCATGTTCAATATTTCAAATCTCCTTCTTTCAACTCAGTCATGGGGGAGATGGCCACCCATTCTAACTATATAAGTAGCTCCTTAGTTTTTCCTCTTTTTATTTTACACCTTATTATTTTTACAATTTTTTGTTTTACACATTCTTTATCTTACACATTTTTGTTTTTACGTTATTAATTTTTCAAAGTTTTTGTTTTACACCATTGTTAGCATGTTTGCTATTTCTTGAATATTTTACACTTTCTTTTATATTTTTCTTTTATTCTGGTATGATTTTCCAACTTTTTGTTAATAAGTGCCAAGCACAGTGGTAATTCGTTGCTTGGTGGTGGTATGTACTATTTAGCTATTTGATTATCGGTGTCTAGATTCTAGCTTTGAATTTGTTACTGATGATTAGGACATGGTTTCTTTTTCATGCAATAGGCAATGAGTCCACAACATCCACTCATTCACAAACTCTATGGTTTTTCTTATTTTAGAAATGTGCAGTCTCTTTTTCATTAATAAAACTTTAACAAACTTGTGACTTAGGTAGTTTCTAGATTTGGAATGGATTCAAAGGTTTGAATAGGGTGTGACTTTAAGGGGATTTTGTACTCTTTGTGCCTTTCTAGTTACTTGGGTGTATGTGTGTTTTCATGGATTTCTTATCTTCCATGTTGAGCAATAACATGAAGTTAAATAAGTCTTTGCATGGCGTGGTTCCCATAAAAAAAACAATGGGAATTCAAAGCATACCCCTTAGACAAAATAAAAAGGGTACAAGCAATGGTTATGGGACTAGAAAGACATGTTACCCATGCCCAAAGGTGCCCTCTAACTAAGGCCCTTCCTCACTTCCTACTGTTGTTTTCTTCTCTAAGATGAAATGGTAGTGGTTTGGTGTCTTAGGTGGGTGGATTGGTCTTAGAATGGTGATGCGATGTCACTAAACATGGTTGGTTTTGGTTTGGACCAAGGATGAATTTTATCAGGTCATTTAACCATAGAATTTACAAGGGACTTCATGTGACCTTCATCAGGAACTCCATTCCACTTTCTCTCATCCATCTATGCTTTCCATGTCTCATCTCACTATCGATTTCATGTTCTTGTTTGATGTGTCAAAATTCTTAGGTATGTTCTTCCAAGTTTTTGTACTTAAACTTTAGTAACCATTAATCATCTATGGGGCCCTCAGAGTCCTTGGTTTGAAGTTATGCAAGGGTAATAAAGGCCTGTGCTTGCTTTGGGGAGGACCAACTTGCATATCTTTTGGTTGGGTCGGTTAAGTTCTTTATTCTTAGATACTCTCATAATCAAATCCTTTTGTGTGTCTCATCAATGACATCCAATTATGCACATCTTCACAACTTTTTTTTAGTAAAAGCCTCTTTTTATTGTTGTGAATTCTTAAATCCTCTTCAAGTATTTTATTGCATTTGAACTTTTTAGAATTTAATGGATTATTTACCTTATTTGTCAATCTTCCCGCTAATACTATTAAAGGAATCAATCCATCATAATCACAACCTAGCCAAGTGTAATCACCTACAAGACAAGGTAATTAAAAGCTATATGTTACACATTGCACACTAATCAGCAATTTTGTTGTGATTGCAGTGGAAGCATGGACTGGAAGCAAGACTGTCTTTAATAAGGATGATGTAGCAACACCATGTGATGAGGATCACTCATGATCATTGGATCTTCTCCCTCGCTTTTCCACTACCAAGAGGAGTTGGATGTCAATTTTGTTCAGGATGTTTAATTCTATTGTCATGAACACCCAATTTTGTAAAAGATTGTAAATCGATACAGTTTGGCACTTAGAGTTTGTTTGTTCCATTTGAGTCAGTTTGTATGTTAGTCAATAATCCCATACCTATCCAATATTTTATAAAGAACTTGTTTTTCTTCTTGTTCACTCAAGGATGAATTTTCATTTAGTTGTGGAGGTATGATGAATTACATTTTGACATGCTCCGATATCAAATATGCAATATTGAAGCCTCAATATCGGATACTCGATATTGGACCCAAAGATGCAATATCAAATATTTGATATTGTGAGGTATATGATGGCCTATAAATATAGTGCTTAGGCACACGATTTTTAGATAATTTTTGTCACACATAGCAAAGATCTTGTAGTTTTTTTTCTCTAGAGTTAGAATATTTTTTGAGTGCCCACAATAGGAGTTTGAGTTTGTACAAATCGTTGTTTGAGCACTGATGTACCTATGCATAGCAGTGTGATGGAAATAAAGATGAGCCCTTTCGATAATCCTTGCAACACCGAGAATAGATTAATGTTTTCTTTAATGCATTTAATATTTATTACATTTTACTTGGATGCACTTTAAGTAAGTAATTAAATTTTAGTTGTTAATGAACACAAGCACAACCACTTCGAGCATATGTGTAGTACCTGGTAATGTAGAAACACTTAGCATTTGGTAATCCAGTAGTGCTATATGCATTCAGGATGTGTTCAGAGAGTGGGAATGGGTACTTGTGTTAGGCTAGCTAGGAAGTAGATTAATTAGATACTAAATTCCTTTACCTTTCATTCTTGTTCTAGGTGATTAACTTATAAAATATAAAATGATAAAAATCATAAACCTCAGTTGCACTTAACCTTATACTTGTACCTCATAAGTGGACTGAGACGACAACGATTGTTTCAATTAGATTTCACTTGCTTAAATTAGTGTACTTAAGAACTTAAGGTTTGCAGAATTTGATCGGATCACGCATGAATGCTTGTGATTCATATGGTTGGACGTAGGGGTACCTCACCGCTCATTATGGAGTTAACCTCAAATGGAGATGATGGTAGCACAGACGTTGTATCTACATTGGACAAGGTGTTGCAAGCTCATGCAATCTAGATGAGCTTGCAACTCAAAGCTTTCTTCAGATGCCTTTCACATCTACTCAATATTTAATTCATAATAGAAAAGCAAATCCATCAATGCGAGTTCCTACTAGTTGCATCCAATTCATAGTTTGATGAGGACATCACCTAGCCCTTGTGTAATCCTTAATGTATCTTGGATATGTGTGTGTCTTCTTGTGTTGATCTTTATGATGATTTCAAGGACTTTTGCTATGTTTGGGAGTGTTTTGGACATATTTTGATGAGTCTAGGTGGTTTTGGGGGCTATGGGGACTTGTTTAGAGGTGTCTAGAGGTTCCAAACCTCAAAATGAACATCTTTAATTTTGGCCTTGGTAGGATAGATGTGTACCTAAACAGTTAGACATCTAAGTTGCATATTAGACATCTACTCACTCTTAAGATGTCTAAGCCAATGCATCTAACATGATTCTAAGACATCTACTTTGGCATCTCTGCACTCTGGATAGATGTCTAATGTGGATTTTAACAAACATGAAATTGAATGGAAAATTAGAGGAAACACAAAAGGTCATACCAAGAAGCTATAAATAAGATTCCAAGGATTGAGTTCCACTTGAAACAAATAAATCTCAAAGAATCGTGTCATGTGGATTTTTCTTCTATTCTAAGTTTCACTTATCACTTTATTGCACCAAATGAATTTTAAAATAGCATATTTACCATTTTTCCTTCTTTTTCGTGTTCCTTGTGTTTTGTTTTTTACATTTCTAGACACAAATTTGATCTAGATTTTTCTTAGATAAAGAGATGTTTTTGAAGGATTCATTGTTCAAGAAGAATAAGAAGGTGCTTTATTTCGCTATGCAAAAACAATGGGATAATTAACATGTGTGGGAAATGGTCTGTTTCGTTTAATTATTCCAAAGTAGTTGTGTTTATTCACGACTTTTAAAGAGGCAATGACACTTTTAGAATTTACTTGAATTTAGAATTTTAGTAGCTTCTTGCATTTTGTGTGGGAATGAAACTCTTTATCTTAGATATTTATTTACAACAATGTATTTTTTATAAGACTTGAAAATGCTAGCTACTTTCGTAATTGGTTGTAATCTAGATGATGACTTAAGCGATGATTTTAGAAAAGTTATTTAAATTTGTTTAAATTAGGGAAAGCTCCAAGAGGATTTAAGGTAATTTCAAATGGCAAAAGTGATGTCACCAGACTTTAATGATGTGTATTAGGTCATGTATGTCATTAATTGGGATTGAACCTAGAACCTATAATTCTAGAAACCAAACTCTCAGTCATTCACATCATTATTGATATGGCATAATGTGAAAAAGGGGGTTAGGTTGCTTGGTAGAAGGTGGTGGTGGTTGGTTGGACACCTAACATAATTTTGGCCGAGACATCAATTGCCACCCTATTCTAAGAGAGTCATTTTGTATCAAGTAAAATAATTTTATCATTATACTGGTGAGGAAAGCTCCCTTAGTAAAATTTTTTTCTATTGGAATTTATCATAGTAAATAAATAATTATCATCATAACATTAGGATAAGAGATGAACTTTTCATGGGAATTATTATTTACAAGAGTCCAACCACTTTGTAATCTAGACTTTGTTATTGGAAAATCAATTCTCAATTTGAGATTTTTAATTTTAAAAATATAAAAACTTCTCTTAGCTTTACACACACAAACACAGACATAGATAGATTAGATTTTGGTCTTTTTAGTAACCATCTATCCTAACTCGTTGTTACGAGGTTGGGTCTTTATTGGGTTTTTGTGTCGCTTGACCCTGAGGTGCACGCATGATCCTGATCTTATCCTCAATTGAGTCAGGTAGACACAGAAACTAGAATTTTCATCCCGATAGCATGATAAGAACCATTTTAATGAAGAAACCCATAATTTGTGTTTTGGTCGTACCCCACCCTCGAAGCATTGTGTTGATGAGGATGGCAGATTCTTGGGCCAAAGATAGGACTATCCATAGGAGAGGTAGACGACACGTGGGGGGTGTTGGATTTGTTCGTTGAAGAAGTGCTTTTTTTTAGATAAACGAAAATAAAAAACTTGGCCTAAATTGTTTTACACTACACCTAGTCAACTTACATGCACTTTGGGTTTGGTATTATTTTGGGTGGTAGTAGAGTAAACTCACTACCACCCAAAATGAAAGCAAGCCCGCATGGTGGATTGATAATCCACTACCTTGAGCTAGATCAAATGATGCCCCCAATATGCCACTAAGAATTCCCTTATTAATGAGCACATTTTATTGGGCAAAGCACGTGTGTGAGAGCATGTAAAATCTTGTCCATGAATAATGGATACATATATATTNTGTGTGAGCATGCAACATCTTGTCCATGAATAATGGATACATAAATATTTATGTATGTATGTATAGCTAAACTAGTTGTACTAAGATATATAATCTAATTAGAACTTTATAACTTAGCTTTGCTCCCTAGAATCAAACCCATGACTTGGAGCTTTCAAATCAAGAGTCTTATAGTCTATTTAGAGGTAAAACTCTATAACTATATCTATATATGATATAGATAACCAACATAAATTTTTTATTGAACTTGAGAATTTTAATGATCTATATTAATTTATCAATGCTATGGCATTATGTGTAATGTTGGTGTCCTTAGAAAACACTATTTAGACCACCCAAGAGTCCCAACAGGAAAGGGAGGACAAACTCAAGGTGGACTATGCCACAAAACTTAGTGTACCTATTTTACAACATAGAGGACACAACCTATTAGAAAATGGCTAGAGGCATTGGTGTTGTCATAAGCATTAATTACACAACTAACCAATTGGGCACATGTACACATGCACAACAAGCACATAATATGCCAATCTCCTAGAAAAGCTACAACAAGTTCCTACGCTAACACATCTAGCACTTTTGGAAAATTTTGTCTTGGAAGAATTTTTAAAACTTTTATATTTCATTATAAATAGAGCAAAGGTTGGATTATGGACAGATTTTGTTACCTTTTCAATTGGAAAGTGAATAAATTCTCTTAGATTATACTAGGCATATTGTTAACTCAATATGTTATCTCATGACAAACTTGAGGCTCTGGGTCTTCCTTAATTGGGAACTTGGGATAAGAGATGTCATGGGATATTAAACATGAACCATGGGGGTACTCATTGGGAGTGACTTGCATAGGGATTGAATCTATACCAGGAGCAAAGTTTTCATTGTTTACAAACCATGTTCTGATAGCAGTACAATAAGCAATCCTAACCTATAGTAGGTGTACAGAATTGAGAATGTTTTTCTAACAATCATCTTATCCTATTGAAATCATGGAACTATACCAAGGGAAAAGTTTTCATTGTTTATGGACCATGTTCTGATGGTAGTGTAGCAATCCCATAATTACTATAGAAAAAAAAAGAGAATTGTTAGGTAGTAAGATGTTTTGGATGCTAAAGTTCTCTCTTATTCATAGGCATAGAATAAGATTATTATGTTGATTCATAAAGAGTCTCCATCACCAACAACTATTATTAGTAGGAAAGACTATGTATTTTTGAACAATGTAGTGATATAAGAAATGAATAAGTTGATAAACAATGATTCATGAATGTTTGAATTTGACAGTGCTTTGTATTTGTATTATTCTTTTGAAAGCAATTTACTTAAGGTATTACCCAATGTCTTGATATTTACCAAGCACTAACACCTTAGTTATTCTTCTATTACAAAGTTTTTCTTCATTGTTTTTGTTTTCTGTTTCCTTTACTCAATTTTCTATTTTCTTTTTCTTAATATTTGTTGTAGAATTATTTCGAACTAGGAAATGCAGGAGGGTACAACTCATAGTTGCTCAGAGTCCCATTGTGGGCTTGAATGCAAATCACAATCACCTCAAAAGCTTAATTTATTGAAGTGTGGCACCTACGATAGATTACGGATCACACTGTATCACATTTTGGAATTCATGTTTTTGGGTTTTGGATAGTGCAGATAGATGCAACTTGCATCTTGCCACATTGTAATGTTATTCTATTGGATTCTAAAATAGTATGAATAAATGCAATTTGTAGTTGGTTGCAACTTCGAATTTTTAAATGTTTTTGTTTTCATGTTGCGACGAGTTGCGACTCATAGTTTGTCACAACCATATTAGAAATCAAAAGAAAAAAAGCATGTTCCACAAAACAAAACCTCATTTTGCACCATAGAGCATTGCAGGACATATTCTAGAGCTAAGGCAAGTTGGCATTGCGAGCATAGCTACCAAATTTAACTTCAAATATTTTCTTCCCTTCCAAAATGCCTAAGGTTGGCTTCAAAACTCTTATTCTTTAGCATTTTTCTCTCAAATTTTCTATTGTGCATTGTTGTGACTAGATTTGGGACATCAATGTTGTTTTTGAAGCTAAATAAAGATTGTATGGATGGCTTGTGTACTTTTGGTATCTCCCTTCATATGCTACCTTTTATTTTTGTCTTGTCCTAAACATTTATGTGATTGTGCATGTGCAATAGATTACATTTTTGTTTTCTTTCAAACTTTGGAGCTTTTGATTCATTCTTAATACATAATTAGGCATTAAGATAATGTTAAGGATTGTGTAAAAGAATTAGAATCTTTTGTAACTTTAAAATTTTTTAAAATCTAGCTCTTGCTTAGGAATTAAGTTAATTATCTCTACTATAGCATGATAATGCTAGAGCTATGCATGATTGGAATTCAATTTTAGGAAGGCCATTAGGTGTAACTAGAGCTATCTTGTTTGAGATAATTTAACATTAATCCAAGTTTGTTTTTCTTCTTTTCTAAGCTAGAGCTATCTTGCATTGTATTATGTCTTCAATTTACTATGATTTGTTACTAAGAGTAATCACTATGTAATTTAAATTTTCCTCTATCATGTATATTTATTATTCATCTTTGCACTAGGTAATTACATTAAAGACAACGTAGACCTAATAGGGGGAACCAACACTATTGAGATTTAAATTACAAGTATAAAATGTTATAGTTTTCTTTACGTTCTTTGCATTTATTTGAATTATGTATTTGAAATTTGAATTTTTTGTGTTGTTGCATTTTTTTATGCATTATCTTATCTATATATGTGTACTGATCTTTCCTATAGTAAGGAAATTCTTGTGCATCCCAGCGTTAGAGGGAGCATCCATAGGAACAATCTTTAGTAGCTTCAAATTCGATAGCACGAAGATGTGCTCATGAGGAGAAGTAAGAACATGCTCATAGGAAGCACATGAAGTGCTTGAAGTGTGAGCACTGGGAAGTGAAGTTCCCAATGGTGTCATTGATAGCACTAGGAACTTCAAGCCTATTATGAAACTGGTGAATTCACCAATTGTAGCAACCTTGATAATGTACAACTTAGACTTTATCTTGACAAGAGGCAAGGTGGTCTATGAGAAAGAGGCTCGTCAATTCTACCTCACATTTCAAAGGACCTTCCTTGCTTCATAGACTTTCTAGGTTGGCATGAGGTCCTACAACATTAGCAAGGTCCTTATCGCTGAGGTCCTACAACATGAAGGATCCCTGCAACCTTAATTATCCATATATTATATTATCTAGGATGGATTTGGTGATTTGAGATGTCAATGGGGTCCCATTCTCATTGATAATTTTAGCATTATATTGGTACTTCCAAATTCGGCCACCTGCCTTACCCATTAAAGAGATCATCACTTAGGATGAGGATTAGTTCCTAAATTTGGGATTTGCTTTCTATAACTAGTAACTACCCAAGACATGCTTTGAGGAGGTTCAGTGGATCCTTGATCCATGGATTTCAAGAGATGGGGGTAGGGCTGCTTGGGAGGTCCATTATGCCAATATGTAGAAGCAACCACAACACTAACAACTATAGCAACAAGGCATGAAAAGAGTTGATCAAGCTTTTGTGGGAGCTAAATCTTGGCTCATGGGCCAATTGAAAGCCCTTAAAACAAATCTCATTACAAAGTGTAATGAGATGGAGGCACATCTCCATGTTCGTCGCAATCATTTAGAGAGGAGGTAGTACTATTTGACCTCCAATGTGAAGATCTTGGGATACCATCTATTTCTCAGGCTGAGGGATCTCCACAAGACTATTAATTACTAGGAGGTGGATGAATTGGTAAATCAAGAATTTGCATCCCTGGGATCACCAATCATTGATGCTAATCAAGCTAGACTATTGGCCTTAGTAATTAGTTGGATGAAGAAGTGATGAAGTAGAACTTTATGAGTAAGGAGGCAGGTGATGATGTGCCTCAACCTCCTCCTTTAGTAGAGTCTCTTGCACCCCCTTCAGAGGAAGGCTCAGCCCCTCTAACTTGAGCATCTTGTCTTCCACTTCTTCTTTCCCTTCTTCTGTTCCGTGTTTTGACTATTATGATAGAAGGGACTATTTTTTTATATGATATTTATTTATTACATTTTCATTAATTCACACACATTCTTCTACTCTCTTTTACTGAGACAATAAAGAGCTATTTGGGGGCTATTTTTGGATGTGAATTAATGTTCCTTGCATTATGTTCTTGTATTTGGTAAGCTTGGGTGCATAATTGGGAGCTCATGTGACCCACAACCATCTACAACGTAGAGTCTATACTCATAATGTGAGTTCTAATCAATTTCCAACTCATCAAGGGAGTAATGCCCATCCTATGATTGTTGAGAGTTGAAATCCAGCATCAAAGGATTAAAGAGCAAGTGCAGTTAGCCTCAAATGGAAATAATGGTAGCAAAAAAGTTGTATCTGCATTGGACAAGGTGCTGCAAGCTCATGCAATCCACATGAGCTCGTAGATCAAAGATTTCTTTAGATGCCGCTCACAATCACTCACAATTTAATTCATAATAGAAAAGCAAATCCATCAATGCGAGTTCTTGCCACTTGCACCTAGGTCATAGTCTAATGAGGATAACATTTAGCTCTTATGTAATCTTCAATGTATCTTGGATATGTGTGTCTCTTCTTATGTTTTGTTTTTGATGATGATTCCAAGGTTTTTTGTCATGTTTGGGAGTGTTTTGGACTTATTTTGATGAGTCTAGAAGGCTCTAGGGGCTATGGGAACTTGTTTAGAGGTGTCTAGAGGTTCCAAATGTGAAAATGAGAATCTTTAATTTTGGCCTTGGCATGATAGATGTCTACCTTAACAATTAGATATCTAAGTTGCATATTAGATGTCTACCCACTCTCAAGACGTCTAAGCCAATATGTCTAACATGATTCTAAGATGTTTGCTTTGGCATCTTTGCACTTTGGATAGACGTCTACTATTCCCTTTAGACGTCTAATGTGGATTTTAACAAACATCAAATTGAATCGCAAATTGGAGGGAAGATGAAAGGTCATATTAAGAAGCTATAAATAAGAGTCTAAGGCTTAATTTTGGGTAAGAGAGAGAGAAGGAAGATTTTTGAAGTCTTCTAAAAACTTATGCAAGAAGAGAGCTTGTGCGAGAAGTGTTTGAGTGAGAGGCAAGGGAGAGAACTTGAGGGAGGTTGGGAGAATCTCTTATAAGTATCTTGTCTTGAGATTTAGCTCAATTGTGAGTGACTAAGGATTGAGAGGGGATATGTGTGGCCTCTAAGATTTTTGGGAGAGGTTTTAGCTAAGCTTGGCTTCCCATCTTTTATGTAATTCTCTACATATTGAGCATTTTCTTATAAAAAGGGGAATTTTGTACAAGTCATTGTCTTGTTCTTACTTATAAGTTGAATTTTGCTTAGAAGGCTTGTGGAATGGGTCATTTTTAAAGGCTATTGAGGTAGGCTCCACATAAAATTGGTATAAGAGAAATTGGTTTGAAGGAATCCACACATAAACTGGTGATCTTCGTTAAATTGTTGAAGAATTTTGAAGATTTATAGCCACTTAGGGTTTGGAGAACCTAAGATTGGTAAAGATTGCTTGAATCTTCTTTATGAAAAGTATGGCCTTTAAGATGAAGACTAATCAAGAGCTTGGCTAAGAGCTTAAAGACTCCTTTAAGACTTTTGTTGCTGAAATGCAAGAAGTCCTTTCCAAAGTAATGACTAGCAAAGATCAAGATTTGAAATAAGCTTTAAGAAGAAGTGAAGAGGAGATTGACGAAGAGAATCCTTTTGCATCTATGCAAAGATCAAGAGGAAGAAATGATCAAAGGACTTCCAGGAGAGAAGAAATTCGAATTTAAAGGTATGAGTAAGGGTTTCATTTTCTTCAAAATAATGAGGAAAATGATGATGAAAGGTTTGTAAAGATCTTAAGAAGTGCTTTAAGATTTCCTCATTTGGATATTCTCATCTTTAAAGGTGTTGAATGTATAGATTTCTTTCCTTCTTGGCTTAGAGTTGTGAATAAGTGTTTTCTTATTGAGAAACTTCCTAGTGAGTTAATGATTCATGTTGTTAAGAGTAAGATTGAAGGATTAGTAGCCAAATGGTGGCACAAGGAATGTCTCAAATACTTTAAAGAACATGAAAAACCTATTGAGAGTTGGCAACTCATGATATTCATGCTAAAGAAAAAGTTTGAGAAGACATCCTTCAATCATGAAGCCATCAAGAAGCTAAAATTTCTTAGACAAGAAGATCAAGAGGTAAAAGATTTTTATGTTGAATATTGTAAAGCTTTGAAAGAGGCTAATGTTCATTAGATTGAGTATGAGCAAGCTTCTAACTTCATTAGTGGATTAAGGATGTAATATCAACAAGAATTAGAATTCTATGAGCATAATACCCTTGATGAAGCCTATGGTCTTGCTCTCAAGGTTGAAATGAAAATCTCAAAGTTTGGCTTGAATAAGGAAAAAGATCATAAGAAAAGGGATGAAAAAGACATAACTCACAAGTCAAGGAAATAATCCAAGGAGGATGGTGAAGATAAATCAAAGAAGAAGGAAAGGGAGTCTACTTCTCCTAGGAGGGAAAGAAGAAGGGAACAATCTCTAGGAGGTATGGATATATGTTATAATTGTGGTAAATCAGGTCATAGACAATGGGAATCCACAAAGCCAAAGAAGAATGCCTCTAAGTGTAAGGAAATTCAAATTATAAAAGAGGATGAGCATGAATCTTCAACGAAGGTATGTGAACATGATCCCTCATATATTGTTGATTAAAGTGAGTTGAATAGTTGTACTTTTGTTGGACATGTTAGTGCCAATGAAGATGTTATGAGGAAGAGTTTGTTTAGAACTTATTGTGATGTCAAAGGTCATTCCTTGAGTATGCTCATTGATGGTGGAGCATAAGAAAAATTGATTTGTACCATGATTGCGAAGTCATTGCATTTAGTTACAATTCCTCATCCTAATCCATACAAAGTGTATTGGTTAATGAATAATAATTATAAGCAAGTTAATGAAAAATTCCTAATTAATTATTCCATTAGAGGTTTTCATGATCAAATTATTTGTGATGTATTCCTATTGATTATTTAGATCTTATATTTGGTAGACAATGGAATTAGGATAATAAGGATGTTTTTGATGGAGAAAATAATAGTTGGACTGTAAAACAAGGTAATCATAAGTTCATATTGTTGTCCACTATTATTGATAGTGAGCTTGGTAACTTGAATTCTTCATTGATGCTTCCTAGTTGTTAGGAAAATGCAAGGGTGAATACTCCTTGTGATGATGAGATTTTCTTTGATATTGAAGAGAATGCATTTGATATGGATGCTATTACTAATTGTGTGGAGTCTCATATAAATGAGAAAAAGCTTGTTTGTGATACTGTTCAATCTTGTGTGTTGATGGTAGTATTATATTGGTTGATGCTTTTGGACACTTATGTAACTGCTAGGGTAAATTTTGTATTGGCAAGAAGATGTTGGAAGGATAAGGAAGATCAGTTGGTAGTAAGTGGGGAAATGTCATTGGCATGTGGGCATAGGGCAAGGAGGCCTACTCCATGGATTAATGCTAACAATTATTTTTCTATATTCTTGTACCATTCTTATGTAGGTTTAAGTAATCATGGGAAAGCAAGGGAGGCATTCCAAGAAGATGCTCAAATGAAGAAAGCATGATGGGACATGAGGACAACCCTTCATGAGCAAGGGAAGCTCAAAACCAAAACCTCAAGTAATACTCATTCTCATGATCTTTTTGATGCATTGAGTTTTGATTGTTGTGTTCAGTATGATGAGCTTGAGTCATGGGGACATGGTTCTTTCTAACTTGTGAAGGGTCATTAAGCATGATATTTTAAGAGTGGGAGAGATGATGAGGACATCACCTAGCACTTCTGTAATCTTCAATGTATGTTGGATATGTGTGTGCCTTGTTTTTGGCATGTCTTCTTTTGTTGATCTTTTGATGATGATTCTAAGGTGTTTTTCCATGTTTGAAAGCATTTTGAACTTATTTTGATGAGTCTAGTAGGTTCCAGGTGCTATGGGAGCTTGTTTGGAGGTGTCAAGAGGTTCTAGGCCTTAAAATAAGCATATTTAATTTTGGCCTTGGCAGGATAGGCATGTACCTTGATAGTTAGATGTCTAAGTTGCATATTAGATGTCTACCCATTCTCAAGATGTTTAACATGATTCTAAGATGTCTACTTTGGCATCTCTACACTTGGGATGAATGTCTATTATTTTCTTTAGAAATCTAATGATGATTTTAATGGACATCAAATTGAATGGAAAATTGAAGGGAAGATAAAAGGTCATACCAAGAAGATTTAAATAAGAGTTTAAGGATTAAGTTTAGGTAAGAGAGATAGAAGAGATATTTGAGAAGTCTCTTAAGAGCTTGTGTAAGAAGTTTTTGAGTGAGAGGTAAGGGAGAGTGCTTGAGATAGGTTGAGAGAATCTCTTATAAGTGTATTGTCTTGAGCTTTAGCTCCATTGTGAGTAACTGAGGATTTAGAGGGGACATGTGTGGCCTCTAAGAGCCTTGGGAGAGTTTTTAGTTAAGCTTGGCTCCTCATCTTTTATGTAATTCTTTGCATATTGAGAGTTTTCTTATAAAAAGGAGAATTTTCTCCAATTCATTATCTTGTTCTTGCTGCTAAGTTGAATTTTGCTTAAAAAGCTTGTGGAATGGATCCTTTTGGGAGTCTATTGAGGTAGGCTCCACATCATAGTCATTATGGATTTTTCTTACTTAGTTTAGCTACTTGAGTATTGGGATTTGAATACTTGATTGTTGGGAACGGTTGACTAAGATTGCCAATTGTAGTAGCTCACAACAATTGAGTAACTTTGTAATTCTTCTTTGGACAAGGAGTTATGACCTAGCTGCAACCCACACTTGGTTGTATCTGTTAGTTGGAAGTTATTGTAACCATCAACCAAGGTCATTTTTGCATTAGTTTGAAGTGGAAAAATATCAAACTTCTTTTAAAAAAACCCAGTATTATATAGTGTAGTCATTTTAGCAATAATGTTACCATCTATATATAGTATACTTTGTATTTAAAAGCTACTTTACCCTCTACTTGTGTTGCTTTTACTTTTTTCCATTTAGTTGTTTCCTTTGTAAGTTCTTCTTTTGTGAGATTTTTATTTATTCAAATTTTTAATCCTTTTAAGTTGCTATGGTTATACCAAACTTTTTCTTAAGTAGTTGAATCACTAAATTTCATAATAATATGAGGTAGTTTATCATATTTGAATCTTGTGTGATTAGAATCCAAGATTTTATTGCTAAATTAGTGCCTTTCATCATCATTATCATTCTAACCTTGTCTCGCTTAGAAAGAATTAGCTACATGAGCTTTTTTTTTTCACAAGTCTCTCTTATGAAAAGTTAGATGTTTGTTTATTTGAAATTTTTCATAGCATCTTTGATCAATTTTTTTCCATGTCTTCCTTGGTCTTCCTTTTGATAGCTTTCATAGAACAACAATAAAGCAACCATTTTTTTTATAAGCTTGTTATCTGATCTTCTTTGTACATGTCCTAACCATCTAAGCCACCATTCTTATAACTTATCTAAAATAGAAGCCACTCCAAGTTTCTCTTTGTTATAATAAAATATGAGTGTTAATAAGTTAAAATGAGCAAGGTATGACTAGTTTATTATTGGAGGTAGGGGTGGGGGTGGGACTGGGTTGTGGTATCAAACCAAAAACAAATTAGTAATGAGCAAAGAAAATTCAAAATAAATTACAAACTTGACACTAAGTAGACATCAACAAAAAAATAGATGGAAAGAATTTTTTTTGATTTTAGTACTATCTACTCAGGCGTACAACCTTACAATTGATACTTAGAAAAAATAAGTGAAGAAAATTAATTGTTGGTAGGGAGAAAGGTCCCAAGCCTAACAACATTTATAACACTTTTCAACTTCCATGTTTGAACTTAATAACAAAAGGATTTAAGATAGAGAGTTCATGGCTTAATACCAATATTTATTTCAAAGCAAGAAAGTGGTACCATTGGTGAAAAATATTCACCTCATCGCTTATTATTGATTTTACATCAAGAATCTCTATCATCAATATAACCTTTTTGTTGGTACTATTTTTAATCTTTGAGTTGATAGTATTCATGTTAGACAAGGAAAATTTATCTTATGAGTTATTTGTATGGACTGCTTAAAACTTTCTCTAGTACTAGCAAAAATATACATAGGAGCTTTGGTCTGCTCTAAATTTGTTATTATGATGTGATCACTCTTATCATTGACATTAACTTTATTCTTCATATCTTCAACTTCATGTTGTTTTCCTCTATCTTCAACTTGAACACATTTTTTATTTTCTTCTAAATCTTTTTTTCAGCAAAAAAGGACATGCATTAAATAAATGTTATTCACGATGGAAAAAGTTGCAAGAATTAGAAAGATTATAATATGTAATTGGCTAAATGTAAGTCTTTCCTCCTATTTGTAATACCAATTCCTTTTTATGATTGAGAAGGTTGATTTCAACTAAAAAAGAAAAAAGAAAAAAACTTCTACAAAAACCAAAAGTTGTAGAAATAGGTTCCATATGCTTAATGGGACTAAGAAACATGGAACTTCATTGTATCCTTTAGATTAAACATCAAAATTTAGAGCCCATGTACAAATTCTTAATATTGCATGCTTATGCACAAAAGACCTTATATTTAGGGCATGCTACACCATTAAAACATTGGCTAACTCAATAGCAAAAAAAAAAAAAAATGATAGAGAGAGAGATAGAATAATAACTTACATGAAGAACTTGGTGTTGGCGACCGTTTGGGACGCGATCGCCAACGAGTGTCCTCGGACATGATTTACGTACTTGCTGGTCTTTGGCAACACCAAGGCCTAGATACCTCCAAATAAACTCAGTAGTTAATGTGAGTATGTGTGTGTGCTGTTGTCAAAAATGAAATGATTGGGTTGTGTGTAAAACTATAAATGACTTATCTTAAAGAGATTCAGCCAACTTTGCAAAGTACTGTGAGTTGTTAAGAGTTCCTATTTTGTTCAATTGCTTAGTCTATGTAATCCTTATAATACCTACTTGTAACAAATAAAGTTTTGAAAAAACATTTAAGCACAACTCT
>MNCI01012110.1:288170-335721 GCA_015680685.1 Gnetum montanum
AAATAACCATCCCATGAATTCCTTTTCTTCTTGAATAATAATACTTTGTTTTAAATATGTTACTTTCATGTATCATTTTACAGATTATTTGATTTGAATTTTGAAGCTATTACTTGGATGATAGAAAAAATGTCGTTGCTATGAATATTTTAAATGGCAACGGATGAGCTGGGATTGGGCATGAATAGGTACTCACCACCGTACTTAACACCATGGATGAAAGGAAGGACCATTCTACACGACTTCAACTAGGCCTTCGACGGTAGCAACATCCTCAAGTCCACCAAAAACATTTTTGTTTACGCTGATACGTTTGAATCAAAAAAGCGTCTTCACCATTCTATATCCGGATTGATTGTGCTCTAGACCAACGATTTCTACAGAAACCTTGCCGATGTGTGTGGTGAGACCTCCTTCTGTGCCACGTGTTCGTTGAACTACCACGACCCGAGTCTCAGCATGATGCCCTTGCTTGTCATGTTTGCGGTTACTGCCAGCTACGGTCATGCATTGCTTCTTTTCTTGGAGTTTATCTCTCTGCCGTGCCTTGGTGCTCTATCAAATATGAGCTAGAAACCCTACTACGTTTTTCTTTCTAAAATCATTTTTATTCAATTTGTGAATCAGGGATAGCTGTTGTATGATTTGGGTGCTAATATTGGCAAGATTTGATATATTCTTGATGCTTGTCTTGCTGTTTTTCTTCTAAAACCGTTGCTCATAACCTACTCTTGTTTTTGCAGTTTTGAATGCTGATTCAAATGCAAAGTATATACAAAGTGTTTGACATATTGCTTTTTACTAGTGTCTCTACTTTTGTTGTTTTTTTTACAAAAATCAATAGACATTACTCTGGTGTCCAATTCTCAATTCTTGTATATACTGCTAACTGCATTTTAACTCTTATTCTTTTTCTCTTTTCTTCTTTTTGTTCTGCACTTCATATACAGGGCACATGAACAAATTGCTTCATGAAGAATACTGTAATTTCCAATGACCAGTTTACCATCAATTGCAGTTACTTTGATTCTTCATTTCTTTTTTTTTTTAAATTTAGATGCTATTTATCTTTATCCACAAGCTGAAATTTTGTTTATTCTAACAAAGTACAACAACCTTTCCTCTAATCTTTCATCATCTAAAATTGCTTTGCAATGGATTTTTAAAAGCTCCCTTATGAATTTAGTGAGAAAACATAGTTAATGGTTTGTGGAGTTCTTGCCACTTCTCCAACTGATAATAAGAGAGTACTGAAAACTGCAAAAAACCTTTAATCAATTTTATCATGCCAACCTATTCCATGAAATGGCCAAAATGTGCCAACACTTGGATATTATGTTTTTTTAGCACATCATTTAACTATGAAATGAAACTTTGATTACAAAGGTAGGTAATCCAAAACTTGAATGAATACATATTGTGATAAAAGATTAGCAACTAGTGACTCATATACATCATTTGGAAAAATAAAATTAGGTGTCTTAGTTGCATCAACATCACTAAAAGAAAGCATTGCAACTTTTTTCTTACTAACTTATAAATTTGTATTTTGAGAATCAACATAAATTTTTGCATTGATAACAGAAGTAAAAATTTCAATAGTGATTGAAGAAGTTAGGAGTAATATAGAATCCTCCATAGAGGAATTCTAGAGAAATCAAATCTGCTAGAGAAAAATTGAAAAAAGAAAGAACAAATCCATTGAAAAAACATGGTATAAGAAATTTTGAAAATACTCCAATAGATCCAAAGCATCTTAGTGGAAATAACTTAAAAATTTTAGTTTCAATTTCATAATATGATTTTTATAAATATATATATTCATGTTTTAAATGTTAAAACCTTTATGAAAAGAAATGTGATATGTGAAAAGATTTTATAAATGTTAAAATATTTGTTTTGTATATTCATGGTAGAAATGTTAAAACTTTACTTAATAAAGTTTAATAGAACAAAAAAATTGTTCAAACTTTGAACATTCCAATGGTCACACACCTATATGTATGTTGTGAGATCTTATATATTTGTATGGTCATGCTAGAAATATTTAAACCCTTGTTAACAAAGTATAATGGGATAAAAACCCTACTTATGATCCATACCTTTGAATGTTTTAATGAACTCTATTTTGTTGAGATAAGGCTTGAATGATTACGATAATAAAGACCACCTCGAAACATTTTAATGACCCCACACTTACTTGTTGATGAGTCGTGATATCGCGTCCTACCTCATCTTCTATAAATAAGAGGCAGCACCCTTCGTTCCACATAGTTAGACTTAGACCCTTAGCCAAATTCTTGCAGTTTTATTATTCCAGAGTTAGAATTGTTTTTGTGTGCCCGCAGTAGGAGTCATAGAGTGAATAGATCTTTATTGGAGCAGTTTGTACTTGAGCACAATTTTGTGTACGACAATAAAAAAAACTTTATGATAAACCTTGCAACATACAGATTAAGCTAATTAGTAATTAATGATTGTTTAACGCTTTCCTAGTTAATTAATATCTCTCTTAACCTTCAACCCCCTTAGTTAAATAGACTTAGTATGACCACNTTCTCTCTCCCTTTCCTTTATTAGCAAAAGACATAAAAAGACAAAAAGCTATAAAAATCATATACCTCAAGCTTACTTAACCATACAATTGTGACAATACAAGTTTGGGAAGACAACGATTAATTAACCCTAAGTGTTCCATTAAGGCGCGTAAGCACTTAGTCCTTAGAGTTCGACTGGATCGTGCGTGAAACGTTCGTATTCTTATGGTTGAGTGTAGGGGTACCTTGCCACTCATCATTGGCACCATTGCCAGGGACTTAGTTGTTCGCTACATAGAACTTAGGAAATCATTCATATCGTTGGAACGTTAGAACGAACCCTTAGGGTTAATCAAAGAAAGATAAGACAATGGTACATCGCACACCGAACAAGACAAAATGTCTTCTTCTTCACATAAGAGCACTTCACCACCTAGGAATAACACAAGAGGCAATTGGTGGCATAATACACGTAACCAAGATCTGCCAGATCCTCAACAGTTTCATGTGGTATATACTCATCTTGATGAGTATGTACCCGATTTCACCTTTATTCTCCACCAAGATGAACAACTGTATTGAAGAGACTTGGAGGGTAACATAGTGTTGCCTCTAGACTGATCAGTCCCCAACATGCTCCTTTGTGCTCTCTCACGAATAGGCATGCCACTTTTATATGTAGAATACATTGTATGTGATAATGACACAAGGGACTATCATCCCACAAAAGTGCAACGTCAAAGGGACTTGCGACAAGAGAGATACCACACATCCTTGAAGGGTAAATGGCCCAAAGATGCTTCACACATTTTGAGCGAAACTGAGGATGGTGAACCTACCTTAATAGGTTTCCCAAAAAATGATGTTCCTCCTCTTGACATTGGTCAAAAGGTAGTATATCAGAACCTCCACTCTACTGTTCACAACCCTGGTTCTGATACCCATGAACACAAAGTGTTCAACAAAGAAACACAAACACATGATAAGAGCGGATGTTCTGATCATGTTCATGATTGAGGTTGAGACCACTGAAGAGAAGGTAGAAAACACTATCATGGTGATGGTTCTCCTTCTTCTTCACCTTCATCGTCACCTTCACCCTCTCCTTCAGTGTTCAGACACAGTCATAGGGAAACCAATCATGAGGATAAGGGAAAACAAAGTGAAAAACATTGACGAGATAGTCGAGAACAAGGACAAGGGTACTCTAAGGAATCAAGGCATAGAAGAAGGGAGAGTAGGGAACATCGTAGACACCATAGACGCTATGAACGAGATGATCATGAAGAACCCCTACTTGCAACTAGAAGCATGCTAGATATAACGGAGGCTGTAAGAGTTCCAACAAGGCACCAAAAGGATAGTAGGATCAAGAGGTTAGATATGAACAACATTCCAAATTTGAAGGGGGATACAATGCTGATCCTCAAAATCATTTACAAGCATTCCATGATGCATGTGCCTTACAAAACATAGAAAACGAATGGCAAAAATTGAAGTTGTTCCCAAAGACACTAGTGAAAGAAGTTGAAAGCTGGTACCAGTCCTTAGAACTAGAATCCATTCGGAGGTGAAGTACAATGTTAGAACTATTCAATGATAAATACCAAACATACTCCTAAGTGTCTAACCTATGGAAGCAAATCCAAGGATGGAAGCAAGTAAATCATGTACCCTTGGATGCTGCCATGGGCCGCTATTACGCACTGTTACATCATTGCCCTAGCCATGGTTATTCGTAGCAGGATCAACTACGTCATCTCGTTGATGGACTTAGACATGAAATAAAAAGAACGCTTGGGATGTATGCCCAAGGAAGGTTATCGGAGCTTAGGTCTCATCAAATTCATAGATTGCTAGAGCAAGTAGCCAAAGAAGAAGGTGAGCTATGAAAGAGAGAAAGTGTGAAGGAATACAACTAAGATCATTCGCTTCGAAAAAGGGAAGTGAGATTTTGTGAGGAGGAAGAGGAGTCATCGCTCAAAGAGATGGTAAATAGGAAAACTTTTCCTCTCCAAAAGTTAAAAATAGAAGTATCGACAAAGGTAGACCAAATGTGGGACTCCCTAGATAGTAGGTTTGAAATTTTTCTTAAAATTGTAGAGGAGTTTAGGGAGCGAGGTAGTGACCGTGATAAAAAGAAAAAGAGAGAAGTGGAAAATGCACGTAACAAGGGTAAGGAAAAAATGGCCATCACAGAAGAGGTTGTGGATTTAGACATGGACAATGATGGTGGATGCGAGATATGCCAATATGACCATCCTAAGGGATGTTGCCCAATGATCTCACATCTACAAGAGTCTAGGGTGTATGCACTCAACCCATGACTAAATAAACGGTAAGCACCCTGACGGTTACCTTATCCCCAAGGTAACCCAAGGTAGTTCCACCAACCTTCAACATATTATCCAAGTGGAACTCGACCATAACCCGTTGAACAACATCAACAGTGGAAATACCCACAGTCATGAGGGATGTCACCACCTAGGCAACAATACCCCTACCGGCAACCTGACTCGTATGGCTACTACGTGCAGCATCCAATCTCTCCACATGACTCTGTTAGTCACCTAACATCACAACATCACTACCAAGCCTGTGAGTATTATAGAACTCCTTCTCCTAGGGAAGATAACCCACAAACATACCATCCTTCAAATCCATCCGCAGCTCTTACACCAATAGCTCCATTACCACCTACTCCAGCAATGCAAGGGGAACTCCCTACTCAACTACAACAACGCAATGCCACAAGGGCTATAAATCCTTAACCCACTGTTGGTTCTGACAACCATATGAAGAAAAGACCTTTCTTTAGAGCCAACAGTCCAACTAAGCCCTTACAACCACAAGCGGTTGAACCTTTGAATGCCTCCCCATCAAATAAGGCTTTGGAGCTCCCTTCAAATCAAACACCGAGCTCAACACATATGGTTATGTTAACACATGTCGTGAAAAACTGGATCAAGGTTGGCCACCTTCTCAAGAAATTCTCTAATCCTGGAAGCCCTTTAATCTATCTTCAAATTGTTGGGAATGAGCCATGCAAAGCTCTTCTGGACTCAGGTTCTGGAGTCAACTTAATATCACAAGAAATGTACAAAGCCTGGAACCTAACTCCATTAAGGAAGAGTAATATTCACCTAGAGCTGGCCAACCAGTCCATCACTGTTCCCTTGGGACTGGTGGAGGACATCGTCACCACTATGTGTGGGTGGTCGTACCTAGCTGATTTCCTAGTGATACAAGTGAATAACGGTAAAGGGGACTTCCCAATAATAATGGAAAGAGCATGGTTAAGTACTATAGATGAACACCTAGGAATCCGTGATCTTTCCCTGGAAATATCTAAGGAGAACACTTTTGGAAAGATCGAGAAGAAGAAGGTTCCATGCATCGCATACAGTGATACAGGGTGCAATTGCGTGTAGAGATCATGGGTTGTGAAAAGTTTAGCATTGCCTGCATGCCATCGGTGTGCACAAGACATTAATATACAAAAGTGCCTATATGCAGTAGCCACACGACAAGAAGACACCTAGTGGCTGATAGCTAATCAAGAGAGGAAATCACTAATGTGCATGGAACTAATTGACAGAATAACTTGCGCTTACATCGGAAGCATAGATGCACTAGAGAAAGTCCGCTACCAACATCTAAGCCTTAACTTTGAAAACATCAACTGGGTGAAGTTGGAAATTCCTGAAAAATTCAAACAAGAGCCCTGATAAGAGATTGTTAGTCAATGCGCAAGAAACCAAACTTTTCCATGAATTTAGAATGGTCAGTGCACATAATACCTCTGAGAAGGGACGACCCTGCTCACCATTTTGGATCTCCTCCTTCCAACTCAGACATGGGGGAGACGGCCAGCTCTGCTAACCATTTGAGGCCCTCAGTTCCTTTTTAAGTTTTTATTTTATACATTTTTTTTTTACAAATTTCTTTAACTTTTCTTGTTTTTGTTTTGCAACATTGTTTATACTTTTTCATTTCTTTGTGTGACTATTTGTTTTGTTTGTTTTTGTTTTTTGTCTTTGTTTGTTTATTTGTTGTTTTTTTTGTTAGATTTGTCACCTAATAAGTGCTCCTAATGGTGGTATGAACTGTATTCCATTGATTGCTAATGTTTGGTTTTTACCTTTGAGTTATAATGTTGATACTAAGGTATGGATCTTTTGATATAACATAAAATGAGTCCATGTCATCCATGCATTCATGAATTTCTATGGTCTCCCTTGGCTTAGAACTATGCAATCCCTTTGTGTAATAATAAAACTATTAACAAATTGGTGATTGGGCATTTTTCAAACTAAGGAAGGACTCAAGGACTGAAAAGGATGTGACTTCAAAGGGATTTGATGCATTTGTGCTAGCCATTCTCTTGGGTGCTTGGATGTTTTCTTCTTGAGTTTTCCTTACCATTTCAACATTGCTCCATTATCAGGAAGCTAAACCAATAAAAATAAGTCTATGCATGGTGTGGTTCTCACGTAGAAAAAAAAACTGTGAGAATTCAAAGCACACCCCTTAGAAAAAATAATCATCTGGGCTACAAGCACTGGTTATGGAACTAAAAAAACATGTTCCCTCTAACTAAGACCCTATCTCGCTTCCTACTTTTTTCTTTCTTATTTCCTCGGAATGGTGGTGACTCTTTGGTGGAAGCATTCTGGTTACTTCAAGTGGATGGATTAGTCAAGTGTATTAATGCAAAGTCACTGGATGTGGATTTTTTGAGGCTATATTTGGAATGAGATCTACTCAGTCACATTAACCATAAATACACAAGGGGCTATACACCACCTTGTTCTTGGGACTCCATTCCATTCTCTTCTCCCCATCATTCTTTCTCCATTTTCCACCTCATTGCCGGTTGTATAAGTAGTCTATATTTTGGTTGATGCATTGTTTTCTCTTTAGGGAATTCCTGGGGTTAAGTCTTTAACTCTTGCTCCCAAATGACATTTTCAGGGCCTATGGACTCTTTGAATGTGGGTTTGTTAAGGCATCAAGGGCATGAGCCTGCGTTGGGGAGGACCCACTGGCATTCCTATTGGATGCATCAGTTAACTTCTTTACCTTAAACATTTCTGCAATCAACATTTGTTTAGTTCATTCCCATCTCTAACATCCATTTTATCAGCCTTGCCATTGTTTATTTTTCTCCATCTTTCTTATTCCTTATCTTTTTCCATTCTATGGCTACCGGTGGATCACTCTTAGTCATGGGGGTCCGGGTCTAATTTTTTCAATTTTTCCTAACCCCTACACCTTGGGTAGTCACCAGTGTTATATCTCTAGAATCCATATTGGCCATATCACAAATAAGCTAATGGACCTTACACCAAGGCAAGGTATCAATTGTATTGTGATTTACTTATCCTTGCTCATATGTGATTGTGTTGTGTGTGTAGATGGAAATCATACAGCAATGGACTGGATCTGGAGGAAACACAAGATGGACTAGTGTTGGAACAGTTGTGCAAGGAACAAGATTGATGGTGTGGTTATGGATGAACAACGGAAGGCATAATCTTGGCATTGGCAGCAACACATCTTCTTCTTTTCTCTCTCTCTCTCTCTCTCTCTCTCTCTCCTCTCTCAGTTGCCAAATAAGGCTGGATGTCAATTATGTATAGTGTTCACTCTTATACCATTGAACACTAATGGTGTCATGTATTGTAATGATTGATTTGTTCACACATCATCCCATTCACCATTAGTTGTCATTCAAGCTAATAATCCCATACCTTCCCAATATTTTGTAAGGAACTCAAGGACGAGTTTTCATTCAGTCATGGGGGTATGATGAGCTGCGATATCACGTACGCGATATCACATCCACCATGTGATATCGCGTCCTGCCTCATCTTCTATAAATAAGAGGTGGTGCCCTTGGTTCCACATAGTTAGATTCTTGTAGTTTTATTATTCTAGAGTTCGAATTATTTCTATGTGCCTGCAATAAGAGTCATAGAGTGAACGGATCTTTATTCGAGCAATTTGTACCTAAGCATAATTTTGTGTACGGTAATAAAGATGAACTTTATGATAAACCTTGCAGCACACAGATTAAGCTAATTAGTAATTAATGATTATTTAATGCTTTCCCAGTTAATTAATATCTCTCTTAACCTTCAACCCTCTTAGTTAAATACACTCAGTACGACCGCTTCGAGCATGCGTGTAGCGCTTGGTAACCCAGTAACGATTAGCGTTTGGTAATCCTAGTAGTGTTGCACTGGTTTAAGATGTGTACAACAAGTGGGAACAGATACTGGTGTTAAGAACATTTAGAAACTAGTTAATGAATAGTTAATGTAAGTTAGTCACTTAGTTCTCTCTCCCTTTCCTTTATTAGTAGAAGACATAAAAAGAAAAAAAACTATAAAAATCATATACCTCAAGCTTACTTAACCATACAATCGTGAAAATGCAAGTAAGTTTGGGAAGACAACATTTCATTAACCCTGAGTGTTCCATTAAGATGTGTAAGCACTTAGTTCTTGGAGTTCGATCGGATCGTGCGTGAAACGCTCGTATTCGTATGGTTGAGTGTAGGGGTACCTTGCCACTCATCACTTGTATGCAGTGAGATTTTATATATTAGTGTAATTATGTCAAAGATGTTTATTTAAGGAAGTTTGATAGCATAAAAACCCTATTCATTAATCTTAACTTTTCAACATTTTAATATCTTTATACCCATTCATGGCATTTGGTAAACAACTGACTAGAAAAATCAATTTCAAATCCTTTGTTGTATCTTTTATATTTAACCTATATAAATGGGATAAAGTCTTAACGACATAGAATGATACTATAAGTATTTAACTTCTTATTAAAGGGCTTTCAATGTTCAAATGACACATGCATGAATTTATGGGTGGGGAATTATCTCTGTTGTGCCTTAATACCCATGCATACCCATTGTGTTGGCTCATGCATATTCAATGACCATTACTAGCCATGCTTGTGTCCTTGGGTTCGACCCTTGCATGCTAGCAGGTTGAAAATAACAATTGTCTAAATAAAATTAAAAAATAATTTTAATCACATCCCAACAAATAATATAGTAGTATGTGCTTTAATTATCAAGAGATTGAAAATTCATGCTCATTTATCTATTTTTACCTATTAATATGAATATATAGTTAGAATTTTTTAGAAAGATAAGTTATCATCTCTACCAAAATTTGTCACAAGTATGACATATGTTATCTTTGAATTGCAATTAAGGTTTCAAATGTTATTATCAAAGTTTAATAGTTAACAAGACATATAAGTGTTGATGTTAACCTCACCCATGCTAGGCACAAGGCAACAATTTACTGGCCTAATTATTAGGAGACATGAATCATGGACCAAATTTATATGAAGCCGAATGCCAGCTATCTTCACTTGCACTGTGGAATCCAAGGCAGGGATTAGAAAGGAAAATTAAAGAAAAAAAAACCCTATGGTTCCTTAGTATTATAATATTAATATTTAAACAATTCTATGATTCAACTTTGCTAGGCAGAGTTTTTAGTAGGGTAAGTATAGTAGCTTATTGATTTTCATGTTACATTAAGTTTGGATTTAAAAATAATAATGGTTTTGTATTTGAAACTATTCTACATGATAGTATTTTGGTTTCCTTCCTAGATTTCTTCGGATTCTAACCTTCTTGACATTGATGTTTCACTTACCATGCTATTTGCAATGACACACACCTTGAATGCATACTCTTAGATTGGAGTTATAACAAGAGTAACATGGTAGGTTTTGTTTGTAATTTGACCATACTTTATTTGGTTGTTCAATTCTCCTGACTTTTCTAGTTTTCTTTATTTTTTTTTTGAACCTCACATAGCCCTCTCTAGCTAAGACTATTCCTGGGTTTTCATACCCATATGGGAGGCACCCTAGGCAATAGTCTCCTTAAATGAGTTTAGTTTTCTGGGTGTTGATGTGCCCAAAATTTATGCATCAACACCTTTTTGGTGCTAGAAGAAGGACCTGTTTCGATTCCTAATCCTATTTTAATTTTTTTTTCTTTTCACTAAAAATCTCTATTTTTAGCCCTTGTTTTGAAAAATATTTTACTTTATTTTCTGAGAGTTTTCAAGCCCTTTATTTTCTCAAAATTTTATTTTCTGAAAATTTTCATGTCTCATCACCCATCCTATTTTCAAATTTAACTTCTAAAACCTCATTTTCCAATCCCATTTTTAGATTTATGTGTTGATGATCCTTACCTGAGTCGTGACTTTAGTAAGGTGGTTTTATTAATCATTCAGTTTTAAATCTATTTTTCTAAAATTTTTCATTTCACCATTTTCCTTTTAACTTTTATAAATATTGCAATTTCATGCATTTATTTCTTTAAATTTTTTTATATAGCATATTTTAGTGTTTCTTTTGTCAAAAAATATAATATTATTTCAATGTTTTTTTCTTTTTACTTAATTTTATAGTTTTATTTTAACATTTATGTTATATGATTATTATTTATTGAGCAAACCCTCCCAACAAGAATCATCTACCTTTGCTCCTAACCAACTGGCTACCTATCACTTTACATTAAGAAAGAAACAAGCTTCACGATTTGTAAGTTCTATCCCTAGGAGAACTTAGATTAGGATGGCAGCTAATCAACTCCTAGCTCCCTTGGTGAGCAGCCCCTTTAACTTTTTCAACTATCATGATATCCTAAAGTCACTCCAAAACATAAATTTGTTCTTCAATCCCACAATCCCTACTAGTGATGCCCACCAACATACACAATGTTTTGAAACCTTACTATGGATCCATAACATTGTATAAAATGAACTAGCATGTAGGGTATCTATGACAACTTTTAGGAGCAAATACATCCAATGGTGATGAGTGGCAAGGTACCCCTACACTCAACTATATGAATACGAGCGTTCATGCACAATCCGGTCGAACTCCATGGACGAGCTAGTTATGGTATCTAGATACTTACACGTTATCGCAGTTCACTGTCTTCCCACCTAGACTAGTATTTTCTTTGTCACATATGGTTTAGTCCAGAGTGAGGTGTATGATGTGGGCCTAAACTAGTGCTACTCCTAGAGGTAATGGAAAATAACTTTGTTTTAAGCTAAGCGGAAGTGGGAGAAGAGAATCTAAGCTAGCCTAAGTGCGATGAGCATCTACCCTTAATCATCTGTACACATCTTGGACCTCATGTACTACTTCTGGGATTACCAAGCGTATATTACTTGAGTGCTCCTTGATACGCTACTGGGTTACCAAGTAGTCACACTTAAATGCTCATGATTAAGTCGTACTCATTCTGCATTTAATAATAAGGATAGTAAAGGAAGGTAAAGGAACATTAATTAAGAAAGCAATAAATAACAATAACAATTAAGCAATTAAAACTAAGTGAATGCTACAATGATGGAGTGATCTCAATCTTTATTACCGATCATGTGCATGTCCATGTATGTAACACTCAAATAAAGGTTCCATACAATTACAATCATCACACTACGGGCATGCACTGTGGAAAGGGTTGAGATGAACTAAAAATGAATAAAAAAGACTCTATTCTAACACTTACTCTCTCTAACTTTCCTTCATGTGCACCCAAAGGTGTATTTATAGGCTTACAAAGGAATCACGATATCGTTATCCAGGCTGCAATATCGCATACTCGATATTGCGAATTCAATATTGAGGGTCTGATGTTAAGGGTCCGATATTAGCACCTGGCAAACCATGATTCATCAAATGGTTTTTAATGCTCCTTAATGCCTCCATTAACTCATGGCATGGATTTAAAAATAAGTTCCTGCTTCAGTTCGATAAGTTCACTAGCACTACCATAGCATCAAGCAACTTCACAAGCTTAAGAAAGCTACTTGAAAAAAATGTCTAGAATTACAACCTAAGATTCCTTCATCAAATTTCTTACATGCCAAGTGAGATGTGCCCACAACTTGGTGGCATCTTCAATTTTTACTTATCCACCATTGATCCATTCTTTGCCTATGCCATCAAATCTGTTCCCAACATAATAGAAATATAGGGAGCGATGGCTAAAGAAATCGAGTTAGAACAAATTACTCTCATGAATAGTAACCCTATGCAATCTAGTCCTCTACCTTTACCGAATTTTCCAATGACCAATACTTTGTCTCAAGCTCTTTCCCCCTTTCAACTAACTCAACCTTTAAACAATTATTTTCAAAGTTCAATGTCTTCTTCATTTCTACCATCTAATACTAGTTTGAATGATGACCAATTGAAGGCCTTAATTCAATCCATCATAAACCTAAAAGAGATATCTAATCCTATTGAACGATCAACTCAAACTCAAAATCAACTGACCTAGGTATTAACTTCACTTTAAAAAATTTCAAATGAAGTAGTTGAATTAAACTGGAGCAACAACAAGGGTCCTATACAATCTAAAAAGCTAAGCACATCAATTAATGATGATTATTGTTGTCTTCATAACACTAGGCAACACTCTAAGAAAACTTGTCTTCAATTTTTAACACTATATGGTGACAATGCCCAGAGTCAAAAAAATGGGAAAACCCCCTATTATGGTCCTTAATGTACCTCATGAAATAGAAAATGAAGAGGTTCACTCATTGGAACAAGTTATGGTAAGCAATCCCAACCCACATAACACTCGCTACCATAGACTTAGAGACATTATGAACAACACACAACAACAAACTAGGAATGATCCTTATACTTCTCCAAATAGAAGAGCTCCTAGTCAAAATAACACAAGTAATAAAATTGGACCATCCCAAGCAAACACCCCACCTCAATAGGAAGCCAAAGACATACATAAGACTTATGATCTAGTTGAGGATTTGAAAAGAGTTAAAGCCAACATTTCGATGTATGATCTCCTATACTTTAATAAAATGAAATAGGTGATTCAAAAGAAAGTTCATACACCTAAAAATAATAAAGAAAAATATCCAAAAATTGAAAGGAAAGTTCATTTTGCGGAAAGTCCTAATGCATTATCAATACAAAATGCAAGCAATTCCATGATGAGCAAGAAAGAGCAACATCCTTTCCAAACAATGTTGATTATTCTAGGAAAGAATGTTCATAATTTTTTGATGGATTCTAGTGCAACTATTAGTGTCATGATGCTTGAGGTATGTAAGACCTTATGAGCACGGATGCTACCACAAGTGAGAAGTGTGATACAACTCGATGGATCTAATGTACCTATGGTAGGATCATTAAAATAAGTGAATGTGCAACTTAAACAATACCCTAAATTTACATGTTATACAAATATCTTAGTAGTTGACATGTCACCCACTTATGGTGTGCTCTTATCTAGGACTTTTGGAGCCAAGTTTGGGGGCTCCTTTAGGTCAGATTTCTTAGAACTACTAATCCCTATCAAAGAGAAATCCGAATATATGGTCATACCAAGAGAGCCTTTCTATAAACAAGTAGTTACAACATCTAATCATCAAAATCAATATTTGAAAAATCAAAACACTAACCTTTATATTGGAGTTATTAAGGTTGATCATGGCAAGCATGTTCTAAATGATCATGTGAGTGAAATTACAAAAACAAATCTTTTTTCTCATACAGATTCCACCCAACCCTATCAAACGTTTAGAGAAGGTGAAGAAATCTATGAAGATACCTTGCCTTATCATCTACATGATAGAAAGGGATTTCTTTTGGATGACCTACCACCATTAGGAGAGGACAATGATATAAATGATATCCTATTCCTTAAAACATTAGAAGGTGTGCCAAATTTTGATGATAGATCCATGGAACATGTTCCTAGAGAAGCTATATTTGATGACCTACAAAAACTTAGACATGTTAGACCTAAGATTGAAACTTGGATGAAAGAAGAACTTGATGAACTTTTAGAATCTAAAATTATTCATCTTATGAAACATTCAAGTTGGACATCAAATTTAGTACCTGATAGAAAATGAGCAAGCAAACTACAATCATGTATCGATTTTCATAATCTCAGTCATCAACAAATTTTTAAAAGGTGGTTTGACAAGAGATATGTAGGTAAAGTCTTTAAAATAGGAGATCTAGTCCTTAAGAGAGATAGAGAATCTAGTCAAACAAACCCTCGAAGTAAATTCTATCCTATGTGGTCAAGCCCATTCCAAGTCATAAATGTCATTGGCCCCAATGTTTACAAAATTATTGATTTGCAAGGATATAAGTTACCTAGAAATTTTAATGCATTTCATCTGAAGCATTTCTACTCAGGTGCCCCACATGGACATTTAATAGATCCTTAATTGCATGTTTTCTTCCCTTTCATCATGCATTTCATTTGTATATAGTTATATTTGCATATTTTCTTTGCATTTCCATCATTTCTTTCTTAGCATATTGGTTTTGGTTTGATTGATTTTAGTAATCATTATGATTGTTTGAGTTACTAGGCATTGGGTCATCATAACACCATTCAAAAATAATGCTTTATATGATATATCGTATTACTGTAACCTCCTTTATATTATATTTTGTAATAATGCTATGATTCTTCCTAGTCTATTTCTTTTAGTTTTATGAGTTATGTTGGATTATGGAGGATGGAATTTATGCTAATTTATCATGTAATCATCATGATCATGTGAATGTAAGATATGTGAGGTTGGAGAATGGTTAGCTGCAATCACTAGGTGACCTTGGAAAATCCTATTTTCCCTGTTCTAAGCCCTAGCCCTCAAGTGTGATGATCCATGGCTATCTTCTGAGAAATAGGGTGAAGTGTGTTCATTTCTGCTTGAGAAACCTTAGCCACCTAGGAGACCTACTATGATGCCATAATTAAAAGGCACATACATGAGGGTTGAATTGCACCATGGGTAAAGTTCTAAAAGGACTGTGTTCTTTGGCAGTGTAGCTAATTGGCCAAGCTTGTGTTGGAATTCCTACCTTAAGAATGGAGTACACCATGAGCAAAGTTTCTTAAAAAAAAGAATGAGGACTATGTTCATTGGTAGTGTAGTAAGTTCGTAAGTGTGATGGGGTTTGGCAGCAATCCTCACCCTAACCACCATTTTTCCTTTTAAACCTATTTCCCCAAAATTCAAAAAGAGAAAAGAAAATGATCCCTTTTTTCCCATTCCTTTTCTGAATGTTAAAAAAAAGAGTCCCAAGGAAAAATTTGAAAGTTGTGACTAGCTATGATCTAAGATAAGCCTATCCTCCTCATTAAGTTTGGCATAAGTCTCATGCTGAAAGTAGTCCACATACCTTTTACTTTTACCTTGTGAGAAGAATGGGAATGAGATCTTAATTATATATTTTAATTATATTTATATATATCTATGTAGTTAAAATAATGAATTATATATTTAAATTTTAATTAAATAAGGTGGTGTGATTAAGGTGACTCATGTTTAGTGCTCTTTTGATTGTGTGATTATTCTAATTATTTTTTAAATAAAAAAACATTATAGTTTACTCCCAATTTCATTTTGTCCTTATTTTATGATCCTTTATGATTCTTTATTTTTTATATATTCTTCCATCATTTTAAAATTTTTGTGGTTTTGCTATCCTTACCTTGCATGTAATTTCTAGTTTGTGGGCTAAGTGTTGATGTCAACCTTGCTCATGCTTGGTAGGGGGCCATGATTTATTGGCCTAATTACTAGGAAACATGAATCATGAACCAAATTTATGCAAAGTTGAATGCCAGCTATTTTAGTTGGACTACGGAATCCAAAGTAGGGATTAAAAAGGAAAATTAAAGAAAAAAAATCCTATGGTTCCTCAATATTATAATAATAATATTTCAACAATTCTATGATTCAACTCCACTAGGCAAAGTTTTTAGTAGGGTAAGTATAGTAGCTTATCAATTTTCATGTTACATTATGTTTGGACTTAAAAATAACAATGGTTTTGTATTTAAAACTATTTTGCATGATAGTATTTTGGTTTCCTTCCTAGATTTCCTCGGATTCTAACCTTCTTGATGTCAATATTCCACTTACCATGCTATTTGCAATGACATACACCTTGAATGCATGCTCTTAGATTGGTGTTATAGCAAGAGTGACATGGTAGGTTTTGTTTATAGTTCACCCATGCTTTATTTGGTTGTTCAATTGTCCTGACTTTTCTAGTTTGCTTTACTTTTTCTTTGAACATTACATAGTCGTCTCTAGCTGAGACTATTCTTGGGTTTTCATACCCATATGGAAGGCACCCTAAGATATAGTCTTCTTAAATGAGTTTAGTTTTCTGGGTGTTGATGTGCCCAAAATTTACACATCAACAATAAGATTACGTGGCATATTCTTGTTTTCTCTCATTTATTATTAGGAGTAGTAGCCTAAAGTGCTAACAATTATAATAATTGTTGCATAATATACCAAATGTAAATTTAATCAATGCATGTGAAATGAAATGGAAGATGGCATGATGATTGGAGGACAATGTATAGGACCCATTTAGGACCCCTTTTATGTCACACATCTGATTGAAGAATCGAAACAAATCAATCTCAAAGAATCATGTCATGTGGATTTTTCTTCTATTCTAGGTTGTCACTTTACTGCACCAAACAAATTTTAAAACAACATTTTTACCATTTTTCCTTTTGCTTGCTCTCTACTTTTTGTTTTTTATGTTTCTAGACATGAATTTGGTCTAGATTTTTCTTGGATCAAGAGATGTTTTTTAAGGATTCACTTTTTCAGAAGAAAAAGAAGAAGAAGAAGGCACTTTATTTCATTGTGTAAAAATGATGGGCTATAATTTACATGCACAAGAAAATGGTCTATTTTGTTTAATTAATCAAAGTTAGCCATGTTTATTCACAAATTTTAATGAGATAATGACACTTTTAGAATTTTGTTGAATTTAGACTTTCAATAGCTTCTTGTGCTTTGTGTGGGAATGAAACTTTCTATCTTAGATATTTATTTATGGCAACGTATTTTTTATAAGACTTGAAAGTGTTGGCTACTTTCATAATTGGGTTTGATGAGGATGGTGGCTTGAGGGATGATTTTAGAAAATTTATTTAAATTTGTTTAAATATGGGAAAGATCCAAGATGATTCAAGGTAATTTCCAATGGCAAAAGTGATGTCACCAAATTTTAATGACATTTATTAGGTCATTCATGTCATTATTGTGGATTGAACATGGAACTTGTAATTCTAGAAACCAAACTCTTAGTAATTCACATCATTATTGATATGACATAATGTGAAATTGAGTTAGGTTGCTTGGGGAAAGGTGGTGGTGTTGGTTGGACAAGGTTATCAATGTTCTTGTTAGGTCATTACAAAGCCTATGATGTGGTTGGTGAGGGCATGTGTATATATGTTGTGAATTTATGTACATGTGTCATGTGTCATCATGATCATGATGTTTCATCATGCTCATGAATGTATTTCATCTAGACATGAATGCATATGCATGCTAATGAGAATGAACTATGACTAGCATATGATCGCATCTTCTTGTGCATTGTAAACTACATGGACCTGCAACTAGCATCTTCTTACAGTCCATACCAAAAGGTACCAAAACCTTCTAGTAGTTAATAATTTCTTAAAGTTCTAGACTTCTAGAAGGTAGATGACCACTGGAAGAAAGGTCTACAAAAATTGTGATTCCCTACGCCTAGTAGCCTTACATAGTTCCAACGAGAAGGCATAATCTTCTGGCAGGGAGTAATTGCTTGCATTTTGAGACTTCCAAAATGTTGAGGATCATTCGATAGGTTAAAGAAAAACTAGAAGGCATTTAGACCTTCCATAAGGGAGTAATTGCTTGGATTTTTTAGCTTCTAGTAGGTAGAAAAGTGGAGTACAAGAACGTGTGACTAGCACTTGCTCGGAGTCCTCATTGGAAGGCATCAAAACCTTTTGGAAGGGAATAATAGGCTACATTTTGAGGCTTCTATAAGGCTAAAGACCAATCAAAAGGCATTAAAACCTTTGAGAAAAGAGAAACTACTTAGAGTTTCTCGCTTCTAGAAGGTAGAGGATCATTCAAAAGCAGTGTATTAGTAAAATGCTAGAGGATGTAACTAGCACCTTCCTGTAATTCATATTGGAGGCACCAAGGCCTTTAGGTAGTGAATAATTGCTTAAATTTTGGGGCTATCAGAATGTAGATGGCCATCTAGAAGAAAGGTCTATAAGAACTGCAATTTGCTACACTTAGCAGCCTTGTGTAGTCCCAACTAGAAGGCATCAAAATCTTCCATTAGGAGAGAAATTACTTGCATTTTGAGGCTTCCAGAAGGCTAACGGTCATATGGTAGGATGAAGATCAACTAGAAGGAATTTAGACCTTCTAGAAGGAAGTAATTACTTGGAGTTTCTAGCTTCTAGTAGGTAGAAAAGTGGATTGCAAGGACATGCGACTAGCACCTGTCGGCAATTCCCATCAGAAGGCATCGAAACCTTTCAAAAGGGAACAACAACTTGCATTTTGAGGATTCCAAAAGGCTAAGGATCATCTAGAAGGTTGAAGACCATCTAAAAGGCATTCAAATCTTTTGGAATGAAGTAATTGCTTAGAGTTTTTGGCTTCTGGAAGGCAAAGGATCATTTGGAAGCAAGGTACCAGTAAACTGTGAGTGGGTGTGACTAGCACCTTCCTGCAGTTCATACTAGAGGCACCAAGACCTTTTGATACTTAATAATTGTTTAAAGTTTGGGACTTTCAGAAAGTATACCACCAATCGGAAGTAAGGTCTATGAAAACTATGATTCCCTATGCCTAGTAGCCTCACATAGTTCCAACTAGGGGGCATTGGAATCTTTTGTTAGGAAGCAATTGCTTGCATTTGAAGGCTTCCAAAAGGCTAAGGATCATCTGGTAGGCTAAACACCAATTGGAAGGAATTCTAACCTTCCAAACAGAAGCAATTTCTTGGAGTTTCTAGCTTCTGGTAGGCAGAAAAGTGAACTGCGAGGACATGCAACTAGCACTTGCATGTAGTCCCCACCAAAAGGTAATGAAACTTGCCGAAAGGGAACAAATGCTTGCATTTTGAGGCTTTCGGATGGTTGAGGATCATACATAAGGTTGAAGATCAACCATAAGGCATTCAGACCTTTTAGAAGGAAGCAATTACTTGGAGTTGTTGGCTTCCAAAAGATAGAGGATCATTCAGAAGCAAGGTACCAGTAAATAGCATGCAATTGTGACTAATACCTTCTTGCAATCCATATTGGGGGCACCAAGACCTTCTAGTGCTTAATAATTGCATAAAGTTTGGGGCTTCCAAAAGGAAGATGGCCATTTGGAAGCATGATCTATGAAAACTATGATTTCCTATGCCTAGTAGCCTTGTGTAGTTCATCTATGAATGTCTTCTGAAAGGTATCATGCCATTTGAAGGACTTAAATTTTAAACATTTTTGACCTTCTAGATGGTCAGGCTATCTTTTGGTTAGATTTGCATGTGAATGCTATTCGTAGTTCCTTGTAACCTTTTACATATACTATGAATTGCATTGTTTACTATAGATCATAGTGTTTGTATGACACATTCGGTTGCATCATGCATAATTAGGTAAAAAAATAAAAACAACAACAAACAATGTTCCCCTTCATTCTTCATTCTGTGCATTTCAGGAGGACATTGTGAGAATTACAAGGAAGAGAAGAGCATTGCATGACTAATCACAATATCTTTGAGGCTTATGATATTTCATTCCAAATCAAAATGTCAAGGGATTAAAGATGCACCTCTGCTGAATGGATTGCATGCTTTTTATGACTAACAGAACAATGCTTGCTAATAATAAGGTACAATACGTGCTCTCATTTCAATCGTATTATTTTGAGTTATTGAAGATGAAAACTATTACGATTCATAATGTCATACTTAGGTTTTGAACTCATCAAATGTAATTATCATTGAATGATTATTATGTCATCGATTTAAATATCAAACTTAACTATCATTTATTTAAATACAAAGTATACCATAAAAATGTTGGTATCCAAAGAGGTTATTGTATCTTCGTTGTTAATTTTCAGTCTTTCTTGTTATATGTTAAGGTTTTTTTTTTCATATGGCTATTACCTACAGATAGTATGAGATATTGCTAATTGCAGAAACTCATAATACATTATTGAAAGGTCTAGGGTGTTTAGGATTTGCATGAGACTTTTACTTTGTTTGTCTTGCAATCCACGGATTACAATTGGCCGCAACATTGCAAGTTAAAAAATGAAAAAGCACTACAAACATGTATCATTGAGTTAGTGATGAATATGTTATCTCAAATATAGGTATGTTGCATATGTAGTGTGTAGAATTTTTGAAGAATGTAAGGAAGATGAGAGCATGTAGGTTTTTAGAAAATTGCATGGTAACAAGAAATACAAAACCCCCTAGCAAGGCATTTCTCAAAAGATTATATTTAATGGTCTTATAATTGTGATGATGAATTTTCTTGGATATATAGGGAAAGAGGAGATGATTTTATTAAGGACGAATGAAAGAATGAGATCTTTCCTTGGGAATTTTTTTATAGAACTAAAAACAATAGAAATGGACAAAGGATACTTTCTTACGAGCAAACCATTACACAAATTGGATAACGTAAGTTACTCACTTCTATTTTGTATTTATCATATAATGTCTTATAATACATAGATGCACAATTTAGAATGCTACAACCCTATTTGAATGTGTCTATTTTATTAGTTATCATTGTGAGTATGGACCAAATGTTACCACAGGAATAGTGCCCAGGGAAGGTAGAAAAAGAAACAAGATTGGAAGAAAGACTGTTTGTCAATGTCATTTCATTGTTTGCTATATGAGAGAAGCTAATCATGTTACATGTATTATATATAAAGAAATGAATCATGTTGACACATCAAAAGCTTACTATCATGACTTGCTCGGTCCAAAGATAGATAAAAGAAATTCACAATCCATACACATTTCTAATCAGGTGTGTAAGAAGATAGTGTGTATTTGGAAAGAAGGATTACCAATAGATCTCATTTATGAGAGGTATATCAAAGATCTTTTTAAGGGAGGACAAGACTTTGGGAAATCAAGAAAGAGGGATATTTTTCTTGTTAAAAAAGATATATACAACATTTGCAAAAATGTGACCCCTAATTGCAAGGAAAGCGAGCATGATAAAATTAGTACCTGGATATGGTACCAAACGACTGGTGATTTTTTCTTTTACTACTAGGAAGAGAATCAAGAACAAGATGTTCCTTTTATCATTGGGTTGCAATCACCTTGGATGCTTAACATGATGATAGCTCTATCTCAATGTAGTATCCTTGTAATGGATTCCACTTTCAGCACCAACAAATATGGTGTAAGTTATTAATAACTAGTTCTATTATTCATTTTTAAAAACTATTAGTGTTAAAATAGAAGAAGACATTATCTTATTACAAATGTGTGGTTATCTTTGTAGTACCATCTTCATATGGTGATGGCTTTTGATACATATTCTAATGGACTTCTAGTTGCATGGGTGATATCCTCACGGTGGACCTAAAATGATATAATAGCTTGGCTTTCAAAGATCCATCATAGAGGCAAGGCTAAGGAGCCTAATTAGATAGTAAATTCTTTCATGCTAGATGACTCAAAGGCTGAAATGGATGTTGTAAGGTGACTATTGAGGCATCATAAAACATACTTGAAATCATTCTACCTTAAGTTAAGATATTCAAATAGGTGAAAAAATTTGATAATTTATCAGATCTGTTTTTGGGAGTACAATTTTTTTATGCATTTGGCATGTTTGGAGGGTATGGAGGAAGAACCTAGCAATCAAAGTTAGGGATTCCAATGAGAGAAAAGTAATGGGTGATCATCTTAATCATATTATGAATGAATGAAAAACTATTATAGATGTTGTTGTGGAGATAGACAAATTTATTGTCAGGTTTCAAGACAACTCAGAATTTATTAAATACTTAAAACAATAGTGTTTAAATGGAGATAAATTTAGAGAGTTTTTATTAGTATCATTACATTAATTTTCATATTCATAGCCATAGCCTCTTTGCAAATTTGTTTATTGCTTATTTTTGTCTTTAATCTCATGTCTACAGGAATGTGGGCTAAAGCATTCCGCAATGTTTCCCATGCACAATAACACACAAATAATGTTGTTGAGTTATACCATGGATTTTAAAAGGGAAAAATTTTAAGAGATATATGAAACAGGAAATACCGAAGGATCGATTGACTTATATGGAGCCTAACAAAGGTATAGCTATATTATAGGCATAATTCAAGAATTAAAGTTGTAGGGTATTTTGTAAACAAGAAAGATAGAGATTTCAATAAGAAATCATGGAAAAGGCTTTACAAATACCTAATGTTGACTGTGTCCAAGTTGTCGAAAAGGAAGATGAATATGTTGTATGAAGTCAGAATAGTTTGAGGTTGAACACTTGGTACAAAGATTCCAAGGTATTTTATTTTAGTATTTCTTGTGAATGTAAATGGTCTTGCCTAGGCCATTTTTGCAAGCACTCAATGAAAGTTCTTATCAAGGTAAAGGGTCATAACAATGCATTCAAGTTCTTCTTCCAAGATGAGTTTTACGATTTGCATGTTCCTAAGGAACTAAATTCATTCTAGCCACATCAGTTTCCTAGCTAGGAAGATGCTTTAGAACTTGGAATGACACTAAAGATATTAGGTTCAACTAGCTAGAGGTTTTTCACTAATGTGCTGGACATGGTGGTGAATACAAATCAAGAAATGGAGGTGGACAAAGATAAAGTAGCTATATAGTGGGGAAAAAAACTTTATAAGCTAAAAACCAGATCGACAAAATTTGCAGATATGTTTCCTACAATCAAGGAGAGTATTTTAGAAATAGAAAAGCATGTTGAAATATTGGAATCGAAGTTTTCATTTTCATGTAACCCAGATGAATTAGTGAGCGAAAAAAGATTATATGGTTGGAATAGTCCCACCAAATGTACTGCCCATAAGCTTTCTAAGCCTAAGTGTGCAAAACAACTTTTTAATGAGGGTGAGGATACTATTTCAATGCTTATCTATAGTTATTAAAATAGTTGACATTGTATAATTTTTATTTTAATCAATTTTGTTTTCCTCACAAATTGGAGCATAGATGGCCAAGAGAATCATCCACAATTCTATGATTCCATGTCTACCTTGAACCAATAGCTTAGTTGATGACATTTTTGTCTATGTTTATTTGTTTAACATGCTTGGAAATTTAACAATGGAAGACATCATGTACTTGTCATTGATAACTTCATAACTTGTTGGTTACACTCTTTTGTTGCACCAAATTAAGCTTTTTATGACTTAACGGGATTTTGCAAAAGTACTTGTTGAATATTTGTTGCTTATTTGTGCATTGTTAAAGTCATTTACCGTTTGGACAATGCTTTAATCTTAATTAAAATGTTTAATGCTCTAATTTTTAAAAGATTGCAAGGACATGCAGCGGGCATGTTCTTTAGTATTAAATTCACAAACAAATTGTGTAAACATGCTTCTCGTAGGACTCTGCAATCTATAATTCAAAAAATCCATGTGAACATCCCACCTTTGGCAATGAAGTTCTGCAACACCATGTAATTTGCATATCTCCCCAACTTAATTTTATACATAAACAAAATTTGTACAGTGTGCTTTAATGCTTCTAGCAGTCTGCTCATGGAGATTGTGAGGTGTGCTTTAATGCTTCTAGCAGTCTGCTCATGGAGATTGAGGGGCAATAAACACTGCGACTAGAATTTTCTGAGTTCAGTGCATTGCACAAGCAATCATGCGACCAGCGTCCTTTCTGGTATTGTGCAAACCACAGCAATTCATGCGTTTAGCAGTCAATTGTAAAAGTTGTGAGTCGTAACATAATAAGTGATTCACATATAACATGCCAAACTACTATAAAATCATTAAACTGCGAATCACAGTTCATTAAACTGCCGATCACAATTCATGAAAAATGCAATTCGCATGAGCTTACATTGTAAGGTAAATTGTTAAAAAATAAAATGTTTTAGGGCGACCGTAATTTTTGTTTAGATGCTTAGAATTCACTTTTGCATGTGCACAGCACAGAGAGGAGCCAGAGGCAACATTGCAGAAGGTTGCAAAGGAGGTCAACGAAGGCAGCAGCACAAAATTCGTACTCCAACCCTCAAAATTCGTACTCCAAACCTCAAATTTCTAATTTCTGATTAGCAATGACTAGGAGTGTAAGCCAAAGCCTACCACAATTCAAATTTTTTGTTGTTTAAATTATTACTAATGTTCGCTACTACATTCTATGACAGTATTGCAAATTTTTTTTATTGCTATTACGGACGCAATGGCTTATATTGATGAAATTTATTCATTAGTTATTACTATATATGATATTTTCCACCTCAAATAGTCAATATTTTAAATTATTAATTAAGTAGAGTTCGCTAGTTTAGTGCATGCTGTGTCGGTTAGTTTGGTTCCCTACAAGCGGACCTACTATATTAATATATCTGAATCCTCTCCATTCCTAGAAAGACGTTGTTATTATTGTATCATTTTGGCTTTCCAACTCTGAATAATAATATATCTGAATCCTCTCCATTCCTAGAAAGACATTGTTATTACTGTGTCACTAATACTTGTATGTGATTTCAAGAAACTGTTTGTATGGTTGCATCAAACTGGAAAGACATTGTTATTACTGTGTCACTAATACTTGTATGTGATTTCAAGAAACTGTTTGTATGGTTGCATCAAACTGTTTGCATGGTTGAATTCTTAATAATCTCAATGATAACCACTTGGATTATTATTTTTGGGTATTAGTTGCCCGTATAATAAAGCAAACTGATATGACGTATCTATTACGTGGTACTCAATTTCTAACAATTTACTCAATCTCTATCAATTTTCTTTATTTCATACATCTCTGGCTTTCATTGAAAGAGAATTGATTGGCTAATTTATAATTTATTAATTCTTCAAATTTTATGTACACAAACAGAAGAGTGTACATTTTTAGTTTAAGATGAAATTCATTGCTGCTACTGAAGTTTGCAAATAACCATGATTATAAATATCACCATTTTTATCAAAGTTAGAATTAATTTATTTTGTGAATTGCATGGTACTACATTACTTTTATTCTGAAATTGAAACTATCGTGGACCTTAATTGATTGTGGACCCTTGGATAGTAGAAGTATACAACCAAGCAGAAAACTACTTGAAAAATTTATTGGATAGTAGAAGTATATGGAAAGCTACTTGTATTCAAGTGAACCAAAGCTTTTAAGGTTGCTTGAGGATATTCATAGCTTGAATTGGCATCCTGTTGAAATGCAAAGTAACAAGTTTACTAATAGAGCTACACTCTGTAATAGAATCTTAGTGATTATTTATAAAGTCAAAGTTATTCAACTTGATTCCAATGAATATAGGAGTATGCCTGCATGGGGTGGTTTTGCTGAGTGTGATTTTAAGATAGCAATTTTTGTTGTATTACTAAACCAAGTATTCCCCAAAACAAATTTCTTTAAATGTTCTATGTTAAATTATGTTTTAATTTTCTTAAAAAGCTTGTCCTAAACTTTTTCTGTGATTACATCAAATTGTATGCATGGTTGGATCTCACTGATACCTCAACTTTAATTAGGAAAATATTATGGAAACAATGCTTATTTTTTAAGCTATGCTTTGAAAAAGTAATGTGAGATACAGCTACTAAAGTAGATAATAAAACTGATTGTGTTGCATGTTTTGCTTTACTTAGGATGTAGAAATTCAGAGATGTACATTGTAAATAGGTTTGTGCACTAGTAGACTTTTTATAAAAGTGATGGATAAAATAGAGATGTTAAAAATTTGCTTTTGAAGTCCTAGAAATGCTAATACATTGTTTACTAACTAAAATCCATAAGTATGCTTTAAATTGAATTGAAATTAAAATTTATACCATTTTGGAAATTATCAATTGTTAATTATTGTTGGCCAATAATGATTTAATTTTTAACAGTTGTGCCATAATATATTTCTATGTTCTTAGAGAGGAGCATCATATCAACCATCACCAGCAGATGCCAGGAGGAGATTTGATAGAGTGCAAGAGACACAAGTACATGCACAAACACAAGGAAGATATCAAGCAAGCTCTTAGGATGTTGCATGGAGGGTTACTAGAGAGCATGAGTAGGAGGCATATCAGTGTGCATAGGAGACATTAGCACAAGAGGAGCAGCAACGAAGGGAGGTGAAACTAAGATTAGCTTCCTTGTGGAGTCCAAGGGACTTTACCACCTTGATGTAGCTTATTTGGCTTGAGATACTTAACAAGCTTGTACAACGCTATCTTGATTTCATCATCACTAGAGGTCCTAATTACTATGAAAAAGAGGCCCGTCAGTTCTATGTGGCACATCATTGTGGATCACTTGTCTTGAAGGTGGTTGAGATTGGTGACTACACCTATACACTTATAGAACAAATGTTGGGGTAGGTACTCAACATGGTAGTTGGTCCACAACGAGAGTATTTTGTGATTGTCACCTCAAAGGAAAAAACACAACTATTGAGCAGAGTACCTAAGGTCGAGACTGATGAGACATGATGGCCCTATAGGAGCTTTAGCCCACAAGGAAGATTTTTGATTAGGGCAATTCACACAAACCTCTTGGCTATCACGCATCATGCTCATATGATGTCCTTCACCTTGATGGTCCTACTAGATTTAGAGGGAAACTATTTGCTGAACTATTGCCACATGATCATGAGGTGAATGGAGATCTTCAGTAGAGATGCTACTGTAGTGCCTTTCCCATTAGTTGTGTTTGCTCTTTTCAAGAACTAGAAAATTCCTAAACCTAAGGGAGATGATAGAGAGTCCAAATTTTTTATGAGAATTAGCTACCACATTTGGGATGTGCATTATACACCTAGCGTGTCCCTAGGACATGAGTCAATGATTTCACTTGGCTCTTGGACCCACATGTTTGAGAAGATGGTGGGATGGTTGATTGGGATCAGTTTTATGGACACAATGAGGAGTTGCAGGTTGCACCTATCAATCCTAGGTATCAACAACATCAGTATGAAGATGGTGTAGTGCTATTTGCCTACTTAGAGGTAATGGAGTGTAGATTGATTGCCTGCATGGATACCATGTAGTATGAGATCAATCGCCATTTTGGACGAGTGGAGAAAAGGCTTACCTGCTTCTCTGTGAATGTTCAATCATTGGATAAATACTTGTTTAAACATTTTGGTCCATGTTTAAATGAAGGAGGATATTCTTGACCTTGTGTTTGTTGAGATGACCACTATGGTCCATGAGTCAGAGGTAGGAACATCAGGAATAGCTGGAATGGAGGAGCAATCAATCATCAAGGCTAATGATATTGTTACAAAGAGATTTCATGTAGACTGATGTTCCAAATGAACCTCAAGACAATAATGTAGCAATATCTTGCTAGACCATTGTACCTATGTTTATGTATTCTATCATAGTTGCCTCTGACATTACTTTTTAATGTTATTTATGTATTTACATGGTCTCTTAGTGGCACTTTTTTCTAATCAATACCATGATTAATTGAATCATTTTTATGTTAAATGTTGTTGATAAATGTGGTATTTTAGTTTCTATGATTAATCCATGTGATTTAATGATTTTTTTCAATTGTATATGGATAAAGTTTCCTGAAAACTTTAATATAGGAGAAGTTTTGATTTGTATCCCAACTTTTCAATATATGGATATAATATGCTGTGTTTTGGAGAAACCTTTGATGAATAGGGAGGTACCCCTATGCTCAACCATACGAATACGAGCATGTATGCGTGATCTGGTTGAACTTCGTGGATGGACTAGTTGTTGCACCTAGATAGTTATACATTGATCGCAGTTTGTTGTCTTCCCACCTAGACTAGTATTTGCTTTATCACGTATGATTTAGNGCATGGAAACCCAATAGCGTATCTTGTAGTGCTCGAGTAATGTATGCTTGGTAATCCTAGACGTAGTACATGAAGTCCAAGATGCGCATGAATGATTAAGGATAGATGCTCATCGCACTTAGGCTAGCTTANCGCATCTTGGACTTCATGTACTACGTCTAGGATTACCAAGCATACATTACTCGAGCACTACAAGATACGCTATTGGGTTTCCATGCAGTGACACTTAAATGTTCATGATTAAGACATACTCATTCCACATTAACAACATAAATAGTAAATGACAATAAAGAAATATTAACTAAGAAAACAATAAATAATAATTAACAATTAAACAATTAAAAACTAAATGAATGCTGCAATGATGGAGTAATCTCGATCTTTATTGCTGATTATGTGCATGTCCAAGTATGTCACACTCGAACAAAGGTTTCATACAATTACAAGCATCACACTGTAGGCATGCACTTGGGAAAAGGAATTGAAAATTAACTAAAATTGACAAAAAGACTCAAACCAAAAGACTTACTAGAACAAGACTCCTCCCCGTGCGCCTGAGTGCTATATTTATAGCCCAACACAGGAATCATGATATCATGTATATGATATCATATCCAAGCTGAGATATCGTGTACCCGATATTGTGTACTCAATATCATGTACCCAATATCGGGGCTTGGTAAACCATGATTCATCATACCCCCACAATTGAATAAAAACTCATCCTTAAGTCAAACAAAGTGAGGAACAAGTTCATTTGATTACAAACAGGGGATAGGTATGGGATTATTGAATGACCATGGATTGTTTCATGTTGCAGTGTGGGATTAAACAAAATTTGGACACAGACACACAATACAAAACTTGTGGAACTCATGTGATTCCTAGTGGTGGTGGCTTTTCCATGGGTGCCTCTCCTTTATCCTGCGCTACAGGCTTCTGAAATTGATACCTTTGAAGAAGCACCTAAAGTTTCTCCTCTTCTATTCGAGGATCATGAGCTATCCATGTTGATGTTCCAATGTTTGATGGAGTTGGCATTTTCCATAGACATGGCAGCTACAGGAACACTTGATTGGCCTTGACATACCATGCTGCAAATAGTCATCGTTCCTCTTCATAGGCTCTAGCCTTGGCCTCTCCACCTTTTTCTTGGCCAGATTATGCAATGATAGGAATTTCCTGATGGATGTTGAATGATTGTGCCTCCTGCTCTGCATGTTTTGCAGGAGGTCCTTAGCCCCTGCCTCCTCTCGAGTGTTTAGTTGCACCTTGAGAAGGTCCTCCTTGCTATTCTCTTTTAGAGACCATCTGTAATCACACAAGGACAGATTATTAGTAAGGTTGTTTAAAGAAATTCGGTTATCTTGTACCTTCCTCATTGCCTTTAATAAATGTTTAATTCATTACTTAGTGTGATTCTAGAGGTAGAGATTTTTCAAGGAAGTTACCCTAAAAGTTTAATGTCAGACTTGATCTGTTTAGGTGACACATAAAAGGACATGTAATGGTTCTGAGGAACATTTGATAAAATGATGATAAAGAAAAGAATAGATTTGACAATGGAGTACTCAAAGGGTATAAAATGATGTGGTGATGTGAAACAAGTACAAATTACAAAAGTCACGCAAGTGGATCCTCTCCAAAGTAGATTCCAACCTATAATGCCCTTGCATAACCACACCTTAAAATGCTCGTAGGTACTAGAAGGGTTAAATGTAATCTACACCAATGCAAAAAAACACACACATGTTAAATACCACTACGACGAGGTATGAATTCTATGCCACACAAGATACAAGTTATAAATACTTGGATAATGAGATGAGAGGAATTGTAGAAGGGATTGTAGGGATTGGAATGTGAGGTAACTAACTCTAGACACAATGAATCCAAAGTGTTGTGCATAATTAAGGTATCATTAGCCTTTTGCTCCAAGATCACAACCAAGTCCATACCTCTGATAAGTGACATTGCATTGTTTCATCCCAATGATAGACAGCCATAAGAGCATCATGATAGCAAGGCATATGATCACTTGGCAATTTGTGCAAGGGAGGAGTGATTCAAATTTTTCTGTGGCACTTTTTTCTTGGTCTTTTCTTTTCCGCTTCATTTCTTATTTTTTTCCTTTGTTTTTCTTTTCTCTTCATTTTCTTTTTTTTTCTCTTTTTCTTCTTTCGACTGCTTTTTGCACTTTGTATTTCCCAAAAGTGACCCAGAGAAGCCACAAACCTTTAGGCATGGATGCATGTCTTTCTAGTGGCACCCCCTAGAATAGCATTGAGTTCCTTTATTAAGTGCCTTTATCACAACTCCTACTCCCATTTTTCATTAGATCTACAAGGATCTTAGTACAACCAAGCTACATGATAGCATTAACAGATGTCACCAAAGAGACTCCACAAGTCCCCTTGATCTCACACCCTTTCCATTCCCTCTTAGTTCATCACTCTTCGCTCTGGGCATAATGAGTATAAAGTTACTTTAAGTTTTAATGATAACAAGAATATCATCATACCTAGAGTAGAACCTCTTATTAATAGAATGGGTGGGTGGATGTTGTGGGCTCACTGTCCAAATAATTAGTCACTTGTGACTCGATAGCATAGAACAACACCTCAACCAATAGGTTACATGAGTGTTTTATTCATAGATGAGATTACCCACAAAAAGATAAAACAACAAATTGAAAGATGAAAAATTAGAAAACAAAAAATTGTAAAACCAAAGAAAAAGAAAAACATTTACTAATTCTGCTTACCAGAATGGGAGGTGTTCCCCATGACTAAACCTTGGATCATGGCAAGAATTAATAAATGAAAAGTTTGGATCCATGCATATTGAAACTATTGGGGTCCATTCATATCCAAACCACTGTGTCTTTTTGTGTGGTGGTAGGAATGTACCCAAATTGGGGTTCACACACTTGATTATAGCAGGCATAGTGGGGTAGCTTATAAGATGTGGTCATGTGATAAGAAGCTGACCCACTATGGCACCTGTGACCATAAGACGATATGTAAGGATCGATATGTCTCCCGACGTTGTTATATTCATTGGGTCACATAGTTGTTGGAGTATTGATTGGTGGTCTAGATAAGATAATATGAGGCATTAAATTTGAAGAGGAAGGTGCATCACCGTGTTGGGCTTATGCTAATTTGGAGGATGCAATGGTTTTAGAACCATGCTGTATCTCTCTATGACCATGCCTAAAGAAAGGACATTTCTAACATTGTGGAGGACTCCCATTGCTGTTGATAGTAGCAGCACAAGTAATGTTCGTGGGTTGGTGCTATGGTGCAAAACCTTTTGGTACTATTGGTGGTGATGTAGGAGAAGGTGAAGGATGAGAATATTGAGAGCAAGGAGAAGTATAAGAAACATGAGGTGGTGATCCCATAGGAGAGGACATGGGTTGATGATACTCAGGAGAATGATAATGATGAGGTGAAATAAAGGATGTTGATCTAGTTGGAGAAACAAGGTGTTGAACATAATAAGCACTTGGTTTCGGGTGATACGAAGGGTATGGTCAATTTGGTGATGGCCTTCCCCAAATTGAGGGTTTTGCCATTATGGTTGAGCACAATACTAAGGCCAGTAAGAATTTACCCATGGATAGTACGATGAGTTGTGAAATTTCCCATAAAGTTGTGGGATAGGAATGCACCCAACCATGTACTTCTGTATGAAATATGGGTGTAACATTCTTCCCCAATGCTCATGTAGATGTGACAAGATTGGGCATTGGCCTCTTGGATGATTGTACAGGTAAACATCACATTGATACTTATGTTTTGTGGTTGAGCCCCAATCATCATTCTCTTTAACCCTTCTTGTCGATTGTCGAATGGTGTTTTGTCCTATTTCTAGGTGTGGTATCCTCTGTTTGATTTGGTCATCAAAGTTATCTTGCATGGGTCTCCCTCTAATAATGTCTGCATATTCTCTACATTTTTCATGTACCTACTCTATCATCTTCTTGACCTTTGCCTTGATTTCATCTAGTGATTTTAGTATTGGCAAAGGTAGAAATAGTTTTACCTCCTTAAGGTGAGTTGATTTCTTCTCTTTATGATTATGGACCTTTGTTACTTTAAGAGTTTAGTCCTATTGAGATTTTTCAACATTCTCCCATTTGGCTATTTTTCCTTCTTCTTTTGCTACCCACTTAATAAGCTCTTGAAATTGATGGGTTCGTAGTTCATATAGTTGACCTAGGGCATACATCCCTAGGATCTACCTTGTTTCATTATGGAGCCCATCCATGATGTGATACATCAACCTTTCCTTAGAGAACCCATGACTTGGGTATTTGTTTAACAAAGAGTAATATCTTTCTAAGGCCATGTCCAAGGGTTCATGTTACCCTTGTTTCCACTCTTGGATTTGTCTCCTCAAGGCTGACACTCTTGCATAGGTTTTATATCTTTTATTGAAGAGGTTTACCATTGTAGGCCAATGGCGAATTGATTTTGGCTTTAAAGACCTGTACCATACTTTTGCTTAGCCAACGAGTGTCATAGGAAAGAGCTTAAGTCTTTGCTACCCATTATCAATATTATTCCATGCATAGGCATCATATAAGGCTTGTAAATGGTGTTGTGGATCTAAATCATAACCTCTTGAAAACTTGGAAAAGTTATTTAAATCAAGCCTAGGTAAACGAGTTTCCTTACAATGCTTGTGGGATATTTGAACAACCTCTATTATATGCATTAGACTCTTAGTGACCAATAGGGGTTCATCATTACTAAATAAGTCATGAGTTTGTGAGTTGGGACAATGTTGTCTATGTTCATGTTGGCATTCTTGATTTTGCTTGTGGGTTCAATTTTTATTTCTATGTCGACCCCTTCAGGAATAGTCATCGATGTTGCAACCCAACATTGAAAGAGCAGAGAAAGAGAGAGAACTGAAAAACTCATCATGACTTTTGTAAGTCTCCCAATCATCCCCTGATGTACTCTTGCTATCCATTGAGAAGGTCATAGGCCTTACCGGCCCCCTCATTCTAGGGGATGTCCCATCTTCACTAGAGGTGTCTGAGTTAGATGACAAAAGTCCTTGAGTATCGTTGGGGTGTTTATGAACATATGAAACTCCTGCATAAGATTGAGTACTCCGAACTTCTTCATTGATTCTCTAATGAATTGCCTTGCTAGATGTTGTGTTATCAATGTCTTGTGAAAGAGAAATTGTTGTGAATTGTGTGTGACTTAATTGAATTTAATTTCTTTGTTTGAAAGATATATCGTTAATACCCTATTATAGAGATCTTGTATGATATAACTAATCTAGATAACTAGCACTGTCCCTGGCAATGACACTAATGATGAGCGGCAAGGTACCCCTACGCTCAACCATACGAATACAAGAGTGTACGCATGATCTGTTCGAACTCCACAGATGGACTAGTTGTGGCACCTAGATAGTTATACATTGATCGTAGTTCACTATCTTCCCACCTAGACTAGTATTTGCTTTGTCATGTATGGTTTAGTCCAAAGTGAGGTGTATGATGTGGTTTCTAACACTATGCTACTCCTAAAGACAATGAGAAATAATATTGATTAAGCTAATAAGCAATATGAAATAAGATTTAAGCTAGCCTAAGTGCGATGAGCATCTATCCTTACCAAGCATACATTACTCGAGCACTACTAGATACGCTACTAGGTTTCCACGTAGTGACACTTAAACGTTCATGATTAAGACATACTCATTCCACATTAACAACAAAAATAGTAAATGATGATAAAGAAAGATTAACTAAGAAAACAATAAATAATAATTAACAATTAAAAACTAAATGAATGCTACAATGATGGAGTAGTCTTGATCTTTATTGCTGATTGTGTATATGTCCAAGTACATCACACGCAAACAAAGGTTTCGTACAATTACAAGCATCACACTACGGGCATGCACTTGGGAAAAGGAACTAAAAATTAACTAAAAACTTACAAAAAGACTCGACCCAAAAGATTTACCAGAAAAAGACTCCTCCCTATGCACCTAAGTGCTATATTTATAGGCCAACATAGGAATCACGATATCATGTATACGATATCACATCTAGGTTGAGCTATTGTGTACTCAATATCGTGTACTCGATATCATGTACTTGATATCAGGGCTTGGAAAACCATGATTCATCAACCTTCGTTATAGATATGTATTTCTAGATAGGCATTGTGTAGTCTTTTGAAACTTTTTAGTGTTGTTTAAGTTGTTTTCATTCCAAAAATTCCATATTGCTACTAACCTACATATCATAGCGTGGTCATAGTTGTCACTACAAGGGCATTATGTAAAAGAATGGCCTCATAGTAGAAATCCAAAAGTACTTTGCACATAGTGCTAGTGACATGTAGCGCGCAATCCGATCATAGTTTCTCCAAAAGTAATAGTGTGAGTGTCCTGTAATCATGAATTCATTCATAGGTTCCCAAAACAAAGGTGAAAATAGTGTTGAGATCATGCGAATTGCATTTAACTCGTAGACTCTAATTTAAGCTTTGTGATGCACTGTAACACACATGCACTTGTAGTGTTTGTGAATTGTGATGACATGTATTTCATGGTGCATTGTAGGTTTGCATTTTTCAAACTGCAATGACATTGCAAGTCACATGTTCCTAACACTATTTTCTATTTGGTTTTGTCTATCGACTAGGATGAAATTAATGGTTGCAATATACTTGCACTATGTTTTTCAATTCTACGAATGTTATGCAGCATGCATGTCTCTCATGGCCTTATTTTTATAGAGTACGAGTGCACGTAAGCAACAATGGATGCACCATATTCTTATTTTATGCCTATGTACATATCTTGTGTTTGTTGTCTTCTAGGCAGTTAACATATTACAAATAATCTAAATCATGTAGAATCTTGATATCTTGATAGATTTATAAAATTTAAGACTGCTCAACACTGTGAGATGCATGTACTCACATGCTATTTCAAAAATATTGTGTATACATGCGAAGTGCATCTTATCATAGCTCTTAAAACCAAACATAGAAGCAAAGTTAAATTGCATGAAACTACGACTTACACTATCCTCACAACCTGAAATAGAGACATTGAAACAACAGTGTGGATAAGTGTGAGTCACATTGCCTCACATCATATGAACTTACAAATAGTGCATGAGAATGTTACTTGTGTTATCCTCACATCTTGAAACACATACATGTTGAAAACAATGAGAGTGACCTGCAAGATGCATGTCCACACAAATTATATTAGTGCTAGAAAATGTGATGCACATGATGTCACAATCATTTTGTGAAGATTGTAAGTACATGCATGTCACATTATGTTATGAACTGCAAGAAGATGTGGTTCACATTGTCATGTATTCTTAGTGTGCGAGTCACTGCATTTTGCCTAATATCGCAATCTAAATCTTTGAATGTATTGTGACACAAAGGTTAACGCACGAGTACTTTTAAAATTTGAAAATTTGTAATTTGTAAGGCAAAAAAAATTTCAAGAAAGTTTAATGTGACTATGATCCTTCTCTTAACATATTAGCCTTGAAGATGAGTTATGGGCCTTGTATTGTAATGCTGTAATAATCAATTATTGAATTTATAGAATATCAAATAGGACACAGAGATATAAAACATTACGCACAGTATATTGTAAATACTTTTACAAAATTGAAAAAGATATTTATTTCAACTAAAAGGTATTAGAGATTCATTTACAAAATCATAGAGGAGACGCATTACAACCCAATGACATTAAAAAAATAGAATGCATCATGGACAATGACTATAGTCAAATTCAGTTACATCACATGATATAAGTGGACCATGTTCATTGCATTTCTCATTGAGCATATGCAACAGACACATGTTTCTCCAAATTTGATAAACTCTAGGAGAACTTAGGATTTCGCGTATCATGGATTTTTGATACATTGAAACAAAATCGGTAGTGAAATTCAAATCTTTATAGAATACCAAGTGATGCATATAGATTATTGTATACATTTCACACTCATCCATTTTATTGGTAAGGAAGACCATCAACTGAAATTACATTCTAGCTACCTTTTTTCTCTTACCATTAAGTTCAATGATAGCTATAAAGTAGATAGACTGATCCTCAAATAAATAGTCAATAAAATTCAACCTCAATTTTCTTGTTGCTAGAAGATGTTGTGAGGAAGGCAATGAATCATACACCAATATTTTATATGTTGTTACATCAATGACAACAAGAACCTAATGCCCACCAATGTTCAAAGGAAGACAAAAGAATGTGTGCCCATCTTGCAAAAAATCATCCCAACATGTTTTATCTTTAAGCTCTGTAACAAAATCTATTTCTACAAAAAAATTATCAAGATCTTCCTCAACCAATGTACCACTTTCAACATTTACGATTTGTCTTTTGTTGCCTTTCTTTGATATTTGTCTTTGGTTCTTATAATACATCTACATCTTGCTCTTGAAAGACTTCGTGTAACATTGAAACATATTGTTGAAGATGAAATATTTTGTATTCTGAAAATCAGGATAGTTATAGAGTGACTTCAAGTTCCTTCATTGTTCAACCATTCTCTTCACCCATGTTTATATAAAGTGCTAAAAGAAAATCCTATGATAACATATGAGGCAAATGATGTCCTTAGAAGCTATTTTTTATCAAGCATACCATAGAGAAGCAATTGCATCACTCTATCAATTATTGCACAATCATCAATTGGTGTTTTGAAATCAACATTATCATTAGCTACAAAATGAAAATATTAGATAATAAAGTCAGATTGTATATTATCATGATAGTTTCATAAATAACATAACATATCAAACATCAATATCAAGGTTAGTTACCTGTTGCTTTATGGAAATTCTTCATTTTATGGGTTATTTGCTCTTTTTTGTACTTAAGAGAAATAAATAATCTCTTGGCTGCTTTGGTTGTACCCATATCATTCAGATCTATTATACATATTGACATTAAGAACATTAAAAGAGAAGCTTGCAAAAATAATAAACATTTAAATAAATATCAAAAATGTATAACATCGTACCATTATTAGGGTCTTCTGTGATGTTGCTTCTATCAGGGTGAATGTTTTTAGCCACCAATGCATTCCTTAGCATGTCTATTTTAGTATTTAGTGTAAAAATTTCATCATTCATTTTCTAATTTTGAATAATAATTTTGTCCATGCAACTATTTTCATTTGGCACATGCATCTCTATTTTTGTCTTTAGTGCATTATTCTCTTCTAGCAACTAAGACTTGTCACCTTTTAGCTCCTCCACAATATTCCAAAGTTTTACATTGCTTTCAAAATATTAACATAATGTCTCGATCATATTATCTAGCTTGTCTTCAATTACTTTCAGAGAACACTTTTCATGATGGCACACATCTTGCAAAGAAGGCTTATCATCATCTTTGACATCAAATGAGCTTTCAAGCTTGTCAAACAACAATGCATTCCTAAAAATGCTTTTAGACTTCAACTTTACTATATCTTGAAGTTGTGTAGGGATAACTTGTATGTTATGTTTCTACAATAATTTACTCACAATAATTTGAAAGCCAAGAGACTCTCTAACATTATTAAGCTACCATGCCCTTCCACACCTCCTCGTCTTAGACAGTATGATCACTGGGATATCAAAAGGAAGACCTTCATTATTAGAAATCTTGGCTTTGATTACTTTTAATGGATATAAAGCCCACTGCATAAATTTGGAGAGCAATAGTAACTCCAGATAGCAATTTGGATTACTATCTTTCTTATTAAATTTTTGGACATACTGAATTAAGTAATTTTCACTTTTCTTCCACCATCATTCTTTGATAGCTAGCTCACTACTGCATGAAACTTATATTATAATTGCAATATCATTTGTGTTGAAGGTGAAATTTCGACCCTGTATAGTGGCTTGCAAAGTATTTACCCCATTCGAGACATCATCAGTTAACTATTCATAAAAATTGTAAACAACAATTTTACCATAACAGCCTTTCATTGCCATCCAATTATAAATTCCAATTCTCTTTAATTTCTCAGAAAGGACAGACATTTTTGGCAACTCCAAAATACTTTGAACATTACATTCACAAACCAAGGAAATAGTTATAATTTTGGAAATTAAATAACATTTATAATAACATAACACAAACATAATTGATCAACAAGTGTATTACTATATTTTTGATATATCGACAATTCAAAAAATACAACTACTCACCGGAAGATCCCTTTGGTTGTTCCCTTTAGCTTTTACCACACTCCTGATTGTATAGAACTTTGACAATAGCAACCGATATGAATGGAATCCTTCACAAACAATTAGCCAGCCATAGCTATGTTGCATTAAATTAACATTATTAGCATATATTGAAGAAGTTGCTATTATGTTGTAGCATACCAAAACATTTACGTGTCATGCATATGAAGATATTGAGATTGCATCAAACCACTATCAATGATCATATTAAAATAATATTAATCTTAGTGTTGATATATATGAGTTTATAACTCTAAAATATTAAACAATCAAATAAGTTTAGAGATATCAAAAACTAATTTCTTCAATTCCTACAAGCAAACCCAATATGGACCTTTCTCCACCTGAGAAAGACACATGCCATTAACATTCTAAACGATTCATCTTAATATTTCAAGAGGTAAAAGGTACTCATTTAAAGTCGTAATATTGTTGCAATTGACTTCCAATAACAAGAGATATATGAGTTATTTAAAAAAAGGCTCATTAGAAATGATTAGGATAGCTTAGTACACTACAACGTTACCTTATATGAACATATATGAAATAGTGCTACAAGATTGCAAGTAGTAGATCACTCGCAATTGAAAGTACATAGTCAATTATGTGAGTGGTAGATCTCTCAAAATTTGAAATAGAAACAAAAATAAAATAGTGCTATCAAACTATACGTAGCAGACGCAAGTTCAAAAGTGATTGCGAATTGCAAGACACTCACATTTTAAAAACATAAAAACAAAATAAAACAATGCTACAAGATTGTGGGAAGCAGTTCTCTTGCCTTAAAACACTGCTATGAAAGTGCTACTCATAGATCACTTACATAAGTAAATTGTATACCAACCAGAAACACTGCTACCACCAGACTACGGGTGGTAGTTCACTCACAGGAACAATAGTGCTAGCATGTAGCACTTGCACTTTACTCGCAGGTTGCTCAAAAAGACTATTAGAAAACTGCAAGCCATAGATTGCTCGCATTCATAAACTGTAAAGTAGACAGAAATAGCAATTAGTAACAACATTAATAGTAGGTAGCACTCACACTTTCCTCATTGGTTGCTCGAAAACAGTGCTAACACACTATGAGAAGCAATGTGGTTGCATTTCATGGTGCAACTTCATGTGGGTTGCATTTCATAAAGAAAAAAATTTTAAAAAAATTTACATTTATAGCAAAAAAAATTGATTCAGAGAGAACACAAATGGAGTTATTAGAAAATTGAATATTCTATCATAATGTTGATACATATGTAATCGCTTCTACTGAAATAAAGTAACAAAACTTAGCTTATACCTCACTTATTCATGTATGTTTGTGTTTATTCAGGCATGTTTGCATTTTTTTTTGCTCAAAGATGTGAATTTTCCGCTCATTGCAAAACCCCTAAAACATTACTAACATTGGATGAAATAAAATAATTCCAAAATTGCGAGAAATGTTTCAAATGCATTAAGCATTGTTAAAATAAGGGAAAGGTTGGTACCTTTAATGTAGATGCTCAATCGCATCCTTCTGCTACACCAAAGCTACAATTGCAAGCACAAGCACTGTTCAATGATAGAATTGTGCATTGTTAAAGAATGCAATTGAAATGAGCTACAATGACGATACAACAAACAGGGAAGCAAGCTATAATTCAAATTATGTCCGCTAGAGCCTCTTGCGCCTTTGTGCTATTTGCCCAATATTGGGGTTTTATGATTCGATAATACATTTCAATGTTGTTTTGTCGTTGTTGATGTACATGCTTCAGCGGATGATGCACATTAGATGAAAATGCGTTGTGAAACACATCATGCATTTCAGTATGGGCATTTGTATGGCTATGCATGGGCATTCATATGGGCATGCAAGACAATATAGCATTCACTACCTAATAAGAACAAGCATATCCTTCGTCGTGGTTGGTTGAAAACCTGACATAATTTTAGCCGAGACATCAATTGCCACCCTAGTCTAAGAGAGTCATTCTCTATCAAGTAAAATAATTTTATCATTATAACGGTGATGGTGAGGGCAGGATCTCTTAGGCACATTTTTTTTCTATTGGAATTTATCATAGTAAATAAATAATTATTGTCATAACACTAGGATAAGAGATGAACTTTTTCATGAGAATTATTATTTACAAGAGTCCAACTACTTTGTAATCTAGACTTTGTTCTTGAAAAATCAATTCTCAGTGAATCAATTTGAGATTTTTAATTTTAACAATATATATATATATATATCAGATTTTGGTCTTTTTCGTAACCATTTAACCTAACCCATTGTTACGATGTTGGGTTTCTATTGGGTTTTTGTGTCACTTGACCTTGGGGTGCATGCAGGATCCTAATCTCATCCTCAACTGAGTCAAGTACATGGGGAAACTAGAATTTTCAACCCCCATAGCACGATAAGAACCATTTTAACAAGAAAAACCCATAATTTGTGTTTTGGTCCTACACCACCCTCGAAGCATTGCATCGATGAGGGGGGTAGCTTCTTAGGCCAAAGATAGCACTAACTATAGGAGAGTTAGAGAATAGGTGGGATTGAGAGTCCGGGGGGGGGTGTGTGTTGCATCCATCCATTGAATAAGTAGTTTTTTTTTTGGATAAATAAAAATAACAAACCTAGCCTAAATTGTTTTACACTACACCCAATCAACTTACATGTAATTTGGATGGTAGTAGAGTAAACCCACTACCATCCAAAATGAGACCAAACCCATGCATGATGGATTGACAATCCACTACCTTGAGCCAGATCAAACAATGCCCCCAATATGCCACTAGGAATTCCCTTACTAATGAGCACATTTTATCAAGCGAAGCATGTGTGTGTGAGCATTCAAAATCTTGTCCATGAATAATGGATACATACATATGTGTGCATGTATGTATAGCTAAACTAGTTGTAATAATCTATATAATCCAATTAGAACTTTATAACTTAGCTTTGCCCACTAGAATCAAACCCATGACTTAGAGCTTTCAAATAAAGAGTCTTATAAGCTATTTAGAGGTGAAACTCTATAACTATATCTATCTATGAGATATATTACCAACATAATTTTTTTAGTGAACTTGAAAATTTTAATGATCTGTGTTAAGTTATCAATGCTATGGCATTATGTGTAATGTTCACATCCTTAGAAAACATTGTTTGGACCACCCGAGAGTTCCAACAGGAAAGGGAGGACAAAGTCCAGGTGGACTACACCATACAACTTAGTGTACTTATTTCACAACATAGAGCACACAACCTATTAGCCAATGGTTAGAGGCATTGGTGTTTCCATAAGCATTAATTACACAACTAGACTAATTTGGCACATGTACACATACACAACAAGTACATAATACAAAAATCTCCTAGAAAAGCTACAACAAGTTCCTATGCTAATGCATCTGGCACTTTTGGGAACTTTTGTCTTTGCAACCTTGTTAAAAATTTTATATTTCATTATAAATAGAGCAAAGGTTTGATTATGGATAGAATTTGTTACCTTTGCAGTTGGAAAGTGATTAAATTCTCTAAGATTATACTAGGCATATTGTTAACTCAATATGTTATCTCATGACAAACTTGAGGCTCTAGGTCTTCCTTAATTGGGGACTTGGGATAAGAGACATCATGGAATATTAAACATGAACCATGGGGATACTCATGGGGAGTAACTTGCATAGGGATTGTATTTATACTAGGAGCAAAGTTTTCATTATTTACGGACCATCTTTTGATAGCAATATAATAAGCAATCATAACCTATTGCAAGTATACAGAATTGAGAATGTTTTTCTAATAGTCATCTTGTCCTATTGCAACCATTGAACTACACCAAGGGTAAAGTTTTCATTGTTTACGGACCATGTTCTGATGGCAATGCAATAATTCCATAATCACTAAAGAAGAAAAAGAAAGAAAAAACAGAATTAGTAGGTAATAAGATGTTTTGGTTGCTAAAGTTCTCTCTTGTTCATAGGCATAGAATAATATTATTATGTTGATGCATAAAGAGTCTCTATCACCAACAACTACTATTAGTAGGGAAGACTATATTTTTGGATGGTGTAGTGATATAAGACATGAATAAGTTAATAAACAATGATTCATGAATGTCTGAACCTGACAATGTCATGTATTTGTATTATTCTTTTGAAAGCAATTTACTTAAGGTGTTACCCAATGTCTTGATATTTACCAAGCACTAACACCTTAGTTATTCTTCTATGACAAAGTTTTTCTTCATTGTTTTTGTTTTTTTTTCCTTTACTCAATTTTCTAATTTTTTTCTTAATATTTGTCGTAGAATTATTTCGAACGAGGAAATGTGGGAGGATACAACTAGTAGTCACTCAAAGTTCCACTACAAGCTCGAATGCAAGTTACAATCACCTTGGAAGCTCAATTTATTGAAGTCTAGCACCTACGATAGATTACAGATCACAATGTATTGCATTTTGGAATTCATGTTTTTGGGTTTTGAATAGTGTGGATAGTAACTTGCATCTTGCCACACTATAATGTTATTCTATCATATTTTAAAATAATGTGGAAAAATGTGATCCATAGTTAGTTGAAACTTCGAATTTTTAAAATTTTTTGTTTTCATATTGCAACGAGCAATGACTTGCAATCTGTTACAACTCAATTAAAATCAAAAAGATAAAAGCACATTCCACAAAACAAAACCTCATTTTGCATCACATAGCGTTGCAAGACACATTCTAGAGATGAGGTGAGCTGCCATTGTGAGCATACCCACTAGGTCTAACCTCCAAGACTTTCTTCCTTTCCAAAATTCCTAAGGTAGGCTTCAAAATTCATATTCTTTAGTGTTTTTTCTCTCAAATTTTCTATTGCACATTGTTGCAACTAGATTTCGGGCATCAACATTGTTTTTGGAGCTAAAGAAAGATTGTATGGATGACTTGTGGACTTTTGGTATCTCCCTTGGTATGCTACCTTTTATTTTTGTCTCGTCCCAAACATTTATTTGATTGTGTATGTGCAATAGATTAGATTTTTTTTTTTATTTCCAACTTTGGAGCTTTTGGTTCATGCTTAATACATAATTAGGCATTAAGATAATGTTAAGGACTGTGTAAAAGAATTAGAATCTTCTGTAACTTTAAAGTTTTTAGAAATTTGGCTCTTGCTTAGGAATTAAGTTAATTATCTCTACTATAGCATGATAATGCTAGAGCTGTGCATGATTGGAATTTAATTTTAGAAAGGCCATTAGGTCTAACTAGAGCTATCTTGCTTGAGATAATTCTACATTAATCCAAATTTGTTTTTCTTCTTTTCTAAGCGAGAGCTATCTTGCATTGTATTATGTATTCAATTTATTGTGATTTGTTACTAAGAGTAATCACCAAGTAATTTAAAGTTTCCTCTATCATGTATATTTATTGTTCATCTTTGCACTAGCCAATTACATTGAGGACAACATAGACCTAGTAGGGGGCACCAACAATGTTAAGATTTAATTTACAAGTGTCAATTGTTATAGTTCTCTCTTCTATTCTTTGCATTTATTTGAATTATGTATTTGAAATTTGAATTTAATGTGTTTTTGCATTTTGTTTTTGTTTTGTTTATGCATTATATTATCTGTAAATGTGTATTAATCTTTCCTAAAGTAAGGAACTTCTTGCACATCCCAACATAAGAGGGGGTGTCCATTGGAACAATCTTTAGTGGATTTAGATCCAATAGCACGAAGATGTGCTCAGAAGGAGGAGTAAGAATGCACTCATAGGGAGCACATGGAGTACTTGGAGTGTGATCATTAGTAGGTGAAGTTCCCAACGGTGTCATTGAAAGCACGTAGGAACTTCAAGCCTCTGATGGAACTAGTGAATTTACCAATTGCAATGGCCTTAACAATGTACAACTTCAACTTTGTCTTGATAGGAGGCAAGGCACTCTATGAGCAAGAGGCTCATTAGTGTTACCTTACATTTCAGAGGACCTTCCCTACTTCATGGACTTTCCAGGTTGGCACTAGGCCCTATGACATTAGCGAGGCCCTTATTGTTGAGGTCCTTGAGATGCAAGTGGGACCAAACAGACAACATTTTTTTGTAGCATCATTGGAGTGAAAGACCCAGTGGGCAAAACAAGATTATAATTTCAACACAAAGTAAACAAAATTAATAATATTCTTGTTAAATGATGGTTGAAAAATTCAACAAAATTTTCTAAAAAAAACTTCATCATTATTCCAAAAAACAAACCCTTATTGTAGGAAAAAACATGGCAATATGAAGTGCAATAAGCTAATAAAATTTTAAAAACTTGTAGAAGAACATAGGCCCTGCAATTCATAATAATATTGATGAGTGGCAAGGTACCCCTACACTCAACCATACGAATACGAGCATTCATGCACGATCCAGTCGAACTCCGCAGATGGACTAGTTGTGCTATCTAGATAGTTACACGTTAATTGCAGTTCACTGTCTTCCCACCTAGACTAGTATTTGCTTTTTTACATATGGTTTAGTCCAAAGTGAGGTGTATGATGTGGTCCTAAACTAGTGCTACTCCTAGAGGCAATGGAAAAGAACTTTGTTTTTAAGCTAAGAAGGAGTGGGAGAAGAGAATCTAAGCTAGCCTAAGTGTGATGAGCATTCGTCCTTAATCATCTGTACACATCTTGGACCTCGTGTACTACTTCTGGGATTACCAAGCGTATATTACTTGAGCGCTCGTAGATATGCTATTGGGTTACCAAGTAGTCACACTTAAATGCTCGTGATTAAGTCGTACTCATTTCGCATTTAATAACAGGGATAGTAAATGAGGGTAAGGTAAAGAAAGAGTAATTAGGAAATGAAAAAGAACAATGATAATTAAATAGCTAAAACTAAGTGAATGATGCAATGATGAAGTAATCTCAGTCTTTATTGCTAGTCATGTGTGTGTCCAAGTACATCACACTATGGGCATGCACTAAGGAAAAGGTTGAGATGAACTAAAAATGAACAAAAAGACTCTACTCTAGTACTACTTGACTCTCTAACTGACTTCCCTTCCTGTGTGCCCAAAGGTGTATTTATAGGCTTACACAGGAACCACAATATCGTTACCTAGGTCACAATATCGCATACCCAATATCAAGGGTCTAATATCAGGGGTCCAATATCGAGGATCCAATGTCAAGGGTCCGATATTAGCACCTAGCAAACCATGATTCATCATACCCCCACGATTGAATAACAACTCGTCCTTGAGTTAAAGAAAGTGAGGAACAAGTTCATTCAATTACAAACAGGGGATAGGTATGAGATTGTTGAATGACCATGGACTATTTCATGCCCTAATGTGGGACTAAACAAAATTTGGACACAGACACAAAAGACAAAACTTGTGGAACTCATGGGATTTTTGGTGGTGGTGGCTCCTCCATGGGTGCCTTTCCTTTGTATTGCGCTCCAGGCTTCTGAGATTGATACTATTGAAGAATCACCTGGCATTTCTCCTCTTCTATATAAGGATTATGAGTTGTCCATGCTAATGTTCCAATGTTTGATAGAGTCGGCACTTCTCATGGACACGGAAGCTGCAGGAACACTTGATTGGCCTTGACATGCCATGCTGCAAATAGTTGTTGTTCCTCTTTGTAGGCTTAGGCCCTGACCTCTCCACCTTTTACTTGGCCAAATTGTGCAGTGACAAGAGTTCCCTGATGGATGCTAAATGATTGTACCTTCTGCTCTGCATGTTCTATATGAGGTCCTTGGTCTCTGCCTCCCCATGGGCATTCAATTACACCTTGAGAAGGTCCTCCTTGTTGTCCTCTTTTAAAGGCTATCTATAATCACACAAAGATCAATTGTTAGTAAGGCTATTGAAAGAAGTTCAATTATGTCATACCTTATTCATTACCTTTAATAAATGTTGAATTCTTTGCTTAGTGTGATTTTAGAGTTAGAAATTTTTTCAAGGAAGTTTCCCTAAAAGTTTAATGTTGGACCTGACTTGTTTAGGTGACACATAAAAGGACATGTAATGGTTTTGAGGAATGTTTGATAAAATGATGACAAAGGAAAGAAAAAATTTGGCAATGAAGTACTCAGAGGGCATAAAATGATGTGATGATGTGCAACAAGCACAAATTACAAAAGTCATGCAAGTGGGTCCTCCCCAAAGTAGGTTCCAACCTATAATGCCCTTGCATAACCACACCTTAAAATGTTCATAGGCACTAGAAGGGTTAAATGTAATCTACACTGATGCAACAAAACACACACATGTAAATACCATTGTGATGAGACATGAATTCAATGCTACACAAGACATGAGTCACAAATACATGAACAGCGAGATGAGGCGAATTGTAGAAGGGATTGCAGAGATTGGGACATGAGGTAACTGACCCAGGGCATAATGAATCTTGAGTGTAGGATGTGATTAATGTGTTATTAACCTGTTGCTCCAAAATCAAGATCAAGTCCATTCCTCCGATCAGTGACATCGCATTGTTTCATCCAATGATGGACAACCATAAGAGCATCATGACAACAAGGCGTGCGATCACTTGGTGTTTTGTTCAAGGGAGGAGTGATTTGGAATTTTTTTGTGGCACATTTTTTTTTGTCTAGCCTCTTTGGCACACTTTCTCTTCTTCTTTTTTTCTTTTCTTTTTTTTTCTTGATGCGTAATCCAAAGAAGTTGCCTACCTTCAGGCATGGGTGCATGTCTTTCTAGTGGGACCCCCTAGACTAGCATTGGGTTTTTTTTATTAAGTGCCTTTATTACTCTTACTCCCATTTGTCATTAGATCTACAAGGATCTTAGTACAACTAG
>MNCI01012115.1:4143-40485 GCA_015680685.1 Gnetum montanum
TTTTCACATTTTTGTAAATCGTTCTTCAAAATTCCTGCCATTGATTTCAGGGTTTAGAGAAATCGCATCGTAGATCTGCTGCTGCGGTAGAGCACCCTTTTGTTTGTTTTTTAAAATTTAATGGCGAGGGTTTGGTGGCACGGCATCCACGCAGAGGTTTTGGTGACTCCGTTTACCCTAGCACGGGCAGCCAACGCTGCTTATGGTTTGCTATTTTAATGCTGATGTCTGCTTTTCTGAGTTACACGGCGCAGCACACATCGGCGTCATTGGAGGCAGGCGAATCAACTGTATAAAGCTTGAATTCGAATGTGAGTCCCTCTTCTTTGAATTCGCATCCCTGCAGAAGAAATTTCGACACAACGCGGCCAGCAGAGATGCCACTGATTTGGGTGAAAAGAACAATTAATTTTACACGAAACAGAAAAACATTTCAGAGCAAAAACCCTTGCATTCTTCTGCGTTAGGATTAACGCGATTCCTGCGATTTTTGTAACAAAAAACTAGCATTCTTTTGGACTATTTTTCTTTCCTCCATCTTTCTTCCATTGCGTACAAGGGCTGGAACTGTGTTTGCATTTTTTTCTTTCCGTAAAAAACATTATTCAAACCTTAGTATATTAACTTTGATATTTTCCTTGATACATCCGTAAACGGGGATAGGCTCTTTTAGCTTTCCACTTGTTTTTCATCCTTCATTTTCCAAAGGAGCATGATGAATTTTCCTTATCATTTGAAAAACTCTATCTTCCTTTAACAATTCTTCTTGAACATCAAAGTATTAAAATATCAATAAAGCACAACCAACATGTATATTTTTCTTGATTATCCTTTGTGACTTATTCATATTTTATCATCTTTGCTACTCCATGAAATGGGTAAATGTGTCAACACTTCCTTGGACATAAGTTCCAAGGGTTCTTCTCGTTTCATGCCTAAGCCCATCTACGAGATGGCGTAGTTGAACCCTCTGCAAATAACCATGGCCAGGACAACGATGTAACAGTGCATAGTATCAGCCCATGGAAGCATCCAAGGGTTCATGTCCTCCTTGTTTCCAACCTTGGATTTGCTTTCGCAAGTTGGACACTTGGGAGTACATTTGGTACTTATCATTAAACAATTCTAACATGGTACTCCACCTACGAATGGATTCTGATTCTAAGAACTAGTACCAGCTTTCTGCTTCTTTAACTAGTGTCCACGGGAACAACTTAAGTTTTTTCCATTCGTTCTCTATGTTTTGTAAGGCACACACATCATGGAATGATTGTAAGTGATTCTGAGGATTAGTGTTATATCCCACTTCAAATCATGGGATGTTGTTCATATATAATCTCTTGATCCTACTATCTTTATGGTGCCTTGTTGAAATTCTAACAGCCTCAGTTATGTCTAACACACTTTGAGTAGCAAGTAGGGGTTCATCGTGATCATCTCATCTATGGTGTCTATGATGCCTACATTGTTCCCTACTCTCCCTTCTTCTATGTTGGGATTCTCTAGAGTGCCCTTGTCCCCTTTCCTGGTTGTTTCGCTTATGACTTCCACTTTGCCCACCTCTATCCCCATGGTCTTTTTCTTTATGACTACATTTGGATACTAAAGGAAAGGATGAAGGAGATGATGAAGGTGAATAAGAAAGAGAACCGTCATCATGACGGAGTTTGCTACCTTCTCTTTGATGATCTCGACCTCAATCCCAATTGTAATTAGAATGTCCATCTTTATCATGTGTCCATGTCCCTTTTTTAAACCCTTTGTGCCCATGGGTATCAGAATCTGGGTTATGAATAGTGAAATGAAGATTCTGATACACAACCCCTTGGCCAAAGTTAAGGGGAGGATCATCATTGTGTGGGCGACTACCTGAGGCAGGTTCACCACCCTCATTTTCACTTAAGACATGTGTGACATCCTGGGACCACTTACCCTTCAAAGACTTATGATGTCTCTCCTGTTGCAAGTCCCTTTGACGTTGTACCTCCATGGGATGGTATTCTCTCAAGTCATGGTCTTGCACAATGTATTCTATATGTAAGTGCAGCATGCTAATTCGTGTGAGAGCACGAAGAAGCATGCTTGAAATTGAACGATAAGGAGGTAACACAATGTTACTTTATAAGCCTCGCTAACACAGTTGTTCATCTTGATGAAGGATAAAGGTGAAGTTTGGTATATACTCATCAAGATGAATATATACCACTCGAAACTGTTGAGGGACTAGTGGATCAATGTCATGTGTACTACGCCACTAATTGTTTCCTATTTTAGACCTAGGCGTTGAGGCACTTTCATACGAAGAAGAAGACATACTTTTTTTTTAGTGTGCAATGTATTCTTATTTATTATTTTCTCAACCAACCCTAAGGGTTTGTTCCAACTATGTGAATGATTTGCTAAGTTCTAATTAGCACACAAACAACTAAGTCCCTGGCAACAACACCAATGATGAGTGGAAAAGTACCCCTACGCTTAACCATATGAATACAAGTGTTTCACGCACGATTCGGTCGAATTCCAAGGACTAAGTGCTTATGCGCCCTTGTGGAACAAGGATGGGTTGGTTGATCATTGTCTTCCCAAACTTACTTGTATGTCACGATTGTATGGTTAAGTAAGCTTGAGGCATATGATTTTTATATCTTTTATGTTTTTATGTCCTATGCTAATAGGGAAGGAGAGAGATAACTAAGTGACTAATTTAACTTAACTACTCATTAACTAGGATTTAATTAATCCTAACACCAATATCCATTCTCACTTTTCGTACATATCCTAAACTAGTGCAACACTACTGGGATTACCAAATGCTAATCATTACTAGGTTACCAAGTGTTACACGCATGCTCGAAGTGATCATACTGAGCATATTTACTTAGGAGAGTTGTAGGGAGAGAGAGAGAGAGAGAGAGAGAGGGATAGAGAACATTGGTTAACTAAGAAAGCATTTAATAACAGTAATTAACATTAACTAATCTATTTTGGATGTTGCAAGGTTTATCATAAAGTTCATCTTTATTACCGTACACAAGGTGTGCTCAGGTACACAATGCTCAAATAAAGATCTATTCACTTTATGACTCCTATTGTGGGCACGTAGAAATAATTCTTACTCTGGGAGGAAGAAAAGGTAAGATTTTGGCTAAGGGTCTAGATATCTAATGCAAAAGCAAGTGCGCTTACCTTTTATTTAGAAGCAAGGAGGCAAGTCCCAATATTGTGTATCCGACATCACATGGCAAGCTCTGATATCATAGACCCAATATCATGGATGTGATATGGCAGCACCAATATCGCAGTTCATCAGCTACCAAGAAGAGGAACACTGGGAATCTTAGTGCCCAAGCTACTTAGTGTTGGTGTAAGACCATAGACAATCTTAGGGGGTAAAAATTGGCTACAATGGTTATGGGTTCCATGTTGAAATTCTCTCCCAAAATGTTTGTGCCTACAATGAGTTTTCAAAGTTCTTGAATGCCTAAGGAGTGGAACCCTTTCATGCTACACAACCTTGGGCTATATAGGTTTTATGGCTATAATTTTGCTACAAATGGTGCTAATTTCTAACAAATTGATGTTATATGCAAGTGTTCTAGGTGTCAAAATTTAGCTGGGTTACTATGTATGGTAATTTTTATACCCCCTAGCCTCAAAGACATTCCATTTACTAAAAATAGTAATGGGGGTCTATAGATGTGTAGGTGTGAATTAGAAATGAAACTCAAACTAAAATTAAAATTTTATTATCAAGACTGATTTAGATTAGCTTGGATTTAAAAATAATATTTTTCATTATTATCTAAGAGAAAAGAAAACATCTAAATTATCATCTTTACTTATTATTGAAGAGCAAAGAAAACATCTAAATTATCATCCACATTCTTCCTCTTAAGATGTAACTACACAAAGTTGCTTCCATTATAATTCCTCCAATGTTTTTGCAGTCTCTCCAAAAAAAGTCGAAGCAATAACCTACAATGATGTCTTGCTTCTTTATCTCTATTGTCAAACTCTAAAATTTTGTTACTACTATACTATAAACCAAATAAAGTATAGAAATGCTATCCACATCTAACCTTGTTCTATATAATATTGTTACCTAAGCATCCAAAAACTCTTATTCATAGAAGCCAAAATTGAGAATTTGTGATTTTGATCCTAATTAGGTATGTGTAGCTCCACAAAAAGCAAGGATGAGTTCTTAGTTGAGAATATGAAAAGAAAATTTACTAGAAATTAGAAATTTTTATTTGTTTAGGAAATCACAAAGGATTTGTTGTATGGTTACAAAGACTCAACATATTTTTTAAAAAAGTTAAAAACATCATTAATGTAATGCCCCAAGTAGAAAGGGTCAATTTGAAAGAAAGCAATAATTCATCTTCTATGCAAAGAAATAATTCATCTTCTATGCTTGGTGTACACAATCTGCATATACACTATTTTCTTAGTAAATTGATCCAACAACGTGCCTCAATAAGGAGATGATTGGAGCTCATTCTTGCTCTAGTAGTTTAATTCCTTAAATAAATAGAAATAGCTAAGGATAGATATTTTTGAGTACTAGATAACAAACCTCCTCTAACAAAATGTAAATAAAAATGATTTTTTCCTAACATGTTCAACCAAATTTTAGCTAAGAATTTTTTTCTTAAAATATATTTACATATAATAGATATAAAAGAAAAATGGCAATTCACATAGATTCTTACATGAGAATAAAGAACTTTGAATTCAATTGAAATAGTTAGACAACCTCAAAAGAGTTTACAAAATATGTTTTTGGTATTTTATTCTATGTAGCTATGTAATTGATAATCATTGACGAATGAAACAAAATGTTAACTATTAGATTAGTACAAATAATTACAATAGTGTTCAAACAAGATTCAAAATGTATTTATTAAAGGAATAAATTTTGAGAAAAGCTACTCATTATTAAGTTTTGTTTTTTTAGCAAACAAAGGGGCTTGTAGCACAACCCCCTTATCTCAATAATTGTAGGGGCATTGGAACCTGAAATAAGTGAAACATAGGTACACCTCAAGATTTATAGAATTTTATAACTCAATGCTACCTAGTAGAATTGAACTTGTCACCTAGGGTTACCAAGCCAAGACCCATACCACTAGGCTAACACCTCATTATTCAACATCAACAATTGTAACAGTGATAAAATAAAGACAAAATGTATTTATTGAAGGAATAAAATTTGAGAAAAGCTACATACTGCTAATAGGGATTGTACCACAACCCTCTCACTATAATGAGGTAGATGTAATCAACTAGAGAAAAGTGTCTGATGAGCAATGAATACCCCTATGCTCAACCATACAAATCACTAAGCATTCACATCCGATCTAGTCGAATTCCATGGATAACTTGTCTTCTAGTACACTAACCTCTAGGAAGTGAACTTGCCCTAACAATCATTCGTTGTCTTCCCAATTACACTTGTGATATGCAAAGGTATGATTAGTCTAATCAAGGAATATGATTTTGATTATTTTTATGTTTTATATTTTGGATGCTTGAAATAAAGGATGAAAAGAACAAAGTAATTTAATTGCTAATTTAATCTAACTAACCAAAGTCTAATTATTCCTAACATAAGCATCCAGTTCCACTCTCCATACACATTCTGAACACACATAATGCTATTGGGTTACCAAATGTTAAGCATTATTGGGATTACCAAGCATCATGTGCATGATCAAGGTGGTTGTACTTATGTTCTTAATTAATCGTTACTTAATCTAGCTTAGTTTAGCCTACTTAATTATTTAATTACTTAAATAATTAAAGAAAATTTCATAGAACATTAAATTCATAAAAAAATAATTAATCTATTTCAAAGTGCCACAAGGTTTCTCAAAAATCTCATCTTTCTTGTCACACACACTGTTGTGCTCAAGGACAACAGTGCTCAAATAAAGATCTGTACACTCTTGACTCCTACAATGAGCACTTAGAAAAATATGCTAACTTCCAGATGACAAAACTACAAGAGCACCACTACAACTATGATAAGACATGCCATAAACACAGTAGGAGAGTGCATATTTATAGGCGAAAACAAGCACTATGTCAATGGGGCCATGTTAATGCATCAAATCATGCATCAATGGGGCCTAGTTGATGAGGCCTAGTTGTTGCAGCCAATCTACAATTTATCATACCCCCGTAATTGAATGAAAACTCATCCTCAACTTCTTTACAAATATGAGGAGAGTATGGAATTATTGACTAACAGTAGACATGAAAAAGATAAATAAATACAAAAAAAACACTAAGTGCCTGAGTGTATGTATATATAATCATTACAAAATTTTCTGGTGTTCAAGACTACAAAATTGAACACTAGGAAAAAATTTGACAAACACAATCCCTTTGACAGTGTGAAGACAATGCAGAAGATTAAGCAGTTCTAGGTGGTGGAGGCTCCTAAGGTTCCGAGGGATGTTCTCCTACTTCAAGCACACACAGTGGTTGAGGCTGTTGTTGTTTTCCTACTACAACTACAACTTTTGATGGATGACAGAAAGCATCCAACAATGCTTTCATCTTCTCCTCCTTACTCCTGGGATTGTGCATGGTCCACACAACTTCATCGATGTGGGCTAGAATGGGCATATCCCAAGGACAAGGCATTTTTGGGAACAGCTCCTTGACATTAATGAACCAAGTATCAAATTATTTGTGTTCAATGTAAAATGCTCTAATTGAATTCTATAGCTCCTAGTAATCATTCGTTCTTTTGGCCAATTTTTTAGTAATTGATCTTTGATTGATGAGTCTTACCCTGAGAACTTTGAGTTTAGCGTTTGCAATCTTGAGACTAAAAAATTCAATACCAAGATAAAATTTGACAAACACAATCCCTTTGATGGTGTAAAGATGATGGTGAAGATTAAATAGTCCCAAGTGGTAGAGGCTCCTAAGGTTCCAAGGGACCTTCTCCTACTTTAGGTACAATGGGGGTTGAGGTTGTTTTGGTTGTCTTGCTGTAGTTACAACTTTCAATGGAAGATGGAAAGCATCCAATAATGCTTTCATCTTCTCTTCCTTACTCCTAGGATCATGCATGGTCCACATAGCTTCATTGATGTGGGCCAAACTAGGCACATCCCAAGGACAAGGCATTGTTGGGAACAACTCCTTAACATTAATGAACTAGGCATCAAATTGTTTGTGTTCAATGTCGAATGCACTAATTGTATTTTGCAGCTCTTGGTAATCATTCATTTTTTTGGCCAATCTCTTAGTAGTTGATCTATGATCAATGAATCTTGCCCTAAGAACTTCAAGTTTAGCGTTTGTAATCTCAAGCTTTTGCTTGGTTTCCTTGTGGTGCTTTAACTCCACCTCAAATAGAAAGTACAAGTTTTTCACCTATTTTTATAGCTCTAATCGTGGTCATCCATTAGTCAGCATTGCCAGGTTTGCATATCGGAGATTGGTAAACTCCATATATTCAGTCATCTCTTCAATCTACAATTCCTTCATGTGGATCTTTACTTTGTTGTAGGCATTTATCCCATCAAAGAGAGGTTGCCGCATCTCTTTTCCTTATAGGAATTGTTTGAGGGTCTCATTGACTTTTGTTTTATCCATTTGGATATGCTTTCCATTAACTTCCTTTTGTAGGCCAACCTGATCTTTGTAGTGGTTATTGACTCTCTCAAATTTGAGGGCCTCATTTTTCCAACTGGCAATCTCAATTGTAAAATTTTGGCATAAGGCATGGACTTTCTTCATAGTGATATTTCTATTCTCCACTACCAATCTTCTAATCTCATTATTCACCCTGGATAGCTACTCCCACTATTAATGGATGAATTCTTGTATTTTTTGTTTCTACACATCAACATTCCACAAGCAATGATTTTCTATGATCAACATTTAATTCTCTATGTGCATTTTGACCAAGTCTTTCTAAACTAAATATGTTTTGGCCTTGGCCATGGACTAGTCAAAGATGACCATCACCATCCCTACCTCAACCTCTTTAATTTTTTCTTGAAGTTGTTGAAAATCTTCATCTCTTGTTAGTATAGGGTTTAGGAGTGTGGTATTAGCAAGATGGGCTTTTAACTCAACAATATCCATGGCCAAGCATTGGTTTTGTGCTTGAGCCATTTTGACTTACCCTTCTAGAATGATGCATTTTCATTTTGCTTCAAGCAACTTTGACTGGGGTGTAGTGATGTTATCTAGAAAATCAAAGATATTTGGAATCGATTTCTTAGTTCCCATTAGTTGGTCTAGCAATTCCTCATGTTGGGATACACTCAATCAGATACTAACAGTCCTTGTAGACATCTACACATCTTTGAGTGTAGAAATGTCTAGTAAAAATGCCATAGGTATGTTCAGTACTTCAACAATCCAATCAACAACCACCTCCACCACGGTCTCCTACCCTTGGTGTTGCACAACCAAGACAGTTGCATCTCACCCTCCTCCAAGGGCATTGAAAAGGCAGTGACATTCCCAGATATTTTTAGAAATTATTTTTGTTATGAAAGAGACACTATTAATTCAATATCGTGGCTAGTTTCATTCTTTGGGCTATGAATATTAGCCCACCTTCCTCCATCAAATTGATTTTTTGAGCCACTTCATTGAGGTGACTCATTATAAGATGGTACACATATGGATCCCCACCACTTATTCCTACTTGATGCTCCTGCTCACACAAGAGTTGGTGTCAAATTTTATGCAAGCACTCAATGGCTATGTTGGCCTTCAATGTTGTTTCTTGAGTGGGTGGTGGAGGTGGCAATTGCTAATCCTCTTCTTTGAACATGGTAGGCATATTTTCTTTTATCATCTTAGACTAGAAGGTGATGGAAGTAAGCCTAATTGTGTCATTATCATTGCAGACTATCCATTCTCTTTTACAAAGTCTTCTGATAAGGCATGGAAAAGGTAAGGTTTTCCTTCCACATTTATTTTCCTTGAAATACTTTTCCATCTCTAGATATATTAACGTTGGAAGGTTAAAAGAAAATTTCTTCCTTAAAGTGGCAAATGCTCAAGTAGCGAAAGTAGTCACCTTGATAAGCCTCATTATTAGATTGAGGTGATAAGCTATTATTTTGAAGTATATGCACTTTGCTAATGTAAGTACGTCAAAATCCTTGCAAGAAACCCCATAACACTACTGGGTCCACTCCATTTTTTCCTTGAGGTCTACATATGTGGAGATTTCTACTAGATGAGTGCTAGAATTAGGTAGACAAATAGCATGTGCAATAGCGTCTGTCGAGTAGGACACCTGAATGTCCTTGATTCTCATAGTGGCTTCTATCTTTCTACTATTCCAAAAGAGATATTTCTCTTCGATGTACCACTCCTAATGTGTCATGGTTGGCTATGTTAATGAGGCCTCATCAATTAGGCCCCATCAATGCATTTTTTCACGCATCTACATGGTCCCATCAACATAGGGTCCATTTTTTTACTTATAAATACATGTTCACTAGCCACATTTATGGCATCAAGTTCATAGTAGTAGCCAAAAACTTGTAGTTTCTTCATTTGAAAGTTAGAATATTTCTCCTGAGTGCTTGTAGTAGGAGTCATTTAGTGTATGAACATTTATTCGAGCACTATTGTACCTAAGCACAACAGTGTGTGCAGCAATAAAGAAAAACTTCTTGATAAATCTTGTAGCACTTTGGATAGTTTAAATGGTTCATTTATGCACTTAATACTCTTAATTATTTATTCAATGCTTTCCAATGATTAAGCTAATTAGGTAATAGTATGATAGTGCTAGATAAGCTAGATATATTAATTACATAAGTATGACCACTTCAAGCGTAACATGTATCCACTTGGTAATCCCAACAATGTTATTGCTTGGTGCACCCAATGGCATAGTGCTTGGTAACCCAATAGTGAATACATGGATTCAAGACATGTATAGAAAGTGGACTGGTTACTTATGTTAGGATTAGTTAGAGATAATTTATTTAGTTAATTTAGATTTGTCATTAAATTACTTTATCTCTCTCTTCCAAGCATTAAAGAACATAAAATATAAAATGATAGAAATCATATGCCCCAATTACAATTAACCATACCTTTGTACTTCACAAGTGTAATTGGAAAGACAATGAATGATCTTTGGGAAAGATTCACTTCCTAGAAGACTAGCACACCGAAAGCTAAGGAGTCCACAAAATTCAATTAAATCACGTGTGAACGCTTTGTGATTCATATGGTTGGACGTAGGGGTACCTTGGTTTCTCATCATTGGCATCATTGCTAGGGACTTCTATTTGCTAAAATGTACACTATTTAGGTTTAGTGAATATTCTTAATATTGATGAGCAACTAGGTACCCCTACACTCAACCATACGAATACGAGCATGTATGCATGATCCGATCAAACTCTGCAACCGAACTAGTTGTGGTATCTAGATAGTTACACGTTGATCGCAGTTCGCTATCTTCCCACATGGAATAGTATTTGCTTTATCACATATGGTTTAGTCCAGAGTGAGGTGAATAATGGGATCCTAAACTAATGCTACTCCTAGAGATGATGGGGAACAATCTTAATTAAGCTAATGGACAATAGAAAATGAAATCTATGCTAACCCTAAGTGTGATGAGCATCCATCCTTAATCATCCATACGCATCTTCAACCTCGTGTACTACTTCTAGGATTACCAAGCACACATTACTTGAGAACTCCTAGATACACTACTAGGTTACCAAGTAGTTACACTTAAATGTTCATGATTAAATCATACTCATTCCACATTAATCAACAGGAAGTGTAAATGACAATAAAGGAAATGTGAACTAAAAATAAAATGATAAATAATTAAAAATTAAAGTAATTAAAAGCTAAGTGAATGCTACAATGATGGAGTAATCTTGATCTTTATTGTTGATCATGTGCGTGTCCAAGTATATCACACTCGAACAAAGGTTCTATATAATTACAATTATCACACTATGGGCATGCACTAGAAAATAACTAAAACTAATTGAAAACTAACAAAAAGACTCTACCCTTAGACTTACCAACTACTACTTTTCTTGTGCACCAAAATGTTGTATTTATAGGCCTACAAAGGAATCATGATATTGTGTATTTGATATCATTATCTAGGCTATGATATCATGTACCTGATATCAAGGATCCAATATCAACGCCTAGCAAACCACGATTCATCATACCCCCACAACTAAATAACAACTCATCCTCAAGTCAGACAAAATGAGAATGAGTTCAATTGATTACATAATGGATAGGGATGAGATTATTAACTAGCTAAGAATTACTCATGCCGCAATGTAGGATTGAACAAAACAAAATTGGGACATAGACATGGAATTACAAAGGGCAAAATTTGTTGGAACTCATGTGGTTCCTGGCGGCGGTGGCTCCTCCATTGGTCTTCTCCCCTTATCTTGTGCTCTAGGCTTTGGAAATGGATGTTCCTAAAGGAGTACCTGGAGCTTTTCTTCTTTGGTTTAGGGATCCTTTGACATCCATGTTGATGCTCCAATGTTTGATGGAGTTGGCACCTCCCATGGGCACGATAGCTGTGGGAACATTTGAGTGGCCTTAACATACTAAGCCACAAAACACTGTCATTCCTCTTCATAGGCTCTAGCTTTTTCTTTGCATTCTTGGTAGTTTGTGAGTCATCGAGCCAAATCTACCATGACATCTTTCTATCCTTGGTACCTAGTCTCAACCATCTCTAATTCAAAATTTGCTACTTCTAATCTTTGTAATGTCTTCTTGTGTTCAGCAAATTCTGTTTCATATTTAGCATAGGTGGTTGCTACCTACTTTTCCAATTCTATTCTCAGGCATCCTACTATTAGCATGGCTAAGTTGGTATACCGTAGGTTTTCCAACCCCATGTACTTCGTGAGATCTTGTATCTGCAAGTCCCAATTTTCTAGTTTTGCTTGGTTGGCAAAGGCATAAGTATCCAATATGGCTTGCCAATCAGCTTTTTAAGCATTGAGAGTCTTAATATGGGCTTTGGCCATATAGATTTATTTTTCAATCACTTATTTGTATATCTCCACCTAATCTTTGAAATGCTCCTTGAGCTTCTCATGTTGCTTGGCCTCATTCGGACAAGCGCTTATTTCAATCACCTTCTTCTGGTGGATCACGCATACCTCCTCCATTGAGAGGATTTTGTTCTCTTTGGCCAAGTGATTCATCTTCTAGTTGACCCTTATTAATTTTTCTCACAATTGCTAAATATTTTCCTCGAGAACATTCTTTTTTTTTTCTACTATGGTCAACAAGAGATTTTTGGTAGTGAGGTGTTTATTTTCTTCTTATGAGGCCTTGAGTGCTTTGGCATGTGCATACATTTGAGCTTGTGCCTTGGAAGCATCCCAATCAGCCTTCTCTTTTTCCTTAGCCACTTTTTTATTCTCTTCCAACAATTTAGTTAGCTACTCTATCCAAAAGAATTCTAGCTAGTCTGCAGGGATGAATTGGGATGGATCCCGTTGTGCAGCTTGCAGGGTGACGAGCTTTTATTAGAATCTTTTTAACTCCTCCTTTGCATGTTTGGCCCTGACCTCTACCATGAATATTTTTCCTTTTGTAGATATGAGGTCTGACTATGTTGCTATGACATCTTGAGGGATGTCAAACAAGAACATCATCACTTGTCCTATTTGTAGCAACCAATCTAGAATATCCTCATGATCTACAGGAATCATTGAGGGATCGGCCAAGGTTTGAGCATCGTGTGCTCCTATAAAATCTACTAGTGGCACAATAGGGACATTAAATGATTCTTTGATGTGGTTTACAACCACTTCTACTGCTCCCACTATATCCTGGTGCTGCATGACCACTACTGTGGCACCTTCACTAGTTTCTAATTGCACTTGAAAAGACACAATGTTTCTAAAGATTTGTTGTGACCAATGTGATTCCCCTCCTTCTATTTGGATGGACACCTCACCCCATGTGTGATCAATTAAGACTATGGATCATACGACATCATCAATGACCTTGAAGATATTTTCTTCATCATGGCTTCCCTAATTGACCAATTTAGCGATGGCCCTGAGATGGTTTATCTATGGTCGATAGTCTTGCGGTAGCGGTGGCAGTTGGTCTTGCTGGCTTGTAGGTTGTGTGTTAGGCCCCTCTTCCTATTGTTGACTGGGCCTTGTCTTTGGAAGTTGGCTAGCCCTTGCAGTTTCAGGTGTAGTAGGCCACTGTAAGTTCTTACTCAGGCTCCAGTGTCTTACCAACACTTTTCCTTAGGGCTAGTGGCTTCAATAATTCAACAAATGAGACATTATGAGCCTTTTTAGAGATTTCATTGGTGTACCCTATAATTCTAGCACATCGACATAGATTATTGATTAGGTAGGGGAAAGGTAATGCGAACTTCCATGTCTTACATTCTTCAAGCTGGATTAAAATTTCTATGAGGTATAAATGGGGTAGGTTGGCATCAACCTTGCCCATCAAGATGGAACTTCCTCTAGCTGCATAGGTGAAAATTATGTTTAATCCTTTTGTTGGGAAAATGTGATATGTGCCAATTTTGAAGTAGATCCTCTCTTCAAGTGTGAGTTCTCCATATGCTTTATCCTCCTTACCGTATGCCCTTTTTAACCATATCTTGTATGCATCCACATTAGAGCGAGTGGATAGGTGAGCAACCTTGGGCCTTGTATTTGGAAGATTCAACACTTCCAAAATGACCTTAGCAAAGAAATCAATAGAAGTCCCACCAATATCAATGGTGGTTCCTTCTTCCTTGTTGTGCCAAAATTGGTATGTCTCCCCCAGGTACCAATCACCACTCCTAGAGAGAATAGGCCATAGTGGAGACCCTTTAAGTTAGTCTCTAACTACCTCAGGGGAAAATTTAGTGAAAGGTTCAAAATTGAGTTCTACAATCATAGCTGCTGATGTGGACCTTTCACGAATTTCCTGAACACATTCTAAACACAATGTAAGATGTTATCCCTATTTAGGTGCCTCGTCATCTCTACCTTCGACATGCCAAAATTGCACAGTAACAAGAGGTTCTTGATGAATGTTGAATTATTATGCCTCTTGCTCTACATGTTCTTTGGGAGGTGCTTGGCCTCTACCTCTCCTTTGTCATTTGGATGCACCCTGAGAGGGTCCTTCTTGATGTCCTCTTTTAGGGGCCATTTGTAATCACACCGGATCAACTATGAGTAAGGCTATTTATAAAATTAGATTAATACCTTACTTCTTGCACTTAATAAATTCATTTCTTGCCTAGTGTGATTTTAAAGTTAGAAATTTTCATGCAAATCCCCCTAAAAGTTTTGATATTGGACCCAATTTGATTAGGTGACTTCAGAAAATAATTTTCATGGCCTAGTTGAGGAAATAAAATTAATTTGGCAAATGTTTTTAGCATTTTTAAGGTCACTTACCCTTGATAATATCCTTTGGTCAATAATGAATATTGAAAAGACTAATTGCGACTTGAAGCGTACCTTTCCCCCACAACTAAGTTAAACACTTTGGATTTAAGCAAGTTTAATCGAAATAAGAATTGGAGCGTTAATGAGCAAGTTATTGATGTTTGAATGATAGGTGCACACACTACAAAATTCATGGAAGAAAATTTCAACAACTCCCCTTACATGAATAGTGAAAAATGATGTTGACATGCGTGGGGCAGGGTCCATATATATAATTTTTATAGACGCGATATCGTGTACCCACTAGCGCAGACCTGATATCGGGTCCCCGATATCATGTCTCTTTTGAAATAGGGTACTTAGCAAAATTGATAAATTTTCAAATTTCCAAGGCTAAAAATGAAGGATTTAAGGTTAATTCGAAAGATCTAGGATAACATTGAAGAGACCAAAAGGCACCAAAAGTGTAATGAAGTGGAATTTTACAATGAAGTTCATGAATAGAATGAGCAAAAAGGACATGTAGTGGGGCACAAGAATGTTTGAATTAAAATTATGATAAAGGAAAGGATACTCAGATGGTATAAGATGAGGTGATGATGATGTGCAATGAGTGAAAATTACAAAAGTTACACAAGTGGGTCTTCCCCAAAGCAGGTTCCTACTGATCATGCCCTTATGTAACCACACCTGAAAATGTCAGTAGGCACTAAAAGAATGAAATGCAATCCACACCAGTTCCACAAAACACACACATGTAGATACCACTGTGATGAGGTATGAATTCTATGCTACACAAGACACAAGTCAAAAATACATGAACAGCGAAATGAGACAAATCGTAGAAGGGATTGTAGAGATCAGGACATGAGGTAACATACCCTAGGCATAATGAATCTTGAGTGTAGCGCATGATTAATGTGTCATTAGCCCATTGCTCCAAGATCAAGACCAAGTCCATGTCTCTGATTAGTGACATCACATTATTTCATCTAATGATGGACAACCATAAGAGCACCATGACCGCAAGGCATACAATCACTTTGCATTTTGTCCCAGGGAGGAGTAATTTGGAGTTTCTTTACAACATGTTCTTCTTTGGTCTTTTCTTTGATGTTTTTTTTCTTTTCTTCTTTTCTTCTTCTAGTTACTTTAGCACTTTTTCCTTTTCAACACTGAACCAGANATAATAAAGACACTCAATAAAGAAACTCCATACTATTCCAGGGATCCCACTAGAAAGACATGCATCCATGCCTGAAGGTTGGTGGCTTCTCTGGTTCAGTGTTGAAAAGGAAAAAGTGCTAAAGTAACTAGAAGAAGAAAAGAAGAAAAGAAAAAAAACATCAAAGAAAAGACCAAAGAAGAACATGTTGTAAAGAAACTCCAAATTACTCCTCCCTGGGACAAAATGCAAAGTGATTGTATGCCTTGCGGTCATGGTGCTCTTATGGTTGTCCATCATTAGATGAAATAATGTGATGTCACTAATCAGAGACATGGACTTGGTCTTGATCTTGGAGCAATGGGCTAATGACACATTAATCATGNTATTTTATTCATCGATAAGATTATCCTCAAAACGATAAAACAAAAAATTAGAAATGAAAAACTGGAAAACAAAAAATTGTAAAATCAAAGAAAAGGAAAAACATTTACTATTTCTACTATTAGAATGGAGGATATCCCCCATAATTAAACTTTTGAGCATGGCTAGAATTAATAAATGGAAAATGCGGATCCATGCATGTGGGAAATATTGGAGTCTAGTCATATCCAAACCAATGGATGTCTTTTGATGTGATGGTTAGAATGTATCCAACTTGGGGTTCACACACTTGATTAAAATTCGCATAGTAGGGAAAATTATAAGATGTCATCATGTGATAGGAGTTGACCCACTAAGGCACCTGTGACCATAGAATGTTATGCAAGGATCGATATGTCTCCCTATGTGGTTATATTCATTAGGCCACATGATTGTTGGAGTGTTGATTGATGGCCCTGATAAGGTAACAAGAGGTATTGAGTTCGAGGGAGAAGATGCATCACAGTGCTGGACTTGTGCTGAATTGGTGGATGTAGTGGTTTCAGAATCTTGCTGTCTCTTTCTATAGTCATGCCTAAAGAAAGGATGCTTCCAATGTTGTGGAGGACCTCCACTATTGTGACAACAGCAACACAAATAACATTTGTGGGTTGGTGCTCTAGTGCAAAACCATTTGGCACAACTAGTGGTGATATAGAAGGAGGTGACTGATGAGAATATTGAGGGTGAGGAGCAGTGCAAGGAACATGAGTTGGTGATCTTGTTGGAGAAGACATGGGTTGATAGTACTCAAGAGAATGATAAGGATGTGGTGAAATAGAGGATGTTGACATAATTGGGGAAATAGAATGCTAAATGTAATAAGTGCTTAGGTTCAGATGGTATGAAGGGTGTGACCAATTTGACGATGGCCTCCTCCACTTATGGGGTTTTTGCCACTGTGGTTGAGCACAGTATTTCTGTATGAAATCTAAATGTAACATTCCTTCCCAATGTTTCATGTAAATGTCACAAGATTGGGCATATTTACCTTTGGGGTGATCGTACAAGCAAACATCACATTGATACAGGTGATTTACAGTTAAGCTCTTATCCTTATTTTTTTTAAACCCTTCTTTCTGATTGTCGCGTGGTGTTCTGTCCTATTTCTCGGTTTGGCATGGTTCCACCTCTAATAATGTTGGCATATTCTCTGCATTTTCATGTACTCATTCCATCATCTTATTGATCTTTGCCTTAATTTCATCTAGTAATTGTAGTATTGGCAAAGATGGAGATTCCACCTCCTTGGGGTGAGTTGATTTCTCCTCTTCATGATCATGGACCTTTACTATTTTGAGATTTTGGTCCCATTGTGATCTTTCAACATTCTCCCATTTAGCTATTTCTCCATCTTCTCTTTCTACCCACTTAATAAGCTCTTGGAATTGGTGGGTTCGTAGCTCATATAGTTGACATGGGGAATACATCCCTAGGCTCTCCCTTGTTTCATTATGGAGCCCATCCATGATGTGATACATTAGCCTCTCCTCAGAGAACCCATGACCTGGGCATTTGTTTAATAATGAAAAATATCTTTATAAGGCCATGTCTAAGGGTTCATGTTGCCCTTGTTTCCACTCTTGGATTTGTCTCCTCAAGGCTAACACTCTTACATAGGTTTGATATCTTTCATTGAAGAGTTCTACCATTATCAGCCAATGCCAAATTGATTTTGGTTTCAAAGACCTATACTAGACTTTTGCTTGGCCAACAAGTGTCATAGGAAAGAGATTAAGTCTTTACCATTCATTATCAATTTTTTTCCATGCACAATCATTGTAGAAGGCTTGTAAATGATGTTGCGGATCTAAATCATAGCCTCTTGAAAACTTGGAAAAGTTATTTAAGTCAAGCCTAGGTAGACGAATCTCCTTGCGATGCCTGTGGGATATTTGAACAGCCTCTTGTACATGCATTAGGCTCTTAGTGGCTAGTAGGGGTCCATCATCACTAAGTAGGTTATGAATTTATGAGTTGGGACAATGTTGTCTTCATTCATGTTGGCATTCCAAACTTTGCCTGTGTGCTCGATTTTTATTTCTACATCGACCCCTTGAGAGGTGGGCATCCGTGCACAACCTAACATTGAAGAAGTAGAGGAAGAGAAAGAACTAGAAGACTCATCATGACTTTTGCAAGTCTCCCAATCATCACCGAATAAATTCCTATTAATCATTGAGAAGGTCCTAGGCCTTATGGGCCCCCTCATTCTATGAGATGTCCCATCCACTAAAGGTGTCAGAGTTGGATGATAAGATTCCTTGAGTACCGTTAGGATGTTCATGAACATAGGATACCCCTACATAATATTGAGTACTCCAAACTTCTTCTTTATCATAAATTTCGTTGGTTCTCCGATGAATTGCCTCGCTAGTTGTTGTGTTATCATAGTCTTGTGAGAGAGACATTGTTGTGAATTGTGTGTGACTTATTTGTAATTAGTTTCTTTCTAAAAGATATATCATCAAGGCTTTGTTATAGTGATCTTGGATGATGTAACTAATCTAAATAACTAACATTGTCCCTAGCAATGGCGCCAATGATGAGCAGCTAGGTACCCCCACACTCAACCATACGAATATAAGTGTGTGCACATGATCCGGTCGAACTCCGCAAACGGACTAGTTTTGGTATCTAGATAGTTACACTTTGATTGCAGTTCGTTGTCTTTCCACCTAGACTAGTATTTTATTTATCACATATGGTTTAGTCTAGAGTGAGGTGAATAATGGAATCCTAAACTAATGCTACTCCTAGAGACAATGGGGAACAATCTTAATTAAGCCAATGGCCAATAGAAAATGAAATCTATGCTAACCCTAAGTGCGATGAGCATCCATACTTAATCATCTATACGCATCTTAGACCTCATGTACTACTTCTGGGATTACCAAGCATACATTACTTGAGCACTCCTAGATACACTACTGGGTTACCAAGTAGTTACACTTAAATGTTCGTGATTAAGTCGTACTCATTCTGCGTTAATCAATAGGAAGTGTAAATGACAATAAAGGAAAGATAAACTAAAAAGAAAATGATAAATAATTAACAATTAAAGTAATTAAAAGCTAAGTGAATGCTGCAATGATAGAGTAATCTTGATCTTTATTTTCGATCATGTGCGTGTCCAAGTACATCACACTCGAACAAAGGTTTCATACAATTACAATCATCACACTGCGGGCATGCACTAGGAAAGAACCGAAACTAACTGAAAACTAAGAAAAAGAATCTACCCTTAAACTTACCAACTACTACTTTTCCTATGCACTCAAATGTTGTATTTATAGGCCTACATAGAAATCATGATATCATGTATTCTATATCATCATCTAGGCTGTGATATCATGTACCCAATATCGAGGATCAGATATCAGGGCCTGGCAAACCATGATTCATCAAATATTATTGGATGAACCCAAGGTCAACATCACTTCCACATAGCCTATAATTATAAAATCACATTGAGTATTTTATCTATTATAAAATGTCTTCTTTCCATAGGAATGAAGATGTCAAATCACCAATTCCACAAGAGTGCAAAGTAGTATGTACTCATCTAGATGAGTATGTACCAAACTTCACCTTCATCCTACATTAGGATGTACAATTGCGATGGCATGATATGGAGGGAAAAATCATATTACCCCCAGATCGATTTATGCTAGGGATGCTCTTTCAAACTCTTAAACAATTAGACATCCCAGATCTTCATGAAGAATACATTGTGAATGGTTATGACACTTGAGAATACCATCCCACTAAAACACAATGAAAGAGAGATTGAAACCAAGAGAAGCACCATGAGTTTATGAAGGGAAAACACTTCACTAACCCTTTATTCTTGCTAAAACAAGATGAAAATGTGGATCCTCCCCTTGAGGGTTCCCAACATGAAGATTCTTCACCCTCTATTATTGGTGATGAGGGTGTAACCTTGAACCTACGATTCACTATTCATAAACTAGGTTTAGAAAAAAGTAACAATCAAGGTAGGGACTCAGGTAAACATCACAATGGTAAGGGATCTAAGGATGGTGATCATAATGAGTGAATAGGTGTTTGTGGACACTATGGTGGCAATGGTGTTCCACCTTCCTCTTCATCCTCTTCATTTGATTGCAAACATTCATCTTCATCATTTGGTTTTGATAGAAGCCACTAGAGAAATAATCATGATCAAGGTGATTAGCAGGATAACAATGATCGTAGAGCCTACCAAGAACATCAAGGTAATAGAGAACATCATCAAAGACAATAAAATATTGATGATGATGAGCCTTTGTTGGAAACTTGAAGCATTCTTAACATTGTAGAGCTAATAAAGATTCCAACTAGGCATGTGAAGGATAGTTGGATCACGCGCTTAGACATGAACAAAATCCCAAGATTTGAGGGGGGATATAACTTTGATCTGTAGAACCATCTACAAGCTTTCCACAATGTTTCTACCTTACAAAACATTGAAAATGATTGGTGGAAACTCAAGCTATTCCCCAGGACACTCATCAAGGAAGCTGAAAGTTGGTACCTGTCTTTAGAGCAGGAATCCATTCATTGATAGAGTACCATGTTACAACTATTTAATGATAAATACCAGATGTAGTCTAGAGTGTCTAACCTAAGAAGGAAAATCTAGGGCTAAAAAAAAAGAACACATGAACCCTTGGATGCCACCATGGGAAGCTATTATTCACGCTTACACCAATGCCTTGGCCATGATTATTCTTATATGGAACAACTATGCCACATCATAGATGAGCTTAGAGAAAAAACTAGAAGCACTCTTGGGTTGTATGCCCAAGGGAGATTGTGTAAACTAAGAGCTCATTAGATCCAAAGGCTGATAGAGAAGGTAGCAAAGGTAGAAGGTGAGTTGCAAAAAAGGGAAAGTGCAGAAGAGTATAATAGGGATCCTTCCATCAAGAAAAGGGAGGTCTAATTTTGTGATGAGGAGGAGTCACCACTCAATGAAGTGGTGAACAGGAAAACCTTGCCCATACAAAAATCTATCTATGATATTTCAACAAACGTTGATAAATTATGAAACTCTTTGGATGAAAAATTTCAAATCGCTATGAAGATTTCTAAAGTATCCAAAGAATAGAATAGTGATTGTAAACATAGGAGACGAGAAGAAGTTGAACGTGCCTACCAAATAGGTAAAGGTAAGGCTACTGTAGTAGAAAAAATTGTGGAAACTAGCTCTAATGATGATATTGGTTGTGACATCTATCAATATGAACATCCATAGGGATATTGCCCTATGGTGTCACAATTACAAGAGTTTGGGATGTGCACATTGAATCCTTGACTAGCACGTAGGCAAGCACCTAGACGATTGTCTTATCCTCAAGGTAATCTAAGGAAATTCCACTAGCAACAATAACCTTATTACCCAAGTGGAGCTCAACCACAACCATATGAGCAATACCAAGAGTGGCACCAACCACAATCATGGGGAATGCTACCACCAAGGTAGCAATACCCTTACAAGCAACCAAATCCATATGGGTATTATGTTCAGCAACCGATTTCTCCATGAAGTTATACAAGTCATGTCTTATTTCAACATCACTAGTACCCTCTAGAGTACCACTAACCATGTTCACTATCTACTTAGGGAGAGAATCCATATCCATATCACCATCCGCATCCATCTGTACACATCCCTCCATCCTCGACCCAGTTACCTCTTGCTTTATCCATAGGGTGAAATTTCTTCATAACTACAAAAATGAAATGCTACAAGAGCTATACATTTACAACCAAATTTTCAACCAAGTAGTTCAGACAATCATTCTAGAAAAAAATCATTTTTTGACCCAATAGTCCTTCCAAATCCTCACAACCTAATGTAGCTAATCACCCTGTATCTTCAACACCCTCATCCTTTGCATCAAATACATTCGAGTACCCTTCAAACTAAGTGCTACCTTAGATCTACACTATGAAGCTAACTCATGCTATTTCCAATTGGATCAAGGCTAGTAATCTTCCCATGAAAAGATCTAACCTAGAAATTCCTCTCATTTACTTGCAAATTTCTAGACATGAGCCATCAAGGCTCTTCTTGATTTTGGTTCTGGTGTCAATCACATCTCCCATGACATGTACAAAGCCTAGAGCTTACTACCTCTCAAGAAGAGCAAAATTCATTTAGATTGATAGATTAATCAATTACTATTCCTTTGGAATTAGTGAAGGACATTGTGACAACAATTTGTAGGTGGTCTTATCCTACTGATTTTCTAATGATCAAGGTTGAAAATTGCAAAGGTGACTTCCCCATCACTATGGGAAGGACTTGGTTAAGCACAATAGATTCACGTATGGGTATAAGGAACCTCTCCTTGGAAATTTCCAAGAAAAATGAATTTGGAAATTTAGAGAAGAAGCATGTTCCATGTATTATGTATAGTGATAATGGGTGTAATTGTTTGCAAAAGATCTGGTCCATCAAAAGTACATTCATTAAAGCATGTAGTTAATGTGCACATGAACAAGATATCCAAAGGTGTTTGTACACAATAGGCACAAAATAGGATGGAATCCAGTGGCTGATAGCTAACTGATAATAGCAACTATGCATGGAACCAACTAAGAGCTTGACATGTGCTTATTTCAAAGGCATGGATGAACTTGAGCAAGTTCATTACCAACTCTCTAATGATGAAGATGATGATACCTGTTGGGAAGAGTTGGAAATCCCTAATAAATTCAAGTAATAGCCCATAGAGTTGAAAACTCTACCAGCTAACATGGAGTATGCATTTTTAAATAATGGAAAGGCAATCATAATCAATTGCAAAATTGCTCTTGAACAAAAATAAAAGCTATTACAAGTTGTTAACAAGTGGCCAATAGTCTTTTCTTGATCATATCCTGAGTTAACTAGAATCAATCTAAGGATATGCCAGTACACATTTACACCAACTTGACCATGAAGCTAATAAGGTAGCTATAGAGGTGGCTAAACCCCCAGTTGAAGTAGATCATCGAGGAGGAAATAGAACAACTCCTCAAGGTAGGGTTCATCTATCCCATCACGAATAGTGAGTGGGTTAGCCCACTCATAATTGTATCAAAGAAATATTGTAAGTGGTGGGTCTACATCAACTTTAGGTTGTTGAATATGGAAACATTTAAAGATCATTTCCCATTTCTGTTTGTGGATCAAGTGTTGGACATCATATCTAGGCATTGCTATTATAGCTTCTTGGATGGTTATAGTGGCTATAACCAAATCCAAATTGTGGAAAAAGATCAGGCCAAGATAACATTCACAAGTCACTGGGAGACTTTTGCATATTGTAAGATGCCATTTGGTCTATGCAATACCCCTACAATATTTCAACCCTTGGTCTTTAGTATTTTCCAACAGTAGATCAGTGTTAGGGTAGAAGTCTTTATGGATTATTTCTCTACCTATGGGACTACATTCGAGCAAGCCCTAAACTATCATAAGTAGGTACCAAAACAATGTGTTGAAACAAACCTCAAGCTCAATTGGTAAAAAAGCCATTTAATGGTCTAGGGGGACATCGTGCTAGGCACCAAATTTCAAAAAAAGAAATTGAGGAAGACCTAGAGAAGATAAGGGTCATCCAAAGAATAACATGCCAACTAGAGATAGTTAAAGATGTCTAATCATTCCTTGGACACATTGGCTACTACTAGTGATTCATAAAGAATTTATCTAAGATCGCAAAGCTATTGGTTGAACTTACGAAGAAACATGCTCCATTTATCTGGACCAAGGAATGTGACATGCATTCCAACAATTAAAAGAAAAAATCATAGAAATTCCAATTCTATATGCACCAAAATGGTCTAGATCATTCCACATAATTATGGATGCCTTAATTATGCCTTGAAAGTTATGCTTATGTAGTTGGATGATAAGAAATGTCCATATTACATCCACTACACTAGCTAAAGCATTGTGAATGCATAATTGAATTACATCACAACTAAAAAAGAATTAATGATAGTGGTGTATTCTCTTGAAAATTTCACACACTATGTTCTTGGTTATAAGGTATTTGTGCACACACACCATAGTATCATCCACTTCCTAATGAATAAGCCAACGGTGATCCCCCATATCATATAGTGGGTTGTGATCTTATAGAAATTCAATCTCACACTGGTAGATTGAAAAGGAATTGAGAATGTGGTCATTAACCATCTCACTCAACTAAGATGGAATAACAAAGAGAAGGAGAGTATGCTCTTTCATCAATTTCTAGATGAACTCCTCTTTATACTGACAATAAATGACCAAGTGCCCACAGAAACAAAATGGTATGATGGCATCCTCACTTACCTTCTTACTCAAGAGATACCGCAAGGTTTGGACTTTAGGAAGAAATAATAATTTCTTCATCAAGCAAAGTACTTCATGGAAATCAATGGATACCTTTATAAGGTGTGGGCCTATGGCTTGGTTCGTTGGTGTGTCCTTTATGCAGATCAACTATGTGTTCTCCAAGATGCTCATGAAGGTCCTTGTGGAGGCCACTATGTAGGGAGACACGTGGCCATAAAAAACCTAATAGTAGGATACTATTGACCTACAATCTTTTGGGATTCCCGCTAGTTTTTCTAATCTTGTGAATGTTATCGACGAGATGGTGGGATGACCACATGAATGAAGGGTCCTCAATAGTGGATTCAACCACTAGAGCCCTTTAACATATGGGGCATTGACTTCATGGGTCCTATCACAACCATGTCCAATGGAAAGGCATATATTATCATAGCAATTGACTACTACAAAAAATGGGTAGAAGCAATAGCTGTCACATATTGCACATCATCCACTGCTACTAGATTTATACAACAATATGTTGTAAATAGAGTTGGGATGCCACATGGACTAATTTCTGAAAATGGAACTTACTTTACTGGTGTCATGTTTTGAAAACTTATGCAAATTGAACATAAATTAACAACACCCTATTACCCCCAAGCCAATGGTGAAGTAGAGGTAACTAATAGGGAGGTTACAAAGATCCTAACAATGACCATCAACAAATATAGGAGATATTGGAGCACAAAACTCAATGATGTCCTCTAGACCTATTTCTTAACATGAAAACTTTTTATTAGCTATTTCCCCTACAAGCTAGTGTACAAAAAACTTCCAAAGCTCCCAATTCAACCTGAGCTCTGTACACTCTCAACAGCCTATGATTTGAATCTTGACCTAAGTCTAGCATAGAAAGAAAGATTGATCAACCACAATGTGCTAGATGAAAATTCATTAGTGGTCCTATCTTTGAATGAGGTGCNTGTGCTAGATGAAAATTCATTAGTGGTCCTATCTTTGAATGAGGTGCACAAGGCATTTAACAAGCAACATCATGAACTAAAAATAGGAAAAGTGAAATTTCAATTGAGAAAGAAGGTTCTCTACCAAAATCCCACACACGTACCCTAGAAGACAAAGTTTCAAATGTTGTCAAAAGAATCTTATATAATTGATCAAACCTTTTCCTCTAGGGACATGTTAATCTACAAGCCTAAGAGCCCAAATAAAAAGTAGTTGGTCAACATCCAACAAGTGAAACATTTCCTAAAACTAAGATAAGCCAGTGCAACTACCACCTCAACGGATGGACAGCCACGTTCAATTTTTCAAATCTCCTCTTTCCAACTTAGTCGTGGGGGAGATGGCCATTCATGCTAACTATCCATATGGCTACTTAGTTTTTCTCCTTTTTTTACACATTTTTGTTTTATACTTTGTTGATTTTTACCTTTTTCTTTGGTTTTTGATTCTATTGGTTTTCTCAATTTTTTTCTTTACAACATCATTAATATATTTTATTTGTCTTGAACATTTTATACTTTTTTTATCTTTTACTTTATTGTGTTTATGTGTGTCACTTTTCATCATTTTTGCTAATAAAAGGTCTTTATTACCACAGGACACAATGCCACTGTTGTTGTTTACTAATAATGGTTTGTGCTTAATGTTGTGATTATCAATTTTTAGTTTCTATTTTTGAATTTTGATGTTTGATAACTTTGATATGGTTTATTTTTCATGGAACAAGCAATGAGTCCATGACATCCACTCATTCACAAACTCTATGGTTTTCCTTATTTTGGAAGTTTGAGGTCCCTTCCATTAGAGAAGCTTTTAATAAATTAGTGACCTTGGTAGTTTTTGGAATTGGGAAGGATTCAAAGGTTTGTACAAGGTGTGACTTCAAGGGGACTTAATACTCTTTGTACTCTTTTACTTGTTCAGTTGCCTAAGTGTTTTCATTGACTACTTACTATTCCAAGTTCCAATAATGAGAAGTCAAATAAAGTCTTTACATGGTGTGGTTTTCATCCAAAGAGAATAATAATAATAAACACATGATGGAAATTCAAAGCACATCCCTTAGACAAATAAATGGGCTGCAAGTACTAGTTATAGGACTAGAAAGACATGTTACCCATGGTTGAAGGTCTCCTCTAACTATGGCCCTATCTCACTTCCTACTTCTCTTTCCTTCTCCTTGTGGAATGGTGGTTGTTTGTGGGAGAAATCTCATTCTTGAGGTGATGGATCGATCTTGGAGTAACGATGCAAAGTCGCTAAAAGTGGTTGGTTTTGGTTTGAACTAAGGATAGATCTTCTTAGGTCATTTTAAATACAAACTCCACAAGGGACTTCTTATGACCTCAATTTAGGATTCTATCGCACCTTCTCAGTCATCCATCTATGCTGCCATAACTCACCTCACTACTGATTTCTATGTTATGCTCGATGTCTTAGTTTGATGTACTGGAATTCTTGGATAGATTCTTTCAAGTTGGTCCTTAAAGTTTTATGACCATACAATCAACTATGGGGCCCATGGACTCCTTAGTTGAGGTTATGCAAGGGTAAAAAAGGGCATGTGCCTACTATGGGCAGGACTGACTTTCGTATCTCTTAGTTTGGATAGTTAAGTCCTTGACCTTAGACATTGCTACATTGCTATCTTTCACATATTCCATTGTGTATCCCACTCAATGCTCCTTAAACTTTCATTGAATTCATTCTCCACACCATTTCCTCAATCTTCGAAATTTATGAGCTCTAACACACTCTTCTACTATTTTCATCCTAATCATGGCTTCTTGAGCTTCCATTTGACCTCAATTTCACTCAAAAATTCCTTGTATTTTGGAAGTTTTAACTAAGTCAACGAAAGTCAACAATGGTCAACAATCACGTCAACAAGGTCTAGTTAACGTAGTTGACCCCCTCAACTAGGGCATGTCAACCCATGTTAAAAACTCTATATATACCACCACATACTTTCCAATTTTTTGACATTTGCTTCATAACAAGAGGGGAGCTTTTATCATTTTTTAGAGCCCAAAACCTTCGAGAGCCCATAACTTTCTAATTGTTTGTCTAGATCACTTTGTTCTTTGATACTGTAGCTACTAAAGATAAGCTCTTCATTGTGGGTGCCACAAACTTTAATGTTTCTAATGAATTTTTTTTGAAAATTTTTCTAACTCCTCCAAAGGATTAATGAATAAAATGATACGAAACCATCAAATTTTAAGAGTTAACCATTCCAACAACCTCTAGAATGACTTATTAACATTAAATCATAAATAAAATAAAGATTAAAATTAATTAAATTAGCCATAATTTCAACTTAGCCAAGTGTAACTATCCTAAGGAGTTAGGGTATCCTAATTATTTCATGTTACACAACAATTGCTAACCCATGATCATGTTGTGATTATAGATGACACCAAGACCAAAATGACTGTAGGAAGGAGAACCCTCTCAACCAAGGGAGAAATGACCCATAATTGGAAGGGGCCAATGAGAGCAAGCCTAGGAGCTACCAAAGGTAACCTCTACAATGAGACATTTTTAAGAGGAGCTTGAAGTGGAATTTTTTTGAAAGATTCTTGAAGAAGAAGTGCCAACAGAACAATCATAGTGAAGGGAAGCACCAAGACCTATACCAAGGCTTGAAGTCACTCTAACACAACCCTACCTTAACATCATTAGGCCTCATGAGATCCAACACTTAGTTCTTAATGACTCGCAATATTGGACCCCTGATATCGGATCCTTGATATCGGATCCTCGATATCGAGTACGCAATATCAAAGGTGCCAAAGTGATATCAGACCTTGTCTTATCACCTATAAATAAGACATGAGAGCACTTGATTTTGCAGTTAGTTTCTTAGTCCTTGAGCTGAACTCTTGTAGTTTTTCCTTTCCAAAGTTAGAATTATTTCTAAGTGTCCATAGTAGGAGTCATAAAGTGAATGGATCTTTATTTGAGCATTGTGTACCTAAGCACACCTTGTGTTTAGAAATAAAGATGAACTTTGTAATAAACCTTGCAACATTTATAATAGCTTAATTATTTCATTTAAATGTTATTTACTATTAATCACTACCCTCATTAGTTAATTAATGTTATTTTATTGAATTGTTAATTATCAATGAATTAGTACACTTAGTAGGACCACTTCGAGCATATGTGGAACACTTGGTAACCCAGTAACCACTAGAATTTGGTAACTCAAGTAGTGTTACACTGGTTTAGGATGTGTCCAACAAGTGGGAACGGATGCTGGTGTTAGGACTAGTTAGAGCATAGTTGATTAGTTCAATTAAATTAGTTACTCCCTCATTTCATTTCTCCATTTTAAGCATTGGGAACATAAAACATAAAAAACCATAAAAATCACATACCTCAAGTTTACTTAGCCATACAATTTTGTCATACAAGTAAGCTTGGAAAGACAATGATCGCATAACCCATCCTTGTTCCATGAAGGCACATAAGCACCTAGTCCTTGGAGTTTGACCAGATCACACGTGAACACTCGTATTTGTATGGTTGAGTGTAGGGGTACCTTGCCACTCATCATTGGCACCATTGCCGGGGACTTTGTTGTTTATGCATTGTTTAGAACTTAGGAGGAAATCTTTCCATCGTTGGAATGAATCCTTAGGGTTATTTATCCTACAATCATTGAAAAAGAGTATTGCACATTGAATAATCAATCATGTCTACTTCTTCTTATGAGAGTGCTTCACCTCCTATGTCCAACATAATGAACAATCAAAGGCATAATAAACATGATGATCTACTAGTGCCCCAACAGTTTCATATGGTATACGCTCATCCCAATGAGTATGTACCAAAATTTACCTTTATCCTTCACTAGGATGAATAGTTGTGATGGTGTGATTTCGAAGGTAACATAGTGTTACCTCCCGATCACTTAGTCCCAAGCATGCTTCTTCATGCTCTCACATAAATTGGTATGTAGCACTTACAAGTAGAGTACATTGTCCATGAACACGACTCAAGAGAGTATCAATCCATGAAGGCACAATGTCAAAGGGACCTACAATAGGAGAGACATTACAAATCTATGAAGGAAAAGTGATTTCAGGATGTTTTGTATGTCCTAAGTGAAAACAAGGGTGGTGAACCTACCTTGGGAGGTTTTCCACAAAATGATGTTCCTCTTGTTGACTTTGGTTAAGGAGTTGTGTATCAAAATCTTCACTCAACTATTCATAACCCAGGTTCTAATACCAATGGAAATAAAGAGTTTGAAAAAGGAACACAAACACGTGACATTGATGGACATTTCAATCGTAACTGCAAACAAGGCTGAGACCACCAAAGAGAAAGTGATAGACGCCATCACGGTGCCAATCCTCCTTCCTCTTCACCTTCATCATCTCATTCACCCTCTCCTTCGGGATTTGAACATAGTCACAAAGGGAAAGACCATGAGAAAAATGGTAAGCAAAATAGAGATCATAAATAAAATAGTCGAGAAAGGGGATAAGGGAATTGTAGAGAAACACATCATGAAAGAAGAGAGAGTAGGGAACAACATACGCATCATAGATACCATAGAAAATATGATCATGATGAATCCCTACTCACCACCCAAAGTATGTTAGACATAATAGAGGTCATTAGGATTCTAACAAGGCACCAGAAGGACAATAGGATTAAAAGACTAGACATGAACAACATCCCATGATTTGAAGGGGGATACAATGCTGATCCTCAAAACCATCTACAAGCATTTCACAATGCATATGTCTTGAAAAATATAGAAAATGAGTGGAAAAACTAAAGTTGTTTCCATGGACACTGATCAAGGAAGCAGAAAGCTGGTACTGGTTCTTAGAAGTAGAATCCATTCATTGATGGAGTACCATGTTAGAGCTATTCAACAATAAGTATCAAACATACTCCTGTGTGTCCAACCTACGTAAGCAAATCCAAGGATGGAAACAAGGAGGACACAAACCCTTGGATGCTGCCATGGGTCAATATTATGCATTATTACATCGTTGCCCTGGCCATGGTTAACTGCAAAGGGAAAAACTACGTCATCTCATAGATAGGCTTAGGTATGAAACACAAAGAACCCTTGACACTTATGCCCAAGGAAGGCTATTTGAGCTCAAAGCCCATCAAATACAAAGATTGTTGGAGCAAGTTTCTAAGGAGAAAGGTGAGTTAAGGAAAAGAGAAAGTGTGGAGGAATACAACAGATATCCTTCCCTCTGAAAGAAGGAAGTTAGATTTTATAAAGATGAAGAAGAGTCACCACTTGAAGAGATGGTGAATAGGAAGACTTTGCCCATTCAAAAGTTTGCATTAGATGTATTAGCAAAGGTAGATCAAATGTCAACTTCCTAGATGATTGATTTTAAACCATTCTAAAAATAGTCGAGGAGTCTAAAGAGCAAAGTAGTAACTGAGAGAGAAGGAAAAAGAAAGAAGCTAAGTCTGCACATAAAAAAAGTAAGGACAAAGTTGTTATCATTGAAGAGGTTGTGGATTCAAACACAGAAAATGATGGTGGATGTGAGATATGCCAATATGACCATTCTAAAGGATGTTTCCTAGTAGTCTCACATCTGTAAGAGTCTAGGATGTATGCACTAAACTCATGATTAAATAGACAGAAAGCACCCAAAAGGTTACCTTATCTTCAAGGTAACCCAAGGTAGTTTCACCAACCCTTGATGTATTATTTGAGTGGAGCTCCACCACAACCGAATGAACAATATCAACAATGGCAATACCCATAATCATGGGGAATGCCATTACCACATCAACAATACCCTTATCATCAACCTGATCCATATGGGTACTACATGCACAACCAATCTATCTACATGACTCCATTAGTTACGTCACTCCCCAACCTCACTAGCAAACCCACGAATACTATAGAACTCCTTCTCCTAGGGGTGATGTTCCACAAACATACTATCCTCCTCATCCAACTGCACCTCTTCCACCCTTAGCTCCATTATCACCTACTCCAACTATGCAAGGTGAGCTTCCTGTCTAGCCACAATAATGTAACACTACAAGGGCTATCAACTTTTAACCTATTGTTAGTTTGGATAATCAATCAAAGAAGAGACATTTCTTTAGAACCAATAGTCCAACTAGGTCCTTACAACCACAAGTGGCCAATTCTCCAAACGCCTCACCACCATTTGAATCTTTGGAGCTTCCTTTGAACCAAAAATTGCACCCAACACATATTATCATGTTAACCCATGTAATCATCGATTGGATCAAACTTGGCCATCTTCCTAGAAAATTATTTGATCCTAGAAGTCCTCTTATATATTTGCAAATTGCTGGAAATAAAACTTCCAAAGCACTTTTGGACTTAGGTTCTAGTGTAAACTTAATCTCTCAAGAAATATACAAAGCCTAGAACATGCCCCCACTAAAAAAGAGTAACATTTGTTTAGAGCTGGCCGACTAGTCCATCACTATCCCATTAGGACTAGTGGAGGACATTGTCACCACTGTTTGTGGGTGGTCATAGCTAGCCAATTTTCTAGTGATTCAAGTCAACAATTGTAAGGGAGACTTCCTAATCATAATGGGAAGAGCATGGCTAAGCACAATTGATGCATGCCTAGGAATACATGATCTTTCCCTAGAAACCTCAAAATAAAATATGTTTGGAAAGATCAAGAGAAGAAAGTCCCATGCATAGCATACAGTGACATAGGGTGTAACTACATGCATAAGTCCTGGTTTGTACAACGTTTAACATTGCCTACATGCAACCAATGTGCACAAGTAATATATATACAAAGATGCCTGTATGTAGCAACCACAAGACAGGAAGGCACCCAGTGGCTGATAATTAACCAAAATAGCAATTCAACTATATGCATGAAACCAACTAAGAGCTTGAATTATGCCTATATCGATAGCATAGATACATTAGAGCAAGTCCATCGCCAACTTCTAAGTCCTAACATCGAAAATACCAACTGGGGGAAGTTGGAAATTCTTAACAAGTTTAAGCAAGAGCCCCTTCAATTAAAATCGTTGCCCACTGGTATGGAATATACATTTCTCCAGAATGGCAAACCGATGATCATTAATGCTAGGCTTGATTCTCAATAAAAAAAAGAATACTGAAGATGGTAAATAAATGGTCGAAAGCCTTTGCTTGGTCATACATTGAATTAACCAAAATAGATCCTAGGATATGCCAACATAGAATTTACACTGACCCCTCCATGAAGCCTCGATGACAACTACAAAGGTGACTGAACCTAAAGCTTAAGCAAGTGGTTAAAGAAGAAATTAAACAACTTCTAAAATCTAGGTTCATCTACCCCATTGTTGATAGTGAATGGGTTAGTCCATTAGTCATTGTGCCTAAAAAGGAAGGTAAATGGAGGGTGTGTATAAACTTTAGGTTGTTAAACATGGCAACATTTAAAGACCATTTCCCATTACCATTCATTGACCAAGTCTTAGATACCATTGTAGGGCATTGCTACTATAGTTTTTTGGATGGTTACAATGGATACAATCAAATTCAAATAACACCAGAAGCCCAAGCCAAGACTACATTCACAAGTCCTTGGGAGACATTTGCATATAGATAGATGCCATTTGGCTTGTGCAACTCCCCAACAACATTTCAACATCTGGTTCTAAGTATATTTTAGTAGCAAATAGGGAATTGTATGGAGGTCTTTATGAACGATTTCTCCACCTATGGAGTGAACTTTGAACAAGCATTGGACTGATTAGAGCAAGTATTGAAACGATGTGTAGAAACCAAATTAAGTCTCAATTGATAAAAAAATCCATTTAATGGTTCAAGAAGGCGTTGTGTTAGGGCATAAGATTTCACAAATAGGGATAGAGGTAGATCCCGAAAATATTAAATTCATCCAAAGAATCACTCGTCAACCTGAAACTATAAAAGATATCTGATCATTCCTTGGACATATTGGCTACTATAGACGCTTGATTGAGAACTTTTCAAAGATTAGAAAACCATTGGTAGAACTAACAAAGAAGGACATACCCTTTGAATGGGTTAGGGAATGTGAGCTAGCTTTCAAAACCTTGAAATAAAAGCTCATAGAAACACCCATTCTTCAAGGTCTTGACTAGTTTAGACCATTCCACATAATGACTGATGCATCCAACTTTGCTTTAGGAGCTGTATTTACACAACTAGATGATCAAAAAAGATCCTATTACATTCACTGTGCAAGTCAAAGTATTACTAGTGCAAAACTTAACTATACTACAACAAAAAAAGAGTTAATGGTTGTGGTGTTTGCACTAGAAAATTTTAGGCACTATGTATTGGACTATAAGATATTTATACACATGAATTATAGTGCAATAAGGTTCCTAATGAATAAACCAATGGTTAGACCTCGCATCATATGATGGCTCGTGATCTTACAGGAGTTCGATCTTACGATGATCAGTCATAAAGGCACCAAGAACATTGTTGTTGATCATTTATCTTGATTACGATGGGATAACAAAAAGGATGAATATCCAATTTCTGACCATTTCTTTGATGAAATCCTCTTTGTAGGTGTAATAAATAATGAATTACCCACTAATACAAATTGGTATAGTAGCATTCTCACTTATCTACTTACACAAGAGATACCACAAGGGCTAGATGTTAAAAAGAAACAACAATTTCTTCACCAAGCCAAATATTTCATAGAAATCAACAAACACCTTTATAAGGTATGTTCTGATGGCTTGGTCTGATGGTGTGTTCTCGATATAGATCAATTTTGAGCTCTCCAAGATGCTCATGAGGGTCCTTGTGGGGGTCATTACGCTGGGAGATGAACATCCATTAAAATCTTGCTTGTAGAATATTATTAGCCTACATTGTTCTAGGATGCTCATCATTTTGTCCAATCTTGTAAGCACTATCAACACGATGGGGGAATGACTGCTAGAATGGAGGGCCCACAATAATGGATTNAAGCACTATCAACACGATGGGGGAATAACTGCTAGAATGGAGGGCCCACAATAATGGATTCAACCTTTAGAACCCTTCGACATATGGGGTGTTAATTTTATGGGGCCTATCACACCAATGCCCAATGGAAAAGGCTACATTATTGTTGCTATTAACTATTTTACAAAGTGGGCAGAAGCAACTGCTATTACAGACTATACATCATCTCCCACTGCACGATTTGTTCAACAAAAAATCATAAATAGGTTTGGTGTGCCTTGTGCACTTATTTCTGACAATGATATACATTTTACAGGTGTGACTTTGAAAGTTAATGCAACGCTTAGGAGTTGAGCATAAACTGACTACACCATATCACCCTCAAGCAAATGGTCAAGTTGAAATCACCAATAGAGAAATCATGAGAATCTTGACAAGAACCATTAGCAAGTATAGGCGAGATTGAAGCACCAAACTGAATGATGCTCTTTCAGCATATGATGAGTGGCGAGGAACCCCTACACTCAACCATATGAAACGAGCGTAGCATGCGCGATCTGGTTGAACTCCGTAGACTAAATGCCTAAACGCTGCAAGGAACACTTGGGGTTAATTAATCATTGTCTTCCCAGACTTACTTTTTGTTGTCACGGTGTATGGTTAAGTAAGTCCGAGGTATATGATTTTTTTGGTCTTTTCTAGTTTATCTCCTATGCTAAAGGGTGAAGGGTTGAGAGACTAAAACTAACTCTAACTACAGCACTAAGTCCTAGCATCAGCATCCGTTCCCACTTGCCGTACACACCCTGAACTGTGCAACTGTGGCTACCAAATGCTAATCGTTACTGGGATTACCACACATAACACACCTGCTCGAAGCAGTCGTACTGAGGCACCTAACTAGCCTAAGTGTGACAAGCAGCCGATTCCTTAACTAGCCGTACATATCTATAGATGCTCGTAATCAAGTCGCACTTATCTCATATTCTAGAAGGTAAGGGTGAGAGAATCTAATCGCGATGAGTAGCTGATTCCTTGGCTAGCTGTACACGTTTGTCAACACTCGTAACCAAGTCGTACTCATGCCGCGTTACTAGGAAAGCAATAAATAACATTAAATAAACCTATCCATGCACTACAAGGTTTATCTACAAAGCTCGTCTTTATTGCCATACACAACTTGTGTTCCAGTACAAAGCTGCTCGAATAAAGAACCGTTCGCTTGGGGGACTCCTACTGTGGGCACACGGAAAATATTCTATCTCTGGGGTGATCAATCCACCAGAGCTTCACTTCTTTACGCCTATCATTTCAAATGAGGGGAGTGCCACCTCTTATTTATAGATTTGGCAACAGATAGTGATATTGCGTACGCGATATCGCAGGGAATGACGCGATATTGCGTACGCGATATCACAGGGGATGCGGTATCGTGGTGGCCGTGATATCGCGTACGCGATATCGTGGCTTGTGCATATCGCGTCTTGTCATACCCCCATGACTGAATGAAAACTCATCCTCGAGTTCCTTACCATGATATCGGGTAGGTATGGGATTATTGAGGGGAATGGAACTAATGGAATGACATGTGAATGGTTCATTATTACAAGACTGGTGTTCATGACAACAAGGGTGAACACCTTACTACAATGACATCAGGCCACATTTGGTAGCTGATAGAAAAGAGGAGAGAGAAGAGAAGAGAAGAAGAGAGAAGATTCTTGCTGCTGCCAATGCCTAGATTACGCCTTCTGTTGTCCATCCATAAGCGCATTATCGATTCTTCTCCTTGCATAGTTGCTTCAGCACCGCTCCATTCCAAGTGTTTTCTCCAAATCCATTCCCTTGTTGTATGATTTCCATCTGCACATACAACATAATCATATATTAGCAAGGGTAATTGAATCATCATGTAATTGATACCTTGCTTCGGTGTAAACTCATTGGTTGGGTTGTGGTATGGCTGATATTGACATGGGAATATGTAAATGATGACTATTGAAGGTGTAGGGGTTAGGAAGAAAATTAAAAATTT
>MNCI01012115.1:44585-62795 GCA_015680685.1 Gnetum montanum
GGAACAGATCGATCTGGTGGTAAAACTATATTACCAAACAAATCTCTCCAGCACAACTGTTCATCCTAATGGAGGGTAAAAGTGTAATCAGAAAGATATTCATCGAGATGAGTATAAGTCACCTTAGATTGTTGAGGACTTGGTTGGTTCAAGTTATGTGTATGTCACTGACTGTCTTCTGTGTTATCCTTAGGTGAGTTAACTTTATAAGAAGAAGCCATTTTATTGGTGTGCTGTTCACCGTTATATATGTTCTTGATTAACTAATTAACCCAAAGGTTCGTTAAGGCTCATAATGATGTAAAAGATTTCCTAATGTTCTAATTGGCGTAAAACCACTTAGTCCCCGGCAATGGCGCCAATGATGAGTGGCGAGGAACCCCTACACTCAACCATACGAAACGACCATAGCACGCACGATCTGGTCGAACTTCGCAGACTAAATGCCTAAATTCCACAAGGAACACTTGGGGTTAATTAATCGTTGTCTTCCTAGACTTACTTTTTGTTGTCACGGTGTTTGGTTAAGTAAGTATGAGGTATATGATTTTTTTGGTCTTTTCTGGTTTATCTCCTATGTTAAAGGGTGAAGGGTTGAGAGACTAAAACTAACTCTAACTACAACACTAAGTCCTAGCATCAGCATCCATTCCCACTTTCCGTACACACCCTAAACTGTGCAACTGTGGCTACCAAATGCTAATCGTTACTGGGATTACCATATGTAACGCACATGCTCGAAGCGGTCGTACTGAGGCACCTAACTAGCCTAAGTGTGACAAGAAGCCGATTCCTTAATTAGTCGTACACATCTGTAGATGCTTGTAATCAAGTCGTACTTGTCCGACGTTCTAGGAGGTAAGGGTGAGAGAATCTAATCGCGATGAATAGTCGATTCCTTGGCTAGCCGTACACGTTCATCAACGCTCGTAACCAAGTCGTACTCATGCCGCATTACTAGGAAAGCAATAAATAACATTAAATAAACCTATCCAGGCACTGCAATGTTTATCCACAAAGCTCGTCTTTATTGCCATACAAAACTTGCGTTCAGGTACAAAGCTGCTCGAATAAAGAACCGTTCACTTGGGGGACTCCTACTGTGGGCACATGGAAAATATTCTATCTCTGGGGTGATCAATCCACCAGAGCTTCACTACTTTACGCCTATCATTTCAAATGAGGGGTGTTCCGCCTCTTATTTATAGATTTGGTGGTGGACCACGATATCGCGTATGCGATATCGTAGGGAATGACGTGATATCGCATACGCAATATCGTAGGGGATGCGATATCGCGGCTTGTGCATATCGCGTCTCATCAGCATACCACTCCACATGGAAACTCCCTACAGGTGATTCTCCCTATGAGTTAGTGTACAATAAAATTCCAACACTTCTTATCCAAGTTGAGCTCTGTACACTATCTACAACGTGTGACCTCAACCTTAACCTCAACCTAGCATAAAAAGAATGGTTAATGAACCTTAACTTACTAGATGAAAAATCAATTAGCCGCTTTGTCATCCAATGAACTGCACAAGGCCTTTAACAAACAACGTCATGACCTAAGGATTAGAAAAGTCAAATACCAACTAGGAGATAAGGTTCTATATTGGAATCCTGCACATGTGCCACAACGAACTAAATTTAAAATGCTATGGGAAGGACCTTATATCATTTATGAAATTTTTCCTTTAGGGGCCATGATTATCTATAAACATGAAAGCCCAAATAGGAAATTATTAGTCAACATCCAGCAAACGAAACCTTTCCATGAACCTAAAATGGCTAGTACTAACACTACATTTGTTAATCAACAACCTTACTCATTATTTTAGATCTCCTCCTTCCAACTCAGTCATAAGAGAGATGGCCACTAATGCTAACCATTTTAAGCCCTTAGTTCCTTTGTCTTTTTTGTTTTACACATTCTTCATCTTTACTTGTTTTTTTTTACACCATCATTAACATTTTTACTATTTATTTCTCTATTACATTTTGTTTGAATTACTCTCACTCGTCGTATAATAAGTGCTCATGATGGTGGATTGTACTATAATAGTGTTGATCACTAATGTTTAGTTTTTACCTTTGACTTCTAATGTTGATGCTAAGATATGGTTTCTTTTGATAAAACATGCAATGATTTGATGTCACTCATTCACCCATACAACTCTATGGTCTCCCTTTGTTTTGGAAATGTACTGTCCCTTTTTCTAAACAAACTTATTAATGAATTGGTGGCTTGGTATTCTTCAAACCAAGGAAAGATACAAATGAATTGAAAAGGGTGTGCCTTCAAGAGGATTCAACACATTTGTGCTGGCTATTCTCTTGGGTCCTTGGATGTTTTTCATAGGTTTTTCGCCATTCCTCTATTAACCAATATCAAGAAGTTAACTAAATCAAATAATTATTTGCATGGTGTGATTCTCACTCAATAAAAAAAACTAGTGGGAATTCAAAGCACACCCCTTAGACATAATAAAGAAATATGGGCTACAAGCACTAGTTATGGCACTGGAAAGACATGTTACCCATGCTTGAAGGTTCCCTCTAACTACGGCCCTTTCTCACTTCTTGTTTCTCTATTCTTTTCCTTTTGGAATGCTAGTTGCTTTGTGAAAGCATTCTCATTGCTTCAAGAGGATGGGTTAGTCAAGCATGTTGATGTCAAGTCACTGGATGTGGTTAGTTTTAATCTAGATTTGGGATGAATTTTATTAAGTTACCTTAATCACATACTACACAAGGGACTTTACACAATCTTGATTTTGGGATTCTATTCCATTCCATTCTCTCTTTTCGTATTACTTTCCATATTCCACCTCATTGCCAGTTTTATGATTTGTCTATATCTTGGTTGACGCATTGTTATTCTTTGGTAAATTCTTATGGGTAAGTTCTTAACCATTGTTTTCATATGACATTCCTAGAGCCTACAGACTCTTTGGTTTGTGGGTTTGACAGGGCATTAGGAACATGGGCCTGCTTTGGGGAGGATCCATTGGCATTCCTTTTTGGTGAAATTTTTAAGTTCTTTCCCTTAAACATTTCCTACAATCAACTATTTCTCGTTTCACCCATCTANTCTCATTTCACCCATCTATGAAATCTGTTTTTGATGTTGTTTTATTGACTTCACCATTGTTACCCTCTCTCATCTTTCTTTTTCTTTCGTTTTCCACCCTATTGCTACCGGAGGTTCGTTCTTAGTCGTGGGGGCCTATTGCAAATTTTTCCATTTCATTACTTATCTCACCCCTACACCTTGGGTAGTTATCAATTACAAACCTCTAACCTAGTATTTTCCATACCCACAACATAGCCAAGGTGCTTCATATTGAGGCAAGGTATTAATTACATCATATCTTATCTATCCTTGCTAATTCCTCACTATGTTGTGTGTGGAGATGGCGATCACATGAATAATGGACTAGGATAGGAGGGAGCACTCAGGATGGATTGAAGTTGGAGCATTTACACAAGCAACAAGCTTGTTCATGTGGCCATGGATGAACAATGGTGTGCACATTTTTGACATTGGCAGCAATGCACCTCATTTTCTTTTCTCTCTCTCTTCAAGCTATCAAATGAGGGTATGGATGCCATTTATGTACAGTGTTCACCACAATGGTTATGAACACCAATGTTGTAATATGTTTGTTGATCCATTCACTAGGCACTTTGAGTTTGTCATTCCATGTCACCACCAGTTGTCGTTCAGTCACTAATCCCATACCTTCCTAAATTTTTTAAGGAACTTGAGGACGAGTTTTCATTCAGTTGTGGGGGTATGATGAGCTGCGATATCGGACCCTTGATATCAGATCCCAAATATCAAACCCTTGATATCAGGTATGTGATATCAGAGGTGCCAAAGCAATATAAAACATGCAATATTGGAGCTTGTCTCGTCACCTATAAATAAGACATGAGGGCACTTGATTTTGTAGTTATTTCTTAGTTCCTTAGCTGAACTCCTGTAGTTTTCCCTTTCTAGAGTTAGAATTATATCTGAGTGTCCACAATAGGATTCATAAAGTGAAAAAATATTTATTCAAGTATTGTGTACCTAAGCACACCTTATGTCTAGAAATAAAGACGAACTTTGTGATAAACTTTGCAGCATTCAAAATAGCTTAATTATTTCATTTAAATGTTATTTACTATTACTTGCTACTCTCATTAGTTAATTAATGTTATTTTATTGAATTTTTAATTATCAACGAATTAGTATACTCAGTACGACCACTTTGAGCATATGTGGAACACTTGGTAACCCAATAACGACTAGTGTTTGGTAACCTTAGTAGTGTTACACTGGTTCAGGATGTGTCCAACAAGTGGGAACAGATGCTGGTGTNCTGTTACACTGGTTCAGGATGTGTCCAACAAGTGGGAACAGATGCTGGTGTTAGGACTAGTTAGAGCATATTTGATTAGTTCAATTAAATTAGTTACTCTCTTAATTTCATTTCTTCATTTTAAGTATTAGGAACATAAAACATTAAACCATAAAAATCACATACCTCAAGTTTACTTAACCATACAATTGTGTTATACAAGTAAGCTTGGGAAGATAATGATCACATAACCCATCCTTGTTCTATGAAGGCGCATAAGCACCTAGTCCTTGAAGTTCAACTGAATCAGGCATGAACACTCGTATTCTTATGGTTGAGTGTAGGGGTACCTCACCACTCATCAGTTCTCCAAGAACTAAACTTTGGGTCATTTTTACAGCAAGCCCTAGTAGAGGTGAAAACACAATTGCAAACCTCTCCTACACGGTTAGTCATCCCTTCTAGTGGGGAGTGCTACATAAAAGAGATGTATCTCTATTGGAATAATAGAAGGCTAGGCTCCATAGTAAAAATTATGGATATTCAAGTGTCCTACTTGGTTGAAGCTATCACACAAGCATTGGGGTTGCCTGATACTAGGACACAACTAGCAAATCTATTAACATAAGCTAACCCTAAGGCCAAAAACAAGTGGACCCAATGGTGTTATGGGGTCAACCATAAGGGGTTAGGCATGCTCACACCAATGGAACACATATACTTTAACATCACAGCCTATCACCTCAATCCAATGGTGAGGCCCAACAAAGTGACTACCTTTTCTACTTGAGCATGCGTTGCTCTAAGCAGAAGATTTTTAACAAACCTTCCACAATTGATCTATTCAGAGATCAAGAAATGCTTTAAGGAAAATTAACATGGAAGGAAAACCCTACCTTTTCCATGTCTCATCTAGAAACTTTGCAAAAGGGTAGGGATCATTTGCTATGTAAATGACATAATTAGGCATGCTCATTTGGCTTCGTGGTCTAAAATAATGAAGAACAAGATACCTACTGTGACTAAAGAAGGGGAGTAGTAGCTGCCACCTCCACTACCTACTCAAGAAACAATGTTAGATGCCCACACAGCCATTAAGCACTTGCATGAAATATGAGAATAGCTTTTGTGTGAACAGGAGCAACGTGCAAAAATGAGTGGTGGAGACCCATCTATATATCGACCTATGATGAGTCATCTTAATAAGGTAGCTCAAACAATTAGCTAGATCAAAAGAGGTGGCATGATATTCTCTACCCAACAAAAGTAGTTTCCTGCAAGGTCAAATCTCAATGCCCAAGATGTTATGGTGTTTTTATCTCAATAACATTTACTTCTAGAAATCTCTAGGAATGTCACCTCCTTTTCAGTGTAGTTGGAGGAGGGTGAGGGAGAACTATACTAGTGATGCATCACCAAGAACAAGAGACCACTATTGAAGTAGTTGCTGACCAAATTGCTAAACTGCTTAATGCAATTGTGGCATTTGTACCAACTGTATCTACACTTCCAGATGTGTAGATGTTTACCGACATGGTCAATGAAAGATTGAATGTCTCTTAGCATGAAGAATTACTAAATTGACTAGTAGGGATCGGATGGTCGATTCCAAATATCTTTAATTTTCCAGAAATCATCACTGTAGCCCAATTAGAGCTACTAGAAGCAAACGACAAGTGCATCATCATGGAAGGGAAACTTGAAATGACCCAAGCATAGAACCAACACTTGGCCATAGAAGTTGATGAAATGCATGCTCATTTTGCTGATTTCACACTCCTCAACCTAGTAACAACCAAAGATGAAGCTTTTCAATAGCTTCAAGAATGACTAAAATAAGCCAAGGAGGAAACAGTGACTGCCATCTTCAACCAGTCTATAGTAAAATAAAAAACCTACTTAGTTCAGAAGGACTTAGTTTAGATGTGCTAGGAGAATGAATCACTAATCGTGAAAAAAATTGCCTACGCAATGCTATTACATAGAAGCAAAAAATGCAAAAATTCATTCATCAATAGTAGGAGCAACTTGCCAAGGTAAATATTGAGTTGAGGAAATTGGCTGTGGAGAATTGAAATCTATCTATGGAGGACTTTCAAGCCTTATGCCAGAATTTTTCCATTGAGATCGTCACTTGGAAAAATGAGGTCTTGAAGTTTGAAAGATTTAAAAATCACTATAGAGACCAAGTTTTCTTGCAAAAGGAAGTGAACGAGAAGCACATTTTAATGGCTAAGGCAAAAGTAAATGAAGCCCTCTAGCAACTCTAACAAGAAAGAGAAGTTTGGTAGCCCATCATTAATGGGATTGATGCCTATAACAGAGCAGATATCTACTTGAAGGAGTTGCAGATTGAAGAAATGATAGAATACATGAAATTGGCCAATCTCTTCTATGCAAACCTGGTGATGCTGACTATTGGACAATCGCAGTTAGAACTTGAGAAGCAACTGGCCAGCTTGTACTTACTATACAAGGCTGAGTTCAACGACCATAAAGACACCAAGAAAATGCTTGAGATAGCAAATGCTAAGCTCAAATTTCTTAGGGCACAATTCATAGATCAATAATCAACTACCAAGAACTTGACCAAGAGAATGAATGATTAGCATGAGTTGAAAGATACAGTTAAAGCATTTGACATAGAGTGCAAACAATTTTCTACCAAGTTCATCAATGCCAAAAAGCTATTTCCAATGATTCCCTAACCTTGGAAGGTGCCTATTTCAACCAATATTTGTGAAGCTACTTAGATGGTGCACAATCCTAGGAGTAAGGAGGAGAAAATGAAGGAATTTTTGGATGTCTTTTGCCTTCCACTACAATTTGTAGTAGTAGCAGGAAAACCATAGTTGCCTCGGCTACTACACATACCTAAAGCTAGTGAAGGTCCCTCAAAGTCTCAAGAGCCACCACCACCTAGGATTGTCTAACCTCCTCCACCAACTTCATGCCATCAAAGGACATGCTATCCAATTTTAAAGATTCATGCCATGGTGTTGAATTTTGTGTCATAAACACCATAATTTTTGTAATGTGTTGATTTGTAGACTTGGGCACTCAGTTTTGTCAAGTTAGTTTGTTTTGTTTTTTTAAGAGTCATTCAATAATCCCATACTTTCCCAATTTTGTAAAGAAACTCAAGGATGAGTTTTTATTCACTCTTGGGAATATGATGTCTTGTAGTTGGCTACATCAATGAGGCCTCGTCGACTAGCCATCCTCAATGCATCATTTTATCTGTCGATGCAGTCCCATTGACATAGGGTCCATTTTTTGCTAAATGCATGCACACGAGCTACATTTATGGTATCAGATTCATAGTAGTAACCAAAATATTGCAATTTTTTCATTTTAAAGTTAGATTAATTTTCCCAAGTAACTGCAACAAGAGTTATTAAGTGTATGGATCTTTATTCGAGCACTATTATACCTAAGCAAAATAGTGTGTGCAACAATAAAGATGAACTTCTTGATAAACCTTGCAGCATTCTAGATAGTTTAAATGTTTAATTTATGCATTTAATATTGTTAGTTATTTATTCACCGCTTTCTAGTGATTAAGCTAATTAGGTAATTAAGTGAGATAAACTAGATAGATTAATTATATAAGTACAATCCCTTTGAGTGCAACACACATTTGCTTGGTAATCCTAGCAGCATTATTTCTTGTGTGCCCAATGGTGTAGTGCTTGGTAACCTAGCAGTGAATACATGGATTCAGGACGTGTACAAAAAATGGGACTAGATGCTTATGTTAGAACTAGTTAGAGATTAGTCAATTAGTTAATTTACATTAGTCATTAAATTACTTTATCTCTCTCTTCAAAGCACGAAAGAACATAAAATATAAAATGATAAAAATCATATGTATTAATTACACTTAACCATACCTTTTTACTTCACAAGTGTAATTGGGAAACTAATGAATGACCTTAGGGCAAGATTCGCTTTCTAGAAGACTAGTGCACTAGAAGCTAAGGAGTCCATCGAATTCAACTAGATCGCACATGAACACTTTGTGATTCATATAGTTGGGTGTAGGGGTACCTTGACCACTCATCAACTCCCCACTAGAAGTGACGATTCGCCACATGGAAGAGTTTTGCAATTACATCTTAACTTCTAGTGGAGCATTTTCTAAGAATGGGCCAAAGTTCAATTCTTAGAGAACTGAGTGTTGGACATCACGAGGTCTGATCGTGTCAAGGCAAGCTTGTGTCAATGTGACCTCAAGTTTTGGTATAGGCTCTGGTGCCTTTACTCTTTGAGATTTTTCTATTGCAAGCTCTTCTTCAGGAATCTATCGAATAGATTTCACTTCGGACTCCTGTCGAAGAGGTCTTGTTGCATGAGTTTTTGCTACCTGCTCCTAGGCTTGTTCCTACTATTCCCTTCTAGCTCTAGGTCATTTCTCTCTTGATTGTGATGGTTGTCCTTCCTATAGCCATTTTGGTCGTGGCATCATCTATGATCACAACATGACCAAGGGTTAGCATTTAATGTGTAACTTGAAACAATTGGAATACCTTATCTCTTGGGGTAGTTACACTTGGCTAAGTTGTGATCATGCCCTAGTTGATTATTTTAATCTTATTTAAATATTAATAATTAATTTTAGGTTTATCAAAGTTTTTTGGAAGGGTTAAACTCTCAAAAATTGATGGTTTAATGTTATTTTATTCATTAACACTTTGGAAGAGTTAGAAAAAATTTTAAAAAAAAATTATTAGAAACCTTAAGGTTTGTGGCCCCTACGACTAAGAGCTTACCTCTGATAGCTACAAGATTGATGAATGGAGTGATTTGATCAAACAATGTGCAAGTTATGGGTTTTAGAAGATTTTGGACTTTGAAAAATTGCAAAAACTTCCCTCTCATTTTGAAGCAAATGAAAAAAAAATTCAAAGTGTTGGGTAGTATATACAGGATTTTTGCATTATGTTGACTGGGCCTAGTTGACAAGGTCAAGTTAATGCATCTAGCCACGTCGACTAGGCCTAGTTGATGTTGTTGTTAGCCATCATTGACTTTGTTAAAAATAATGAAAAAGGAGTTTTAAAACAAAATTTGGATCAAATGGAAGCCTAAAAAGCCAATAACATAATGAAAATATTAGAAGAGGATGTTAAAGTTTAGAAAATTGAGAAATGATTTGAGAAAGAAATTTGATGAAAAAGAATTCCTTAAGGAGTACATAGTTGGATGCACAATGGAGCCCACAAAAGATTTTATTGTAGCAACATCTAATATTAGGGAGCTTAACTAACCAAACCATGAGATATGCAAGTGGGTCCTCCCCATAGCGACACATGCCCTTTTTTCCTTTGCATAACCTCAACTAAGGAGTCTGTTGACATGATAGTTGAGTAAGGGTCATGAAAAGTTAAGAACCAAACCTAGAGAATCTATTTTTAAATTCCAACACATCAAAATAAGACATTGGTTGAAAACATGAACAACTAGTAGTAAGGTGAGTTATGGAAGCATTGATGGATGATGAAGAGAGTGGAATGTGGTTCCCAATCCAAGTCACATGAAGTCCCTTGTGGAATTCATGATTAAATGACCCAATAGAGTTCATCCTTAGTCTAGACCAAAACCAACCATGTTTAGTAAACTTGCATTGCCACTCTAAGACTAACCCACCCCTTTGAGACAAAAGAATTCTTGCATAGATAACCATCATTTCTTATTTGAGAATAAAAGAGAAGCAATAAGTGAGAAAGGACCTTAGTTAGAGGGGACCTTCAGGCATGGGTAACATGTCTTTATAGTCTCATAGCCAATGCTTATAGCCCATTGATTTTGTTTAAGATGTGTGATTTGAATCCCATCATTATTTTTTTAATTATTCCTTTTAAAAAAAATTGGATGAAAATCACACCATGAAAAGACCTATTTAACTTCTTGTTATTGGTCAACATAGAATGATAAGAAATCCATGAAAAACACACTTGCACTTAAGATGGTAAAAGATACAAAAAGCTTTGAACCCCATTTAAATAACATCCTTTTCAAATATTTAAATATTTTTCAAGTTTGAAAACTAGTAAGGTCATAAGTTCATTAAGGTTTTATTAATGAAAATGAACCTCATATTTCCGAAACAAGGAAAATCATAGAGTTTGTGGATGGGTGGATGATGTGGACTCATTGCCTATTCCATGAAAAAAAACTAGTCTTAGTTATTAGTCATCAAAATTCAAAAATAGAAACAAAACATTAGTAATTGAAAATGTTAAGTACCAACCACCATTAGCAAACAGCTACAACATCATTATGTCCTATTGGCAAAAAGAAATTTTATTAGAAGACAAGAAAATTTCACATCAAAATAAGGGAAAATATAAAAGAAATTACAAATATTCAAGAAAAATAAAATGTACTAACATTGTTATAAAAAAATTGAAAAAATTAATAAAGTAAAAACAAAAAGGTGTAAGATAAAGAAGGCATAAAACAAAAAGTTGTAAAAATAAAAAAGTGTAAAATAAAAAGATGAAAAATTGAGAAGTCACTATAATGGTTAGCATGGATGGCCATCTCCCCCATGACTAAGTTGAAAGGAGGAGATCTAAAAGATTAAGGTTGTCCATCCAATGAGGCATTTGTTGTACTAGCTTGCTTGGGCTCATGGAAAGGTTTGACTTGTTGTGTATTGACTAGCTACTTTTTGTTCAGGCTCTTAGGTTCGTAAATTAACATGGCCCTGAAAGAAAAAGTTTCATGAATGATGTAAGGTCATTCCCACAATGTTTGGAACTTAGTTTGTTGCGGTACATGTGTGGGGTTCCAGTAGATAACCTTATCTCCAGGTTGAAATTTGACTTTTCTTATTTTTAGTTCATTGCATTATTTGCTAAATGCCTTGTGAACTTCATTCAAGGACCAGGCCACTAATAGATTTTCATCTAGCATGTTAAGGTTGATCAATATTTTCCTTTGTGCTAAAATTAGGTCAAGGTCTAAGTCACATGCTATTGAAAGTGTATAGAGCTCAGATTGAATAAGAAGTGTTGGTAGTTATCCATACACTAGCTAATGAATCATGATACATTAGGCTCTGATATTGCATGCGCAATATCATAGCCTGGTTAGCAATATCGGATGCATGATATCATGACTCCTATGTGGGCCTATAAATACACATGTAGGTGCAAGGAGTTGGGAGTCAGCTTTTAGAATCATTTCATAGTTCATTTTAGAAGTTAGCTTTCATTTTAGTTCTTCTCAACCCTTTTTCCCCAGTGCATGCCTATAGTGTGATGATTGTAATTGTACAACATCTTTATTCGAGTGTGACATACTTGGACACACACGTGATTGGAAATAAAGATTGAGATTACTTCATCATTACAGCATTCACTTAGCTTAATTATTTAATTATTATTGTTATTTATTACTTTTGTAGTTAATATCTCTTCACCCTAAACTCCTTAAACATGGAATCAATACGACTTAATCACGAGCATTCAAGTGTGACTACTTGGTATCCCAGTAGCATACCTAGGACATGTGCTTGGTAATCCCAACAGTAGTCATACAAGAGGTCCAAGATGTGTACAAATGATTAAGGGACATATGCTCATCGCACTTAGGCTAGCTTAGAATTTCTTCCCCTTTTCCTCCTAGCTTAATTAAAGTTATTTTCTATTGCCTCTAAGAGTAGTACTAGTTTAGGACTACATCATACACCTCACTCTAGACTAAACCATACATGAAAAAGAAAATATTAGTCTAAGTGGGAAGATAGCGAACTGTGATCAATGAGTAACTATCTAGATACCACAACTAGCCCATCTATAGAGTTCGATCGGATCATGCGTGAAAAGCTTGTATCTAGATAGCGAACTGTGATCAATGAGTAACTATCTAGATACCACAACTAGCCCATCTATAGAGTTCGATCGGATCATGCGTGAAAAGCTTGTATTTGTATGGTTGAGTGTAGGGGTACCTTGCCACTCATCATTGGCACCATTGCCGAGGACGATGCTAGTTATCTAGATTAGTTATATCATACAAGATCACTGTAACAAGTATTAATGATATATCCTTTAGAAAATAAATTAAATTAAATTCAATTGAGTCACACACAACTCACAATAATGTCTCTCTTGTAAGACTATGCTAACACCACAACTAGTGAGGTAATTCATTTGGAGAATCAAAAAATTATACGATGAAGACAAAGTTTGGAGTACTCAACTTTATGTAGGAGTTCCATATGTTCATGAGTATCCCAACGATACTCAAGGATTCCTGTCAACCAACTCTAACACCTCTAGTAAGGATGGGACAGCCCATAGAATGAGGAGGCCCGAAAGGCCTACGACCTTCTCAATAACTAATAAGAATCTATTAGGGGATGATTAGAAAACTCACAAAATTTAAGACAAGTTTTTTAGTTCTTTCTCTTCCTCTACTCCTTCAATGTCAGATTGTGACATGGATGACTATCTTTCAAGGGATCGGCATAGAACTAAAAATTGAGCTCACAAAGAAAATCGAGGGCGCCAACATGAACAAGGACAACATCATCCCAATGCACAAACTCACAACCCACTTAGTGATGATGAACCCCTGTTGGCCACTAAGAGCCTAATTCCTATACAAGAGGCCATTCAAATATCCCGTAGGCATTGCAAGGAAAGCCATCTACCCAAGCTTTACTTAAACAACTTTTCTAAGTTTTTCAGAGGCTATGATTTAGAACCACAACATCATCTATAAGCCTTCTACGATTCCTATGTATGGAACAAATTAAAATCATTAAAACCAAAATCAATCTGTAGTTGGCCAACAATGGTAGAACTCCTTATTGAATGATATCAAACCTATGCCAGAGTGTCACCCTTGAGGAGAAAAATCCAAGAATGGAAACAAGAGAAACATGAACCCTTGGACATGGCCTTAGAAAGATATTATGCATTGTTAAATAATTGCCTAGGCCATGGGTTCTCTGAGGAGAGGCTAATGTACCATATCATATATGGGCTTCATAATTAAACGAGGAAAACCCTAGGGATGTATGCCCGAGGTCAACTATATGAGCTACAAATCCTTCAACTCTAAGAGCTTATTAAGTGGGTAGCAAAATAAGAAGGAGAAATGGCTAAATGGGAGAATGCTGAAAGCTCTCAATGGGACCAAAATCTCGAATTAGCAAAGGTTTATAACCATAAACAGGAGAAATCAACTCACTTGGAGGAAGTGCAACCGTTTCTACCTTTTCCNAGAGAAATCAACTCACTTGGAGGAAGTGCAACCGTTTCTACCTTTTCCAATGCAACAATCACTAGATGAAATCATGGAAAAGATTAATAAGATGATGGAATGGGTGCATGGAAAATATGGAGAATATGCTAACAATAGTAGAGGCACAACTATGCCAAATCAAGAAATAGGACAGGACATCATGCAACAATCAGAACAAAGGGTAGAAGATAATAAGAATAAGAACTCAATTGTCAACTTCACATATCAATGTAACGTCTATTTGTATGATCACCCCAAAGGCCAATGCCCACTTTTGTCACATTTACATGAGCATTGGGAAGGAATGTTACATCCATATTTCATACAAAAATATCAGGTTTAACCATAGTGGCAATAGCCCCAGTTGTGGGGAAGGCCATTGCCAACCCAACCATATGCTTTATATGTCCCAACACCAAATGCTTACTATGTTCAACATCCTATTTCTCTAACTAGATCATCATCCTCTACTTCACCTCATCATTATCATTCTCCAAAATACTATCCATTCATGCCCAGTTTGCCAAGGTCACCACCTCATGTACCTTACACTTTTTCTTAACAACAATATTCTCATCCTTCACCTCCTTCTACATCACCACCAATTATACCAGAGGTTCTACACCACAGCTCCAACCTCTAAATGCTACTTGTTCTACTACTGTCAATAACAATGGAAGTACTAAAAAGCACCCTTTATTTAGGCATGGCCGTAGGAAGAAGCGGCACAATGCTAAACCCATTGCATCTTCCAACCTAGCACAAGTTCCACACTATGATGCATCCTTCTCCTCAAACTCAACACCTTGTGTTACTTTATTAGGGCCACCAATCAATACTCTAACAACTATGTGGCCCAATGAATATAACCACAGAGGAGGACATATTGATCCTTGCATACCATCTTACGATCAAGGGTGCCATAGTGAGGTAACCCCTTATCCCATGACCCTATCATATAACATACCCCACTATGTCTATTACAATAAAGTGTGTGAACCCCAATATGGGTACATTCCAACCACCACCTCAAAAGACACCCAATGGTTGGGATAAGATTAATCCCCAACATTTCCAACATGCATGGATCCACACTTTCCATTTATCAATTCTCACCATGATCGAAGGTTTAGTTATGGAATATATCCTCCATTCTAATAAGCAGAATTAATAAATATTTTTCCTTTTCTTTAATTTTACAATTTTTTTCCAGTTTTTCATTTTTCAACTTGCTATTTTATTTTTTTGAAGGTAATCTCATAGGTAAATAAAATACTCATGTGATCCATTGGTTGAGGTGTTGTTCTTTGCTATCAAGTCTCAAGTAACTAATTATTTGGACAATAAGCCCATCACATCCATCCAACCATTCTATTAATAAGAGGTTCTACTCTGGGTACGATGATATTTTTGACATCATAAAACTTAAAGTAATTTTGTGTTTATTATACCTAGAGTGAAGAAGGATGGACCAAGAGGGAATGACTAGGGTGTGACATCAAGGGGACTTGTCGATTCTCTTTGGTAACATCCATGGAAATTATCATGCAGCCTGGTTGTACTAAGATCCTTGTAGATCTAATGAAAAATGGGAGTAAGAGTAATAAAAAGGCACTCACTCAGAAAAACCAATGTTATTCTAGGGGGTCCCACTGGAAAGACATGCACCCATTCTTGAAGGTAGGAAACTTCTCTAGATTAAGCATTTGAAAAAAAATGATGAATGATGATGAAAAAAAAAGAGAAGAGTAAAAAATAAAAAAATAAAAGATCAAGATCAAAGTATCGCAAAGCAATTCTAAATCACTCCTCCCTTGAACAGAACACCAAGTGATCATACGCCTTGTTGTCATGGTACCTTATGAGTGTCCATCGTGGGATGAAATAATGCGATGTCACTAATCAGAGCAATGGACTTGGTCTTGATTTTGGAGTGACAGGTTAATGACACATTAATCATGCTCTACACTCAAGATTCATTGTGTCCTAGGTTAGTTACCTCATGTCCTAATCTCTGTAATCCCTTCTACAATTCACCTCATCTCACTACCCATGTATTGGTGACTTATGTCTTGTGCAGCATTGAATTCATACCTCATCACAGTGGTATATACATGTGTGTGTTTTGTGGAACTGGTGTGGATTACATTTAACCCTTCTAGTTTCCATGGACATTTTAAGGTGTGGTTATGCAAGGGCATTATAGGTTGGAACCTGCTTTGGGGAGGACCCACTTGCATAACCCTTGTAATATACACTCATAACACATCACCATCACATCATTTTATACCCTCCAAGGATTACAATACTCTTTCCCTCATCATCCTTCTAGTTCAAATGTTCCTATGTACCAAAACATGTCTTTTCTCCTCATTTTATTCATGTATTCCATTGCTAGATTCTACACCATTATAATTTTTGTGCCTTCAGGACTACTTAATATTACCTTGGACCTTTTACACCAACTTCAAGTCCCTCATTTTTTAGTTTAGAATTTTAGAAATTTATCAATTTTTCTAAGTTCCCTAGTTTAAATAGGCCACAATATTGCTTACATGATATTGGGTCAGACGCAATATCGAGGCCGAGCTATCGTGTCGAAAAAAATTATATATATGGACCCCCTACACACACATCAACATCATTTTCAATTGTTCACATGGGGGAAATTTTTTAAATCTTTTTCTACAACTCGCGACTTGTGCACCCCTTATTCCAATAGCCATAACTCGCGCGCTAGCGCTTTGATTCTTATTCTGAAAGAACCTACTTAAACCCAAAGTGTTCAACTTAGTCTTGGGGGATGGGTACACTCCAAATTATGCATAAAGTTTTTAGAATTTGTCATTGCCCAAAGGATAGTATAAAGGGTAATTGAAAAAAAATAAAAAAATGATGATAAACATGTGCCAAAAACAATCTTATATCCTCACCTACACTAGGAAATTAAATTTTAAAGCCACCTAATCAAATTAGGGGCACAATATTAAAAATTTTAGGGGACATTTCCACATGATTTTCTAACTCTGGATCACATGAAATAAGAAACGAATTCACTAAGGCATAGGTAAGGTATAATTTAAATTTTGTAAACAACCTTACTAATGGTTGGCCTCATGTGATTTCAAATGGCCCCTAAACATGGAAAACAAAAAGGACCCTCTCAAGGTACGTCCAAGTGACCTAGAAGAGGTAGAGGACAAAAATCTCCTAAACAATGTGCAGAGTAGGAGGCATAATTGTTTAGCAATCATCAAGAGATTCCTGCTACTGCATAGTTAAGATAGGCAGAAGGAGGAGCTTCTGAAGTGCCTGGATAAGGACAACACCTCATGTTATCCCGAGAGTGTGTTTAGGCTATCCAAGAAAAGTCCATGTTGGTATTTGTAATCGTGGAATTAAATTTTAGACCTTTCATAGAACTTGCTCCTGAGACCGTTAGGGACCAACTCAAAGGGTCCTCATTATGGCCCATCCTCTTTGAAAGTGGTGGCTAGTACTTAGGAGAAATGTATCAATTTTGGCACAATAAAGAAGAAGGCACCATAGTTAACATTTGTGGTGTGTCTATAGATTTTTCTGCCAAGGCCATCTCGAAAGTGTTGAACCTTCCGAATACAAGGCAAAAAGTTGCTCACCTGTCCACTCACTTTGATGTTGATGCATGAAGAGTCTAGTTGGATAGGGTGTACAGCAAAGAAAACAAGACATACTTCAAGATTGGTACTTATCACATCTTCCCCACAAGAGGATTAAACAGAATTGTGATTTCAACATATGTGGCAAGAGGAAGTGTGATATCAATGGGAAAGGTTAATGCTAAACTTCCTCACCTGTATCTCATGGAGATCTTGAGGCAATTTGAAGAATGCAAGATAGGGAAGTTGACGTTTCCCTTCCCTTATCTCATCAAGAAGTTGTGCAAATGTGCTAGTATTTTGGGGTACACCAATGATGTTCCCAGAAGAGCCCAAAATGCTTCATTCGCTGAACTACTAAAGCCACTAGCCTAAAGGAAGAGTGCTAGTGAGACACTGGATCTAGACCAAGAATAGACGGTGGGACCCACTACAACTCAAACTGTAGGGCCTAGCACAAGCCAGTGAGACCAACCGCCACCACCACCGTAGGATTATAGACCATCGATGAGCCATCTCAAGGCCATCATTAAGATGATCAGTTGGGAAAGTTTTGATGATGCTAATCTCTTCCACGTCATCACTGACACCATACGACCCACAGTTTCTATTGATCACACACAAGGTGATGTGTGAAACACCGTGAAAATTATGAGTCGGCCTCAGGCAAAGATTCGCAATTCAAGCGAGAGCACGCATCAGCTTTGTTCCAAGGACAAGTTTACGCTCTATTACGCACGGCAGCGTAATGAGTGTGATAAGCTCCATAGTCAAAGGTAGAGTCTAAAGAAGCGCAACAGTTTGACGCTTTTTTCTCGTGGCGCATGAGTAATTTGTCTTTACGCTCGTTACGCGGCGGTGCGTACCATTGCGTATGTTATCATTCAAGTTGTACATTGTTTACGCTTCATTACGCGCCGCTGCGTAGTGAGCGTAAGATTGCACATTATTTACGCTTTATTA
>MNCI01012116.1:2126-35779 GCA_015680685.1 Gnetum montanum
TACACATTAGAACCTGGAGTTACCAAGCGCAGAATCCTGGAATATGCTACTGGGTTACCAAGCATCCAATGCTCGTAATTGAGTCGTACTCATGCGTTGCGTCAAGCAACCGATTCCTTGACTAGCCGTACGCGTCCGTAGACGCTCGTAATCAAGTCATACTTGAACGCACTAGGAAAGCAGGAAATAAAGAAAGAAATGAAACCACGTACTGCAAGGTTTATCCAAACAAGTTTGTCTTTATTGCCGTACACAACTTGGGTTCAGGTTACAAGCTGCTCGAATAAAGAGCCGTTCACTCTAGGACTCCTACTGCGGGCACATGGGGAGAAATTCTAACTCTGGAGTGATCAATCTGCCAGAGCTTCTCTACACTAGCCAAGATTTGGAAAATAAGGGGAGTGCCACCTCTTATTTATATAAATGGCGGCGGGACGCGATATCGCGTACGCGATATCACAGGAGAAGACGCGATATCGCGGCAGCCACGATATCGCGTACGCGATATCGCGGCCTAGTGCAAATCGCGTCTCATCAATAGCTATAATAGGGATGGGACCAACCATAATAGGGTAGGAGGGGGTAGAAGATGGTGGCATCATACCCATGGAGAACACAAAGGCATTAGAAGAAGGCTCAGTGGCCTTGGTGGTTTCCTATTGCAACAACCCTTCTAGGATGTTTTCACGCTTAAATTCTATCCTAAACTCATCCTCCTCTTCCTACTGGTCCTCCGAGATATGCTTATCATTCTCATCCTCCATCATAATCAATTGAGCTATCATGCTAGCTTAGATATCATTAAGGGGTATTTGGTCATACAAGGAAGGGATATATTCCTTTCCATCCTAGTGTATAATCTCCAACTCCCTTTTGGCTTTTACTTTCAAACATGGAATCAGCATGCCAACATGCATTTTGGCATAAATGAAGTTATAATGATCTTCATTTATGGCTAAAATGTTATGACTTTTTCCCCTAACTCTCAAAGACTACCTACACTCCATGATAGTAGGGTCCTTGCGGTCATAGACCCTTGTGGCTTGTTGGCTAGAACCACCATCAGCAAGTGTGAAAGGTAGTTTGGTTGATTATTGGAAAGACATGTCATAAGTGGTGATTTTTTATTATTTTACTATTTTTAGTAAAAACATAGCAAGTATAATAAACTACTTTCACATTAGGCTAAAAATGGAAAGGTAGTAGGAAACAACTACTAAGCTAAAATGGGTATCATATTAGGAATGGAGTTTAATGAAATGACATTGAATGGAATGGGATTCAATGGAATGGTGTTGAATAGAATTGGTCCTAATGGTAGTCAACCTACTACTGTTAATGTAATTTGTCACCACTTCTAGTGTAAACTACTGACTACTATCAATATAGTCAGTCAATCAACTACTAGTAGTGTAGTCTACTAACTACTACCAGTGTAGTCAATTAACTACTACCAACATAGTTTGCTAACTACTATTAGTGTAGTTAGTTAATTGCTGCTAGTGTAGTCTGTTAACTACTATTAGTACTTGAAATTAAAATGGGATTTAATGGAATGGGTGTCATAGTAAATGGATAAATGGTAGCAATGGGATATTTAGATAAGAATTTTAGCAGAGTTACTTCTTCTAGCACTGAAAAACTATTGCGGCTGGAAAATTCAATCACTAGAAAATTGAAAGATCCAATGCAGTAGCCTCAACTAAAAATCCCAAGGGCGTTCATGAAAATGGAATCTAGGATTCCTTGGATGGTCCTGTCAATCACCCAATAAGTTATGAAATATCCAATAGGAATGGTTTTGGAATTGTGAATGTAACTAGAAATGTAGACAGAAATGGGCTAATGAAAATAGCCTATTGAAAATGTAGATGAAACTAGCCTATTAAAAGTGGCCTTCTAAAAATGAAGATAGAAATGACCTACTTAAAATGGAAATGGAAAATGAAATTGTAGTTACAAATATAAATGAAGACATAGAAATAGAAACCAAAATTTACACAAAATGAACCAAAAAATTTAGAAAAGAATATAAAAGATATTAAGTTCATAGTGTAGAGGCTTGTGCCAAGGGCATAGGAAGTTACTTACCGAAGCCTAATGTTCATTGGAGAAGGTTGCCTCCATGATCTAGTTTCTTCCTAGTCTCACCCTACTGTAAACTTCTATTAGTTTCCACCAAATCTACTGTGTGGGGATCAGATTGGTGTTGCATGTTTGAAACAATGGAAACTATGTGAGAGTCTCTATGCCCAGTGTGGTCCTAGTTTCTACCACTAGACAGCACTACCAGGTAAGGACGTAACAACTACAATGGGTTTTGATGACTATTAAGGGAGATGGAAATGGAATGGGATTTTCACTTTTAGTAGTAATGACAATTATGCGGGGCTGTCTATGCCTAGTGTAGTGTCAATTTCTACTATCAAAAATGTAATTGGATTACAAATGGATTTGATGGATAATGGAAATGACTATGAAAATGGAAAATGGTATTGTTGCAAAATGGTTTGAAATGCCAAAGTGCTAAAAATTCCAAAGATTATTGAAATGCCTAGAATGCTCAGAATGCCAAGAGTTCCAACCAAGAAAATGATGTTGATGTTATATTTTTATAGGTTTAGGGTTATCATTTTTGGATCTACCATTGATTGTTAATAGATTGGCATTAATTGTGGGTTGTAATGGTTACCACTTCCAGCATAGTTTCCCATCTAATTTTAGTGTAGTTACCCATCTACTTTTAGCATAGTTGGTCAACTATTGCCAACATGGTTGGTCAACTACAACTAGCATAGTCGATATTTGTAGAAAGTCCAAAATGAACTACATCCACAAAACCCATCTATTTACTATAAATAGTAAACAAGCTTTTGTGATTACAATGAAGGTCTTGGAAATGGGAAAAGTGATGGCAGATAGAAAAACGAATGGAAATCACAAAAATAGTGGAACTTATTCTAGAAAGTACCAATTATGCTAACTATTGTTGCCTTGGGATGATGTTATTGAAGAAATGGCCAACCCAACAATTCCAACGTTACAGTTTTATCTAGTCTTAATGATGACTATATTGACTACTATAGCTATTATGGTTATTGTAGTTACTATGACTGCTATGGCTACTGAGCTTATTGAAGCTACTAGGCTTACTGAAAATGGTTATAGAATAGTTGGGGCTATACCCCAACAAAAACCCATGGAAAGGCTAATTTTAGTCATTCCCAAGGCATTTTCAGCCTTCCCAAACCTAGATATAGGCATGAGGTACCTTTTTCACTTAGGAGGTGAGGAAATAGCAACTTTTGGAGTATTTTTCAACCCCAAGAAGTTGAAATATGAAAGATTATAACTTATGTACTACATGTCTCACATTTACAATGAAATTTTGCCTCATGTTAAAAAGTGGTATTTACAACATGAATTTTGGTGGTGTTTCACCCTTAAGCCTCTGGTAGCCCTAAGGTGGTAAGTAATGAAGCAAAAAAAAGTTAAAACACATCTAAACATTGGAACTACATTTGGAAAGCTTGAATATATGTTGGCCAGTGTAGTCTCAATATGGTTGCTTTATGAAAAATTAAAAATAGATCATTAAGATGGAAAATTAATCCCCTAATGCATCATCCTAGCCCTAGAACCCCCCCTGGAGCCTTCAGAGACTACCAATCCTTGGTAACTAAGTCAAAAATATCTAAAATCCATTTTCTTCCCCACATCAACACTAGGATTGCATTGGACAATGTAGTCTAAGAGGTGGTAACCATATCAAGGCTTAAAAAATATTTAGAATTAGAAATTTTTAGCCTAAACCCTGGCCATGAACATGAGTAACCTTGATGTAGCAGTTGGAAGATTTGGTTGATGGAACAACCAAAAATCCTTGGTGCAATAGCCTTACCTTGGATTCTAAGGGCCTTCATGAAATAGAATCAAAGGTACCTTAGATGGTCTAGTTGATCACACAAGGACTTAGAAAATGTAAATAATGTTGTAGATTCAAATAAAAATAAATAGAAAAGTTAAATTTAGAACAAATTCTACACACCAAAAGAACTATAAACTTTATTGAACAATAAGAAAAATTCTTATCGTATGAAGTTCAATTATGTATAGATTGTATGCTGAAATGCACAAGAATATTGTTTTAATAAAGTTTGAAGCCTATTGAAGTTGGTAGTTATATTCTACAATTGAACTCCATGATCTAGGTACTTCCCAACTCCAATCTCTTATAACTCCTTACAGGTTTCTATTCATATCTGTATCTCTAGTTATAGGAGGTATTCCACTCTTGATGCAATTTTATTACATTGAGAGTCTTTAGTATCCAATGTAGATATCAATTTTCTTCAAAAGTAATCAAGATAGTAAAACAAGGCTATAGGTGCCACAAAATGCTAGTTTTTAAGATTTCTCAAAATTGCAAAATTACAAAACCTAAATAATGCTTTTATAGGTCTTAGGTTGTTATTTTAAGACTCAAATTTTTTTCAATGACTACTTACAGATTGGTGTTTATTTATAGGTGTAACTTCTATGATTTCTACCATATTTGTCCATTTATGATAAGTTTTGATACAATAAAGTTATCAAAATCCATCTAAATATTATAAATAGTAAACAAATTTTTGTTACTATGATAGCCTTCACCTCAACTATGTTGGCTTTGGAGGACTATGCTGACATTTGTTGGAATCTATTGGAAATGTGGTGTCTATGTTGGCCATGTGAAGATTATTAAAAATTGATGATGACTACACTAGCCATGCTACCCCCACTAGTAACTATCATGACTACACTAATCCTTCTTGAGAAAATGAAAAATCCAACACCAAAAACATTATTTGAAAATGGAAAATCCATCACCAAAAACATTGGATGTAGGTGGTTCTAGCATATTTGAGGCTTTACACAAAAAAAACCTATGAAAATGCCAAATTTGGTAGTCTCCAAGGCATTTTTAGCATTCCCAAGCCCATACATAGATATAATACCAATTTTCCACTTGGGAAGTGAGGTAGTAGAACTTTATGAGCCATTTTTCAGCCCCAAAAAGTTAAAGTACACAAGATTGTAGCTCATGGGCTACAAATCTCACATTTACAATTAGATCTTGCCTCGATTTTGATGGTGAAAATTACAAGTCACAACATGTGTTTTCTTGGTGGTATGTCATTGGCCCCTCTTTTTCGATGTTTGGAGAATTAACCTAAGAGACATTAAAAAATAATATAAAACACCACTGTGAGTCCATCGCCAATGGTTCCTCTCCATGCTTGATCTTGTAATTTCAAACAAGGGAAAAGAGTGCTTTGTGATAATGGAATAAGGTTATGATGAGGTAATAAAAATTTCTAGTTAGATTTGGTCAACAGGAAATTGTCATGAAGGTTAATAATAATTTCCATAGGTTAACATCATGGCTACAATATGAAAATCATATGTTGAATAATCAATAAGGTTACACAATCATGTTTTTGAGGAACCAACACCTCATTGCAAGGTCCCTTTGGCCTTTAGGTTCCTCCCTTTGCATTTTTGGAGCCATTAATTTGTAATTTTTTTCCTCATTGACCATTTTGCTTCTTGAAAATTTGTTTCCCTATTTTTTAGGGGTAAAACCTTCATTGGAATTCATTGCCTAGGAAAGGTTTGATTTGGTTTTCTTATTGAATGAGATGTATTACATTTAATGAACTTGATGGTGGAGCATGATGAAGGAGATGTCAAATGATCATAATGCATGTGTCAAACATAGGTTACCATTGTTATTTAGGATAAGAAATGTCATATTCATGTTGTGGTATTGGGTTCTAATGAAACTAATTATGGGGATTATGAAACAATCACTCTTAGTACAATAGGACAAACTCACCAAATCTTGTGCATTAAGGTCACAAGATGACTTGTTGTTGCGATGAGTTGTACCTTCACAATGAATCTAGGCTTCAACCTACAAGCACAACTCTAAGAGTAAAACAAAACAAAACAAAGAAAACATGTTATCATGATACAATGCATAGGGTTATATGAAAGAACTAGCAAACTAGTCCCTCAATGATCACAATAGTCACACACAAAAGGTCTACATCTTCCATTATAGAATTTACAAAATTTTTTAGTCCACTTGTTGTGCAATAAGAGGTAAAGAAAATAATGTTGGCTCACTTGCTATTGTTGACTATGATTGTGTATGTTGTCAATGTTGGTACATGCCAAGAAAATGTATTAGATGTAATAAGGTTTTAGATGGGTATGATTAACTAGATTTACTAATTCATTCCCATCCATGTCTATTATTTGGAAGGCTCAATTGCCATAGTCCTTGGTGATTAAGAAAGGCCCTTTGTAGTTGTCTGATAATTTTTCTACATGTTCATGGAAAACCTTGAGGACCAAGTCTCTATTCTTGATGTTTTGTTTGCTTCGGTCATGGTGGTGTTGTCATTTCTGATTTTCCTGATATCACTTAATGTAAGGAAGCATTCATACTTATTACACTTCCACCAAGTCTAGGTCCATGGTACATAGCTCCTTGTTCTGTTCATTATTGATGAAGTCAATAAGGCTACTCTTAGTGACTAAACCTACAACACAAAAGTTAAAATAGCTTCAAACTAATAAACTAGGCTATGTGAAGTTACACTAGTTATGGTTCGATAGGTTGCTTGATAGGCTAAAAGCCTATGGACAAGCCCTCATGCCATTTGTGTTTGCTATTATTTAGCATCATTTTAAGCAAGTTGAAGATGGCATTGTTGCTATATTTAGCTTGTCCATTGGCTTGTGGGTAGTACGATGACAAAAGAAAAGGCTTAATTCCTAGGTTATGAAAAATGTTTTTCATTTCTTGGCTACTAAACTATGATCAATTTATGCCAAAATGGGCTACTATGTTGTCAAGTGTAAATCTACAGACTTGTTGAGATGTTGTCTTCCATAGGGCAATAACTTCAAATTACTTTGTGAAGTATTCAGTTGCAATGATGATGAAACTATGAATTCCAAAAGACTTAGGCATTATAGGTCTAATGATATCCAAACCCCACTATTGAAATGACCAAGTTATCTAAGTAGTATGTAACTCAGTTAGTGGCATGTGTATTAGGTTGCTATGAAGTTGATAAGTGTCATAGGTATTAACCTTCTGCAAGAAATTATTTTCCATAAAAGGTTGGTAATAGCCTAGCCTTCTAATCTTAGTAGTCATTGCTCTAGGTCCTATATGTCCTTCACATACACCCTCATGAACTTGTGTAAGGACTATGTAGGCTTTGGTTTTACATAAGCACACTAATAAGATGTCATCACAAGACTATACACATAATGTGTTATCACACATTATGACATACTATTTTGATTGTTTATGTACAACATCCTTCTAAGAAGTAGCCAAGCCTTGTGGAGCTTCACCATGCATGAGGTAAAACTTGACATCATCATTCCATTCCCATGGAGAGGCAGTATTGAAGAAGGCTACAAAGTTATTCTCAGTGTTCTATGTGATGGGAACAACATAGTTCATGGTTAAGGAAGGTAATTTTCTAAACACATCTAGAATCACACTAAGGGCTAAGATCAGAATAGCATCAACTAGTGTGTTTTCATTTCAATGTACATGCTGGATACTAAAGTCTGTAAATTATTGTATCAATTTCTTTCCTAGGTAATAGTAAGGTTGAAAATGTTTCACTTTTCATGCATTCACCCTTGTTATTTGGTTAACCAAAATCTATGAATCATCTTTGATCATTAGACATTTAATTTCAAAGTCCCAAACTACCATCATCTCCTTGATTAATCCTTCATACTTCACCATGTTTTTGGTTCATGGGAATTCAAAATAGTAAGTGATGAATTGGATTGCACTAGATGAGAGTGTTATGATGTCAGTGTCACTAGTTCCATGGGTAGTCAAAGCTTCATCAAAGTGCATGACTACCTCATATCCCTCAGGTATATTGCTAACAATGTTAACATGTTCATCTATGAATTTAGGATCGATGGCTACATCATAGAAAATACTTCTCCACTTCAATGAATCGAGTATCATAGGTAATCAATGCATGGCTTAAGTAGTATATAGCTAACTCTGCTCCATCATATTATTTTTGACAAATTAAAGAGATAATAGATGTGTCAAAGATATCAAGGATGTAAAAGCTTTTATCTTTTTGTGATGGATAAATGATAGGTAGTTGTGCCAACTCTTGCTTAAGGTTTCTAAAGACTTCTTGGCATTGAGCCATCTACTCATAGTGAACTCCTTTCTTAAGCAAATGTTGCATGGATTGTAACTTATCCATAAGCCTAGCAATAAACCTATGAATAAATTGTAACCTACCTTGTAGTTCCCAAAGCTTCTTAAGGTTATTTTGCATTGCCAAGTTGGATATGGCCTTAACCTTATTAGGATTGACACATATTCTTACTTCAAATACTACAAAGCCAGGCATCTATCCAGTTTTGACATTAATGACATACTTCTTGTGGCTAATCCTAAGCTCATACACATGGTTATTGATCACTTTGAACTTAATGGGTATATCATCTACATAGTCATTATGTAATCCTAGCATATAATGACTTAATATGTATGTCATCAATCTTTGGTAAGCTTCTCCTACGTTCTTTAGGATAAAGGATATTATGGTGTAATAAAAGTTTCTCCATGAGGTCATGAAGGTCATACTAAGTTGATGTTTTGGATTAATCCTAATTTGGTTATGTCCAAAGAACACATCCATGAAGGATATCAAGGCATGTCCAACCGTAGTATCAATAAGTTGGTCAATACTAGGTAAAGGAAAATCATCCTTAATGGTTTCCTTATTCAAGTCTTAGAAATTAATATAGATATGCATACCACAATTTTTCTTAGGGACTACCACTATTTTGAGCACCCAATATATGTAATCAAAAGCTATAATGAAATGATATTAATATAATTTTGTGATTTCATTTTAGGATGCTTTGAGAAGACTCTCATTCAAAAGTATGATGAGGTGGATTTGATGTAGTAGTGATTGGCAAGTAGGAGGCCCAAAAACATCCAAGCAAACATTACTAATGTAGGTTAGCTTGATCTCTTCATGGCCCCTAGCCCAACCATTCCTATCCTTGAGATGGTGAACATCATCAACTTCTTTGACAAAGGGATGAAGAAGTTCATCAACCAGGTTTATGGTGTGCTTGTAACCTTAGCCATCACTAAGTCCATCTTTAATAAAATTTTTGGAATTTCTCATGAGGGCCTAAAGATTATCACTAGAGTAGGTAAGAAGGTGGATAACCGGGAGGAGGTGGAATAGTGGTTAGATACTTTTTGTGGGCATAAGAGGTTTTCTCTTAACTAGTTCAAGGTTGAAGAGGCTAGAGAGGCATATCCCTTACTATACTCCTAGGCATTCCCCAAGTTGTTATCATAGAACAAGAACATGGATGTTAAAAAGGAATGAACCATGAAGAAGTTCCTTTCAAAGGATACTCAATTTAATAGGGCTTATCACTTAGCTTCTGGGCTAAGTGGGGAAATCATTAAATTCTATGACAACCTCATGATGAAATACATCATGCATTATACATTTTTGCAACATATCTAAGGAGGTTCACATAGTTCATGTTAGTGAGGAAGGATGGAAAATGGGTAAGTCAAGATCCATCCCAACTATTCAAGCCATGGTTGAAACATGTTTATCTCATCATGCAGACTTAGAACCAACTAGAGGACATCAAAGAGTCATTGTCTATTACCACTAAGGAACTTAGTTGTAGGTGTTGTGCTTCCCCTAATAGCATTGGGTTTGAGCCCTAGGTTAAGCATGGGAAAATTAAAAAGGCCAAGAAGTTATGTGCTAAAGGTAAATATGTGGATAGAATGAAACTAAAAATCCCTATGATTGAGGAAGCAACACCAGTGATTGAGAAATGCTTCATGAGGAGATTCATTGTTAGACTTGGTCAAGCATGTGATGTGGTTATAGGTATGTTTTAGTTTGTTTTATTTTTTAGTTATTTATCATTATTATATTTTATGTTATAAGGCTATATTATTTTTCTAGGCAAGATATGCTAAGTTATATTACATTTAGCTCTTGTTGTTCTTCTAGGCAAGCAACAAGAGTTGGTGGCCCAAGTAGCACTAGCAGAGGCAAAGAAAAAATGACTAGAAAAGGATCTCATATAATTCTAGGAGGATGAGGGGTTATCCAAAGTTTCTTTGGAGGACCTTGATATTATATTTGATCCCCAATAGCCAAGTGAACCCCCTATCATCATTCTAGATGATGCTCTGGGTATACATGCATTTTTTTTATATGTTTGAGTTCATTTGTTAATTATTGTTCTTTCCATAGTTGCTAAGCCTCAATAAACTACCTCAACCTCCACATTTTGCATGATGCCATCGGTGGACACTCCTGATAAAAGGGAACTCATGTAGGGAATGACCCAGAACATGATTGATTAGTTGCAATAGGTTGCTCTTGATGTTGGTAACTTATCTTATCTTGTAATTTTTGTGTTATATTTATATTGTTTTAGTCATTTTTTTGTTCATTTTTTTTCTTGGTTATTTGATCACTTATTATTTTCACATATCTCCTTTTGTTTTTTTTTTCAGCACCTAGGCTTAGATGGGATTCTAATTGCCTCATTGAGATTGACATCTTACCCAACATACCATCATATGTGGAAAATGTTCCATAAAATTTGTATGAAAGTACCACTAAATGTGCATTTTCATGCACCAAAATATCATGGAAAATCCAATGTTCTAATGAGTTCCTATGGGAATGAATTGTAGCATTGGAAAGAGAAAAAAAAAAGCTAGTTAAGTCAAATAGAGATCTCAAAGATCACAAGGAATTTATGGAGGCCTAAGTGGCCAACCAGAGTTTCTTGTAAACCAAAGAGATCAAATGGGCATGGTACTAGAATGCTATCCATGGAAAGGTTGCCCTTGCCAAAGAGGTTACCAAGTAGAAGCTTTAGATGAACTTTCTTGCATGTAAGGCTAGGGAGTAGAGAGACTACTGCACATGGGTTCTTGAGTGGGGCTACACATAGAAAGCTCACAAAAAGAAATATAAGGCTAACATGAAGCCTGTCTTTAGTGGTTAATGAAGGAGTCCATCGAAAGATGAGATTTGGAGCTATTATTGAAGGGGATTCAAGTAGAGGACATATTCAAACTATTTGAAGGCTCTCTAATAGTGGTTGAGTCCTCATCTCCTCAAGTCTCTACTACCTCTAGGGAGGTGACTACACCTACGTTTTTAAGGGAGCCACCTACATGAATCAAGATCAACAAAAAAAACATCTTGATAGGTATTAATCTTGGGGAGGTGGACTAGACCTACATGACTAAGGAATAAATTCTCCATCATTTGGATGTTGGCCTTTAGAACATCCAATCATAATTCATTGTACCCTAGTGATCCTAGGTTTGCTTATTTACTTTTGCTTTAGCATATTTTAGTTTAATTTCTTTTAATTTATAATTTATAAGTTGGTTTCATAATTCATTGATTTTTTCTTAAACTTGTGCTTTGTTATGGTACATGTACCAAATGACACTAGTGGCCCTAATGGTGAAGATGGAAGTTCTCCTCAACCCCCTTCAATAGGCCCTTACTACCATCTTTTGATCATTGACCTTGGTTATCTCTATGAAGTTTTTTTTTTCATGTTATCATGTTGTTTGTGACCAGTATTAGCCTTGGATTTGGTTAATAGATGGTTTATTGTTTAAACTTCTGTGATTAGCATGTTACAAACATTGGACTATTATTATTTTTAAATTTTAATTTGATTTATATATTTTAATGTTTTATGTTTTTGTTCATGTCATAGGCTATGTTGGTTAACATATATGATTTTTTTTTTGTTATAAAAGGGTTAAATTAGCTATATTTTAGCTACTAGGGATGTGAACTAGGTTGTAAACTATGATAAATGTTTTGTCTAGTTATAGGCCATGATGGGCCCTATGATGTTTTGTCATTTTTAGGCCATGGCAGACTATACATTCTACTAGTTCTAGGCCATGGAGGGCACTACAATTTGTCAATTTTAGGCCATGGTAGGCCTTACAATTTTCAAGTTTTAGACCATAACATGCCATGCAATTTAAAAAGAAATTTTTTTTTATCATTTTTATGTTTTAAAATTTTTATAAATTATTTCATGTTTTATAGCTTTTATGGTATTTTTTATGTTTTATATTATAAAATAGACAAGATATAACGGTAAATAGTAGACAAGAATAAATTTTAAGATATGTATAAGATAAAGTTAACATGATGTAAAATAAGATAAATTAAGCAACAGTGCATGCAAATAACATTTCAACTAAGCTATGAAGACTAAAAGATAGAATGCCATATGATCATAGGTGTAAGGGTAGTGAATCAAGGGCATACATCAATTGTGCAAGTGTTTCCTAATCTTTCACTAATTAGAAAATATGTGGGGTATACTTTACATAATTCTATATTTTCCATTTCCTTCACTAACAATGGTGAAGGGGAGCTCTTCCCATGATGAATTCATAGGCTCATTTTTGTTAGTTTTTGCTTCTTCTACTCTATTGGGATTCTTGACTTTGTGGTTAATAGTAGGAGTTTCTTTGTGAAACTCCACTTCAGGTACTTATTCTACATTAACATTGTTAACTACCAAAGGAACTACACTATCACCATGGGTGATTATCTCACCTCTCTCATAAGGTAGATGAATTTCTTGATGGATTGGTGAGGAAACATCATGTAATTGAGCTAGCAAAGGCCTCCCCAGCATGAGGTTGAATCCTAGTATTTCTTCGACCATCAAAAATTGGTTGTTATGGAGAATTGTTTCCCTACCACAAAGTCTAAATAAATATTACCTTTTATAGTAAGCCAAGATATATTGAAGGATTTAAGAGTGAAAGTTGAAGTTTGTTGGATGTGCTCAATTAGGCATAAATGTTCAACTATGGTATAAGATATTACATTCATTGCAGCTCCATCATCAAGATGCACCTTATGCACTTTGTACCATCCTTTCCTTATGATTATAAAAAGGGAAGCCTTGATTTTCTCATCATCCTAGGAGTTGGTCTTGACTTTGCTATCATGAAATACTAGTTTCGTTGACCTCATTTCTTCCATGAGTGAAGATGGTACCATCACTACATAGATGGACTCTTCACTAGTGGGGATGTCCTTGCTAATAAGAACAGAGGTCAACAAGTTCATTAATGCTTCATGCTATGCAACAGAAGTCATCACAATATCATATAGGCTAAGTAAGATGCTATTTTATTTTGATAACTATTTAACTTGTTCCATCCTAATGAAGAATTTTTTGTCATTTCTTATAGGCTTCTCATTCTTAGCATTCTTGACTTTCTCCATGCATCCTATGATGCAAACTTACTTCCTCAATGGTTGTGTTTTGGCTTCTTTTCCCTTCCCTTATGGCTTGGTATCCTTCCATGGTTGACTAGTTGAGGTAGCCTAAGTGTTAGAGCTTATTGAAAGAGATGAGATGGGAGTGGGCTTCAGTAGGCCCACATCCTTCCATGCCTCAGCCTCCTTGTTGTCATTGTTCTTAGGATTTGGTGTGGGCTTCTTGCATGTTATGCTTAGTGATTTCTTGTTGTTATTTGTTGGTTGTGAAGAAGCCATTGCATTGGTCAATGCATGAGGACATTATTCATTTGCAAGAGTAGGTTTTGTTGTAGTGAGAGGGGGCACTTTGATTACAAAAGGCTCCTTGGGAGGTGTAGGTGATGAAACCCTCACAAAAAAATCGAACCTTGAAATAATCAAATTTGAAGGAATCCTATCATTGCAAGGAGGTACCTGAATCACAAATGGTTCCCTCATAGGTCTTGAATCATTGTTCACATTGAATGTCACTATAGTGTATGGGCTACTATTGGTATTTCATGAGTCCTTGTAGACCTGCATGGATTGGTTTTGTAGTTTGATTGAGTTGGAGGCATCAAGGACCAGTTCACCATTGTCTATCATATTTTTTAGGATATCCTTTAGTGCTAGGAAAAGTTAGTGTCATGACCTAGCAACTAATGATAGTGGTAGAAATAGTCAAGCTTGAAGTATTGAGATACCAGTAGGTCATCCGTGCTTGCAAGAGTGGAATGTTTGGCTATCTCACATAGTCTATCATGTCTTTCATGGGAATTTTCAATAATTTATTTGTATTGTAATCTTCTACTATTGAACAACTAATCAAGTACTATTGTTGATATCAATGATAACCTAGTAGACTTTGACTGGTGTTTCCATTCAAAGTTAGACCTCATAGTGGTTGATGTAGAGGCAATACATATCTATTTTTGATTATTGGTGGCAATGGCATTGGATTGATTTATTTTAGACACCTATGTGATCTTGTTTTCTTTGGCCATAGTATCCATAGTTTTATTGTTTTTCCTTCCCTTCTTCTTATCCTTCCGTATGTATTGATTTTTGTATGCCACATAGGCAAGGTCATGGCTAGCCTCAACTATATCCTCTATGTTCTATATTTGGGAAAAGGATTATCTAAGTGACTATGGATCTAGGTAGTATAGTTTAAACTTAATGAAGTTGTTAATCACCCCCTTGAATGTAGTGAGAAGGTAAGTCTTGCCTATCAATTCTAGAATCTCATTAAGAAGAGCATTCCATCATAATATAAACTTATGTACTGGCTCAAGGGGTCCCTAGTTGACCTTCATTAGTTGGTTAAGAGTCATGTCTAGTTTCAAGTTGTACGTGAAATGTTTAATGAAATTTGAAATTAAGTTTTCAAGGATATGAATCCTCTTGGTAGTGTAAAGTACTAGTCCAAGGCTTTTCCAATAAGGAACATGGACAAAATTTGCATTATGTTATGTGGCTAGGATTGTAGAAATAGACACATGGAACATAAGGTTATAAGGTGGACATTAGTTTCTCCCTCATTGTTGTACTTACTAAATTAAGGTATGGGAACACTCAATGAAAGAGTTATTGGTGGGAAAGTAAGACTTATTAGATCATCTTGGTAGAAATCCATTATCTTTACCATTTGGATTATGGAGGCTATGAGCTTCTGTAACTCTTTTGTCAAGTCTTGAATCATCTAGCAATTTTGATGCAATCCTTGAGGCATTCCTATGGATTGTGGTGTTTGTAAAAATGATTGAGATATTAATTAAGAGGCTTTTAGCCTAGTTATGGGTTGCAACATAGAGGAAAGAGGTTGGGTTATAGTGGTCATGAATGGGCTAAATATTGAAAAGGATTTTTGTGTTGGCACTTAAGGCACAAAGGTTAAAAATGATGTGTGTGTTCCTTGGTTCACTTGTGATCCCCTTGTGAGGTCCATTAATATGAAGAAGGGGTGGGTAGTTATGAAAATCATTGATGAGGCCCATGCAAAATGAGGCTGAATGGAAAATGACATGGAGGAACAAAGGGAGGCTATTTGAGGTATGAACTATGCTTGATGACTTGCTATAGTAGGTGCCAGCCTAAACATGGTTTGATATATAGGATATGATGGTTGAGGTGCCTATCCCATGGAAGAGATAAGCAAGGCTAAAGTGGGTGTAGTAGTTTGAGGGGTTGATTGGTTGAATAGGCTCCCTATGAGGTTGTCTTGTTTAACCTCCACCTCAAACTCATCATGCTCTTCATGTTGCCTATACAAACTAAGCTTTTCACTTTGTTCATCTATTTCAATCAATTGAGAAATTCTACATGTCTAAGCATCTATAAGTGATGTCTTATTATAAGGGAAACATATATACTCTTTTTCATTATGATGGATTAATTCATGCTCATGGTGGCTTTAGCTTCTGCACATGGAATGAGTAATCTAGCTTGGGTATTAGTGTAGATATAGTTGTAATATTTTTCATTAAACACAACAAAATCTAGGCTTTGCCTCCTTTGCCTAAGTGATTGTGTACGCTTAGCTATGGCAATGTCACTTAGATCATAGATCCTCACTCCATCCTAACAAGATTCCATGCCTATCATGTTGGTAGGAAAAAATATGGACTTGCTAAAAGGCATTATCAAGCATGTTGATTTGATTTTTTACTATTTTTAGTAAAAGTTTCAACAAGTGGGATTGCACAAGGGTGTACTTTGTTATAAATGAAAAGAATGGTTGAAATTTATACTAAAGAATAAATGGTATATATTGCACTTAGGAAAATAGTCTTATGGTTTTCATGTTGGTAATACCAACTACACTAGTTTTACTAGCAGTGTCTATTCTAATGGGTGTACAATATACCACTATGTTTCCAAGCCAACTACACTGAGGTAGGTGGTGGAAAATGGGTTTTCACTTGGTAAAACTAAGCTATAAATTTTTCCATCTTAGAAGAAATACGTTGGTTTTAAAGAAGTAAGAAAAAATCAAATGAAAACTTTTGTGTTCTATAAGGACTACACTGGAGTCCTGGAAGGGTCTAGGTTGGATTCCCCTCATATTTTCATAGCAGGAGGTTTTGTGTGTCCTACAAAGATTATGCTAGCCTTCAAAACACAATGAATACAAGTTTTGATGTGGAAAATTTGTATGTTTAAACACTAACTACACTAAGTTTAGATAATCCAACAACTAGTATGAAAATGTTGTAAAAACGCAAATATTCACAACAATCTTGGTTAGTAGTTGTAGGAACTCTAATACCAACGTTGGCTTTATGTGAAAACTTCACTATCGAGAGGGTTTGAGTAATTAAAAAAAAGTACATTAGCCTTTGGAACACAAAGAAACTTTTTCCTATCAACTATGCTAGCCTAATAAAATAGTACTTGTTGTGAAAACTTTTCAACCAAAACCCAAATCACTTACTACAACTATGCTAGGTATTGTGGGTAGGAATTTGGACAACAACATTGGTTGTTACTATTTAATATTTGTAGGATTTTTAATGTCAAAATGTGAAAGACGTGGTATTTGGAAAAAGTTGGAGAAGGTTTTAAAAAATGTTGGAATAGTATTTTTTTTTTCTAAGAATTTGAGCAGAGGCCTTTCTTCTAGGACCAACAATTGTAGCACCTAGAAAAGTTAGTCGCTAGAAGAACTAAAAATCCATGGTGCAACAACCTAACCTTAGATCCCAAGGGCCTCTAAGAAATAGAATCCAAGGTGCCTTGGATTATTTGGTTGATCACCTAGGGACTTAGAGAATGTAAAAAAAAAAAAGTTGCATATTCAAATGAAAGCAAACATAGAAATTCAATTCGAAATAAATTCTACACAATAAAAGAACTGTAATCTTTATTAAATAGCAAGAAAAATGCTTAAAGTATGGATTTCAGTTGTGCAAAAATTGTGTGTTGAAATGCACAAGAAGATTATTTGAATGAATTTTGAAGCCTATTTAAGTTGAAAGGTTCTATTTTGTAGTCAAACTCCACAATCTAGGTACTTCCTAACTCTAAGTTCTTAGAACTCCTTGCTATTTTTCATTCAAATTTGAAAATATAATTACAAGTGGTATTCCATTCTTGATGCAACTGTATTACATTGAGAATCTTTACTACCCAACTTAGATACAAACTTGCTCTAAAAAGCAGTCTAGGTTGCAAAATAAGGCTATGGATGGTACAAGATGCTAGTTTTTGAGATTTCTCAAAATCGTGGACTTGTGAAACCTGAATAATCTATTTTTACTTGTCGTTTATAAGTCTTAGGTTTTTTATTTAAGGCTACAAAATTTTGCCATGATTATTGACATATTTTTATTTATTTATAAGCATAACAACTATGATTTCCATTGTAGTTGTTCATTTATGAGAAGTTTTAATACACCAAAGTCATCGAAATGCATCTAAATACTATAAATATTAATTGGACTTTTAATACTACACTATCCTTAGAGGAATACACTATCATTTTTTGGGATTTTCTGAAAATGTGGTGATTACACTATCCATGTGAAGATTTCTTGAATTCCATGATGACTATGATGGCCATGTTGCCCCCACGGGAAATTATCATAACTTCATTGGCCCTTGCTAGGAAAATGGAAAATCCAATAATCCAACATTTTCCTTACAAATTCCATGTTGGGTTTTGTGATAACTACATTGAATATTATTTGGAAATGGAAAATCCATCACCACTAATGCTGTGTAGGTGGTTCTAGCATAGTTGTGGCTACACCCCCACAACAACCCATGAAAATACCAACTTTGGTAGCCTTTCCAAGACCATTTATAGATATAATATTACTTTTCCACTTGAGAAATTAGGTAGTAGCACTTTATGAGGCATTTTTCAATTCCAAAAAGTTAACATATGTAATATTATAGCTCAAGACCTACAAATCTCACATTTACAATAAGATCTTACCTCAAGTCCAGTGGTGAAGATTACAAGTTACAACATGTATTTTCTTAATGGTGTTTCACATAAGAACTTGAAAACTTAGTTGATTTATCATCAAAACTTTAAAAAAAAACAAGTTTCAAATGCAACTACACTAGGGAAGAACAAAGCCATGCTAGCCAGCATGGCTCCACCATAGTTGTGGTTCCAGGATGACTTTACTAGAACCAAAACACTTTAAATGGGCTAACAATTAACCAAGGAAATCTAGAACCTTGAAACCCTACAACTAGTTGCAATTTGGCCTTCTTTTAAGCATTAAAAGCCCATGTTATATCAATCCATGCTAAGGCCATCATGAACTATGCTAGATACCATAGTTCTAGTAGGATGGTATCAAACTTTACTTTTAGAAATCTAATTTGGCCTTCAAATGACCAATTCACAAACCTAATGCCCCTACGCTACCCTAGGAAGATGATAAGATATAAAATTCAACCTTGAGACATAATGAATAGATTTTTTCTATGGAACTACACTAGAGCTACGCTAGTTAGCATAGTCCTAGTGTAGTTCCCAATTCTTGATAGCATTTGTGGCTCTCAAAAGGTTAAAATGATATCAAAATTGACTAATCTCCACACCAATTAATTAAACCATCAATTTGGATCATCAAAACCTAAAAAATGGTCATAATAAACCCTAAGAGTCAGTTTTGTCCAAAGAACCACACTAGGGCCTACTAAAGTCACATTGGCTAGCGTAGTCCCAACATGGCTCTAGTGTAGTTACCAAAAGAGGTCTCATTTCTATCATCAAAAAACCTCATAATGACTTCCCCAAGTGCCTAAACTTATCCATGAACCCTGTAGCCTCCCACCATGACCCACTAAGGCCTAAAATTGGAAAAATACAACCCTAACTAGCTGATATGAATCATGTTTTATCCCATGTTTCCAACCTTATGTGGTTTGGCCTTATTTTATTGTGGTTTGACTTGATTTGATGTTGGTATGCATTAATGACCTTTGTTGGCCTATCATTTGATGTTATTTGACTTCATTTTGGTCATTTTAGCATCATTTGGCATTATTCCATCACATGTTTCTATCATTTAACATATTTTGACCTTAGTTAACTTGGTTTGACATTAGTTAACATCATTGGACATCACTATGATCTTGTTTGATCCTCTAGAATAGCATTTGATGGGATTTGACCATCATTTGGGCCCCATTTGGCCCCATTTGATCATCATTTGGCTATCATTTCACATTTTCCTCTATTAGTTAGCCTTTGGTTTACCCCATCTACCATATCCTATCCCCTATGATCATTGTTGACCATGTTTTAGCATTGTTTGACATCATTTGATGATGCTTGACCATCATTAGACCATCATTTGGACTCATTTGACTATCATTTGCTATCTACTTGATCTTATTTCATGCTTTTTGGTCTTTAGTGCATCTTACCTACCTTACTTCTCCTTTTATGGTCCCTGTTGACCATGTGCTGACCTTGCTTGACTTGAGTAGATGAGGTTTGACCATCATCTAACCTTTACTTTACCTCATTAAATCAATGTTTGGTCTTCATTTAATAATATTTAGTCTTTGTTCCACCTTATTTGCTTTGACCTTCCTCTTATAACCTTTATTGACCTTGTCTAAACCTTTTTTGACCATTAATAAAACATGTTTTGGTTTATCCATCCATAATTGCTAAAGTAATTTACATTGTTTTGGCATTATTTTCTCATTTTATCATAGAGGTGTTGCTTAATGCACTTATGGTTGATATGTAGGATTGAAGTATGGACACTTGGAGGTAAATTTGTTTACTGTTAAGCCTAAGTGGACCTAATGGTGATGTCAAATAATTCATTGACCTTAATCACCTAGATTTTGAGCGTAAAAGCCTCGATGATCACATAGCCTCAATAGAGAGACCTCTCAACTAGCCAGATAACCTCGCTAAAACCCTTGATCTTAAGGTTGGTGACATAACCAAGGACTCTCTAGTTGAGATCCCTATCATATCACATAGTAATGAGGAGAAAACACTGAAACTATGTTCCTCATTGAAACCTCAATAGGCTTAGGACATCACCAAGGTCCTCCAAGACAACATTAATTCCTTTGCCTAGTCATATGAAGCTATGCCTAGCCTCAACCCATGCTTAGTGCAACATAACATTATACTTGACCCTAGTATCGAGCTAGTTAAGCAAAACATTTATAAGATTAGACTAAATTTAGCCCTACAGTTCATGATGAAATAAAGAATTGTATCAAGTTAGTTTCATTCGAGCTATTGATTATGTGAAATGGGTGTCCAACATAGTGGTAGGCCCTAAGAAAAATGGGATTATATGAATTTGTATTGATTTCAAAGACTTGAATAAGGTAACTATCAAAGATGATTTCCCTTTGCTTAGTATTGACCAACTTATTGATACTATGAGTGGACATGCCTTGTTATCTTTCATGGATGGATTATCGAGATACAACCAATTGAGGATTAACTAGGAGCATCAACTTTGTATGATGTTCATAATCCCTTGGAGAACCTTCCACTACACCATGATTCCTTTTGGTCTAAAAGAACATAGGCACAACTTATCAACAAGTCATGATGTATATATTTAGGAATTATATGCTAGGATTGCTTAATGACAATGTGGATGATATAGTTGTTAAATCCAAAATGACCACTGATCATGCACATAACATTGACCTTGTGCTAAAATGATGTCTCAAGTAGGAGCTTAGGCTTAATCCCAAGAAGTATGTCTTTGGTATTAAAACTGGTAAGATGCTTGGCTTTGTAGTATCTAAAGTAGTGATACATGTTGATCTTGATAAGGTTAAAGCCATATCCAACTTGGTAGTATCAACTAATCTTAAGAAGCTTTGGGGACTGTCAAGTATATTACAATTTATCCCTAGGTTCATTTCTAGGCTTACAAATAAGTTACAACCCATGCACAACTTTCTTAGAAAAGGAGTATATTATCAATGGATGGTTTAATGACAATAATCCTTTGAAAACATTTATAAAGAGTTTTCACAAATACCCATGGACTATCCACCATAAAATGATAAACATTTTGATATCTACCTTGCTATCTCTAACACATCCATTTCCTCTCTACTTTGATAGTAACAATATGATGGAGTAGAGCTACCAATATAATACCTAAGCCATCCATTGATTACCTATGACTTGATATACAAAAGTGAAGTATTGTCTAGCCCTAGTCTTCTTGTCGATGAATTGAAGATACTACCTCTTTAGGAGCCAAGTCAATATCATTTGCAAGAACAACATGCTTAGACCCATAAAAACCAATATCTATGAAAGTAGTTTCATATCTTATTGGAAAGACATAATGGCCATATTAATCTTGACTACATCTCCCATGCCTCAAAAAGGTCCAAGCTATAGCTACACAACTTACCAATTCATCAGTAAAAGACCATGCAGTCTTTCAACCTAAATTCTAGGATGAACATGTCAACATTGTTAGTGAGGTACTTGAGGACTATGAGGCAATTATGCAATTTGACAAAGCTTCAACTATCGATGGGACCAATGCTACTACCATCATAACATTCCCATATAGTGAAATCCAATACTTTGTTTAACATTTTTATTTCCCATATACAAACAACTTGTTGGAGTATGAAGGATCAATCAAGGAAATTATAGTACCTTGTTACCAAGGAATCAAGCACTTGATAATAGAGGGTGATTAATAACTTTTGGTTAATCAAGTGACCAAGGTTTATACATGTATGGCCAAACATTTTCAACCTTATTATGACTAATGTAAGCAACTCATGCAATAATTTCTAGACATTGGTATCCAACTTATATGCCAGACCAAGAACATGTTAGTTAATTCCATCGCAACCTTATCCTTAAGTGTGATGTCTGATGTGCTTAGCAAGTTAGCTTTCTTAACCATGAACTATGCTATTTCCATCACATAGAACACTAAATGTGACTCTATAGCCCATATCAATACAACTATTCAAAAGGAGTGGTATGATGATATCAAGTTTTACTTCATGCATGATGAATCCTCGCAAGGCTTGAATACTTCTTGAAAGGATATTTTATGTAAAAGATCAAAATAATATGTCATTATAGGCAATAACACATTATGTTAATGTTCTTATGGTGGCATACTATTAATGTGCTTGGGTAAAATCAAAGCTTACATAGTCCTTGAGCAAGGTCATGAGACTATATGTGGGGGATACATAGGACCTAAAGTCATGGCAACCAAGATTAGATGACTAGGTTATTACTAGCCCTACATGAAAAGTGACTACCTGTAGAAGGTTAAAACGTATGATACTTGTTCACAACATCGCAATCAAATACATGTGCCACCAATTGAGTTACATACTACTCAGATAACTTGGCCATTTCAATGATAGAGACTTGACATTATTGAGCCTAAAATGCCTAAGTCTTTTGGAAGGCATAGCTTCATTATTACTACAATTGAATAATTTACAAAGTGGGTTGAAGCTATTCTCATAAGGAAAATAATGTCTTAAGAAGTTTCTAAGTTCATATTGGATAACATAATAGCCTATTTTGGCATACCTTTGACAATAGTCACAAATAATAGACCATAGTTTAGTAGCCAAGAAACACAAGCCTTTTGTCAATACCTAGGAATCAAACATTCCTTTTTGTTACCATACTACCTTGAAGCTAAGGGATAAGTTGAAACTTACTTAAAAAGATGCTTAATAATAGCAAACATAAGTGGCATAAGTAGCTTTTCCACGTACTTTGGGCCTATTAGACTACCTATCAAACTACAACTGGTGTTATCCAATATAGCCTAGTTTTATACATCTAGAGTTATTTTTCCTCTTTAACTGCAAGTTCCATCACTTAGAGTTGCTATATCAGACTTCATCAACAATGACTAGAATAAGGAGTTGCATACTATTATCCTATATTTGATTGAGGTGTAGTGAATACAAATGCTTACTCACATCAAACGATACCAAGAGAGGCATAAGAAACAACATCACCATGACCTAAACAAACAAAAGATGGAGGGAGACCTAATCCTTAAGGCTTTTCATGAGCAAGTTGAAAAGTTCTCAACTAACTCAAAGAGGTCTTTATTGGTCATCAAGGCCTATGACAATGGAGCCTTCAGAGTGGTATACATGAATAGAAATGAATTGGCCAATCTAGTCAAACATTCATATCTAAAACCTTATGACATCTAACATAGTCTTCTTATAGGTACAAACTAACAATTGACATCAACAACCTTTACAACCTAAAGAAAACAAGCCTACATGATCTTTACTTATCTCTCTCTCTCTTAATTTCTCTCTCTTTAGCATGATGAATGAATTGTAAGCTCTATAAATCTAATGCACATTACATAGATCTCCCTATGCTGTAACAAGGTTGATCTATTATAACTTGGTTTGCTAGTTGTCTCGTGTGGCCCTATGCATCATCTTGTAACAACATTTTTTCATTATCTTGTTTCTTATTCTCTTGAAGTTGTGCTTGTAGGATGAAGCTTGAAAGCTCACTACAAAGGTGCAACTCATTACAATAGCAAGTTACCACATGATCTCGATACACAATATTTGTTGAGATTGTCTTGCTATTCCAAGAGGGCTTGTTTTACATCATTACCATTACCCCTCCTTGACTCCAACTTCATAGTCTAATTATAATGTTTCTCATTCTAAAAAACAATGATAACCTATGTTTGACACTCCTACATTATGGCCATCTGATGTTTCCTTCATCATGCTCCACCATCAAGTATTTTTAATGTAACACATCTCATTTAATGGAAAAAAAATTCAAACCTATCCTTAGTAATGAAACCTAATGAAGGTNATCAATGACTCTAAATAAATAAAGAAAGGAGCTTAATGAGAAAATAAACCTTGGAGTGAAGTGTTGGAACTACAAAAACATTACCAAGTGACCAACACTTCGAAGCATGAAGCATGAAGATCATATCAATTTGCCAAAATGTCATTGCCATAATCATAATCACGATGTCAACATTTGAAACTCATTGTTGATTCTATGACCACTTCCTCATGACCAAGTATAGCCTTCAACCTCCATCACCTTACCATAACCTTGTCTCATCATCACAAGCACTCGTTGGCATGGTTCAATAGTAATGGAATCAAGTGTGAAGAGGAAATTTTGGAGATGGACCCATAGGGGTGTTTTGTATTCTTTGTCAATGTCTCTTGGGTCAATCCTACAAACATCAACAAAGAGGAGCCAATGAAACACCACTAAGAAAATTCATGTTGCAACCTTGTTAGCATTATTACCTTCACCCTTACACTTAAGGCTAGAATTTCATTGTAAAATGTAAGGTTTGTAGGCCATGAGCTGTAATCTCACATGCCTGAACTTTTGGGGCTGAAAAATACCTCATAAGTTATTATAGTCTCACTTCCTAGGTAGAAGAAGTAATGTCATGTCTTTATTTGATCTTGGGAAGGCTGAAAATGCCTTGAGAATTGCCAAACTTGGTATTTTCATGGGTTTTACATTAGTCATAGCCACAACTACGCTAGAACCATCCACATCCAATGTTGGAAGTGTTGGGTTTTCATTTTCTTGACAATGGCCAAAATAGTTTCCATTACCCTCAACATGGATGCCATAAAGATAGCATTGAAGTTGTTGGGATTTTTTTCTTTTACAAGGCTAGCATTGAAGTGGTTGGGGTTTTATTTCTCCATCTTAGCTAGCATTGCTTCAAAAATTCTACTATAGTCCCAACAAAGCTATCATTGTTGGATGAAGCCAATGTAGTTCCAAATGTCCATTTACTATTTATGATATCCAGTGTTGTTTTGATTGCCTGGGTACATCAAAACTTAATAGAAATGGCAACTACATTGAAAATGATGGTCTATCACACTTGTAAATCACACCAATCTACTTGTAATCATGATAAAAATTTGCAAGAAAAAATAGCAACCATATAGACTATAAAATTGAAATTTAAATACATTGAATAGGTTCCACGAGAAATTCTTCAATCAATAAAAACATTTCTTGGTTTTGCCTTTTGTAACCTTGAACACCCAAAACCTTTGATAGTTATAAGTCTTTTGGAGAAAATTAATAGCTAATTGGGCATTTGAGACTTTGAGCATATTTCCAAAAATTTTAAAAAATTCAAAAACATTTTTTACCCTTCCTTGTAACCAACATTATAAATCAAACCTAAGAACTAGAAGGAAGTTTTGATGATTGAAGTTGGAAAATACTTGGATTATAAGATTGACTGCAAAATATGACCTGCCAGCTTCAGCAATCTTCAAGCTTTATTCTTGCAACTCTCTATGAATTTGGACATGTAATTTGTACACTTTTAAGCTTCATACCTTGAATATTCTATTATTTCCATAAATTTTACATTTTTTCTATTATATAAAATTTATTTTACATTTAATTTCTATGCATTTTCTTAGAATAGATCTATATTATTAGCTAGATTGTTTACCCCTGTTAAGACTTCCCAAGTCCTTGGTTGATCGAAAAGACCATCCAAGATGCCTTGGATCCTCTTTCTCAGGGGCCCTTGGGATCCAAGATTAAAACTATTTCACCTAGAATTTTAAGTTTTCTAGTGATAGAATTTTTTAGGCATTACAGTTACTACAAATTCATATAATATGTACCTACTTGTAAATGGAATTTTCTCACTATCTTCTTTCTTAATCCATATTTGATGATAGTCCAATTTTAAATTGATCTTAGAGAAATAACATGCTTTAGTAAGTTGATTGAGCAGGTTATCAATCCTAGGCAAGTGATAGGTATTTTAAATTGTTACTTTATTCAAAATCCTATAATTAATGCATAACCTTAATGTACCATTGTTATTTTTGAAAAATAATAATAGTACAACCTAAGGAAAGACACTAGGTCAACTCTTCCCTTCTTTCAATAGTTGGTCTAATTGTATTTTTAATTCTCTTAATTCTAAGATGGAAAATCTATAAGGGGCTTTTGAAACTAAATGTGTACTAGGGAAAAATATCAATTGTATGTTCTATAGTTCTTTTTTAAGGTAGTTCCCTAGTTTCACTGAATACTAAATCTTTATATTCTTCAAGTTCATTTGAAATTTCAATACTGGAGATTGAGTTACCTTTATAACTAACATAGTAGCATGCTTCTTGACTGGTCACTTAGCTTACTTAATAGTTATCATGTCAATTTTCTCTACTATTCCTACCCCTCTTAGAACCTTGACTCTGTCTATGGTTGGTACTTCTAAAACACAAGTTCCAAAGTGGATAGTAATATCAAATATTTGTAGAAAGGACATTTCTAAGATTACATCAATATCTTTTAATTTAAATTCAAATAATTCATTAATGAAATAAATATCCTACAAGGTAAAGATAATTTTTCCATGTGTGTATGCTTGCTTAGAGTTGTTCCATCTCCAAGTTCTATTCTAATAACTTTCTTCAAAGGTAAGCTTAAAATCAATGAATTAATTAAAGTTGGTAAAATAAAATTACCACATTCTCCACCATTAATCAAAAATTGAATCTTTTGTTCTTTAATTGAACCTTTAAAAATCAATAAAAAATTGAAATTTTCTCAACCCTAACTTTACCAATGCTAATATTTTTCTTCACTACATCTATAGTAGTTATTTGAATCTTTTCTTTTACTACATTTGAATTGGATTTTTTATTCTTGTTTTTATTATTCCTTTGTATTCATGCTCATAACTTTAGGTAATCTCACTTGAAATGATCTTTTTCATAAGCAAAACATCTAGATAAAGTTCTCTTGGTGGGTAGTTCTTCTTATAGGGGCTTAAATGAGCTTAAAACACCCAACAATCTCCCCCTTTTTGAGATTAGGAGAGCTCATAATGTAAGCTTAAATGAGAGAGAACAAAGAAGGATCATACAAAACCAAGTAGATAGGCATGGTTGGGAAAACAAGTATATTCAAGCCTAGGATTACATAGATCAATTCATCTTAAACATACAAATTATAATCAACGAACTTATTAAGCTTATATTAGCAAGTTCTTAACAACAAATATTCATTCAAGCATAAAAAGCATATGACTAGTTAAAGACAAGCAAATTATCATCATAACATAGCTCATAATAATTAGGCTCATAATCCAATCAATTAAGTTAAAAAATAAATAAACACCATTTCCTTCTAATCATATACACATAGCTCATAATCAATCAAGCAGTTAAAAGTACACTATAATGCATTATAACTAAAATAGATGAAAATAGATTATCCAAGCATAAAAAAAGGTTAGAAAAGCTACAAGCTTATTGAAAAATAGAGAAATCATCTTTAGTTTTCTAATAAAATAACTCATACATAACCACATCATTCATCACTCCTCCTTTTTATCAAGAAAGTTGAAAAGAAGCTCTCCCTAATAATAAATAGATTAAACTCAAAACATAGAGATAAATATAGGTGATAAATATAGATAAGAGATATAGATAAAATAAAATTTGAAAATCATGTCAATCCTCTTTGTCATTAAACTATTAATTTCAAAATTCAAAAGTAATAATGAGAAAAATAACTTGCCATACCAAGCATAGATTAGAGAATCAATTAGAAACACATACAACATCATAACTATGGATAATCATAATAGATTTTGAATAAAACAAGATACTTTTAGAGAGTTTGGGAAATAACTAAGAAGTACTAGGTGGAGAAGAATTGAGCATTGGCAAATATTCAAGCTAGAATAGAGTGAAACGACTAGAACCATTTTAGTAAGGAGGTGGAAAGGATTATGATGCAAAAATAGTAGGAATGCCTAGAGCAACAAAGATAAAGGCCTTTGACATCCCAAACACCTAAAGAAATAATATTCTATATAGAGCATGTTATTGAGACCAAATACTTCACATAAGAGTTATTGCATCCTTCATTCTTAGAGCCAAAATTAAAGTCATCCTCTAGGCATGATCCCTATGAGGGAATGCATAAATCCATAGGATATATCACTCTAAGGATTCAACAAACTCAACATGAGCTTCTAGTTCTTCTAGCTTCTTGAAACTATCATACTTTTCCTATAATATAAGATTACCTACTCCCCTTGCAACAAATCTCATTAGATCATAATAATCCTTTAAACTAGTACTAAGAGTTTTAGAAGCTTATGTATGTTTGGATAAAGTAGTCACATCTAGTAATGTTCTTAGATATAGAAATATTTATTTATTTAAAGCCATTGTAAAAATATGTGCTCTCTATTCTTTGAATGAAATATATGATAATTTTACGATTTGAAACTCTACTTGATCTTATAGAAAATTATATTTAATCTTAATATGTTTAGTTTTACCATGAGAAATGGGATTTTTGGAGATAGAGGTAGCAACATTATTATCACAATAAATAATTATTTGATTAGAGAATTCTATACCAAAGATCTTTAATACTTCCCTCATCTAGAGAATTTATGTACAAAAATATGATACTACAACATATTCTTCTTTGGTCAAAGACAAGGCCACAATTTTCTACTTTATTCTTAGCCATGATATTAGTCTATTACCAAGAAAATAATAATTTCCACTAGTGAATTTCTAATCATCTTTATTTCCTACCCAATATTCATCTCTAAATGCTTTTAATTCAAAAGTTCTACTTTTTAGATATCATAGCCCATTACTAGTAATGCCTTTTAGATATTGTAAACTTCTTTTAGGTTGGTGATTCTTTTACTTTTGACTGATATCTAGAAATTAAGCCTATTGCAAATACTATATGAAGAATTATATTTATTGAGGATCGTAGAACTTAGAAGGGGGGTGAATAAGTTCCCCAAGTCAAAAATTCTCCAACAAAATCACACGTCAATTTTATGTGGTTCCCCAACTTGGGTGCTCCAAAATCAAAGGGTAGATTGCTTGCACACCTCAAGAATTTATCTATCTTAAAATGTGATTTGAGGGGGACCACACCTTATACAAGTTCTAAGCTTTACTTCAGAGTGATTTGATGCCACGAATCTACTCAATCCTGCAAGGTCCCAACAAGCTTAGAAAGTGATTTCCAAGATCCCACAACCTTTACAACTTAAGCTCCTCTTTGGAGTATTGTGGTGCTACATCAACACTCAATCCTATAGAATCCCAACAAGCTCAAGGATGATGCCTTCTCATAAGAAACACATCAATCCAAATAGGGGCAACAAAAAGAGAAACAAAATCACAAGTAAAGAATGTAACTAATTTATAGAGTTCTTATAGTTGAATCTCACTTCAATACAATAAGCAGTACTATAAGAAAATCATAGTTCAATGAAGAGAAAATTAATATTTCAAAGAATAGATAATTAGAAGCTTAATATGAATAGTGATTAATTCATTTCCAAGAATTTTTATGTCTTCTTATAGAATTATAGTTTCCAAGAATGCCTTGAAATGCATGGAATAGTTACCTAATGGGTATTATAGACATCTCCTTCAAGATTGGAACATCTTAAAATAAGCCTCAAAATTAGGGAGATGTCTCTTCTGAAAGTAAGATGTCCTCTTTCAAAAGAAGAAATCTCCTCTTTTTAGAAGACATCTACTCTTTAGGGAAGATTTCTTTGGGAAGATGTCATTGAGGAGACATCTAATCTATAAAGCCCAAAAATGAAACTACTCATTTTGGTGCTACGAGCCTCTAGATTCCTTCAAACAAGTCCCCAACGATCTTATAACCTTCTAGACTCATCAAAATGACCCAAAAAAACTTAGAAACATGCCAAAATAGCCAAGAATCATCTCCAAAAAAATTAAACCAAACAAACACATTTAGCTTGAATTCTTCATACTTGTCCATGCTCCCTTGAATTCTTGTAACTCCAACTTTGTCATCTTTTTATAACTCTCATTTTTGAGTCCTTTGCTTTTGCTCCTAATTTTCTTATGAGGTCCTTGACCATGCCTATTATGAAGTCTTTGTCTGAATCTTCATTCTTTCCATTTCTCTATGAAGTTCTTGTTCATTGCTTATAGAGTGCTTGTTCATAATATTATCCTTTCACAATGTAAACATCCTTTATTTTCCAATTTGCTTAAGGTTTTGACATCCCAAAAGGTCAACAAAATCCTCCTTTTTGGTAATGTTCAAAGCTTAAGAAAATGGATGAATATACTCATGAAATCATAAAATATAGCAATATAGCTACTCACCACTTCTTGCTCTTTTTGGACATGAACAAAAAGGATTGAAAAAATGAAGTAATTAAGATAGATAAATTCTAATGAAACGCATGATGATCACTCAAATAATGGCTTTAAGGTATATCATACATAATTCATGAAATATAAAAATGAGACTATAAAGAGAAAAAACTATCTTTGTAATAAAAACGTCATAAAAACTCTCCCTCTTTGTGGACAGCATCCAAAAAAAGAGGATCATTTAAAGGATCTATCAAAACAACTACAAAAAAATTTTGTGAGATAAACATCAAGTGCAATCCCATAGAGATACAGTTAGCTTTAAGAAATACACATCTCTTGGAATTATTTTCATAGGGATAATGATGAAAATCTACATTTCATTAAGAGCTACCCTTTATATGTTCAAAAATAAAGTTAAAATTAATGAGCCATAACTAATCCAAACATAACTTAAGGTCCAAGAGTATTTAAAAACTAGAGGTTGAAGTCCAAAGTTTGATCATTTAGGATCATGTAACTTGCCTATTTGAGCCAATACCATTAGTAACAAATAAACTAATATCACATGATTCTATAATCATCCACTATTCTACTCCTTTTGAAGCATCAACAAAAAAATAAGGCATAGCAATTTCATGATAGGTAAAACATGCATATTCTATTTTTAAGGAAAAGAAATGCATCTTATTATATTTGATGAGCTGTCATTGTTGGGCCATGTCGATAGGATGCCATCGACGCAACCTTGTCGACAAGATCTCATTAATGTGATCCTATGGATGTAGGGTTTGACCCATTGACATGTACCCATTGATGTGGCACCTTGTCTCCACCTATAAATGTATGCCTACCCAGTAAATTTTATGGAAATATTTTCATAGTTGTAATGAAGCTCTTGCAATTTTTCCTTTCAATAGTTAGAATATTTTCTAAGTTCCCATAGTAGGAGTCAAAGAGTGTATGGATCTTGATTCGAGCACTAATGTACTTGAGCACCTCAGTGTGAATGACAATAAAGATGAGCTTTTCTTATCAAACCTTGCAGCACTTGGAATAGATTAATTATTTTCTTTATACATTTAATATTCATGCAATTTACTTTAATTTTTTAAAGTAATTAATTAAGACTAATTAAATAAGGAACATAACTACAACCACTTCGAACATACATTTAACACTTGGTATTCCCAGTAGTGTTTAATGCTTGGTAACCTAGTGGCATTATAATGTGTTTAGGATGTGTATGGAAAATAGGAACAAATGCTTATGTTAGTACTAGTTAGTTATTATATTAATTAAGCAATTAAATATTTTATTCTTGTTCTTAGGCAATTTAAACCCATAAAAGATAAAATAATAAAAATTATATGCCTCAGTTACACTTAATTATACACTTGAACTTCACAAGTAGAATTGGGAAGATAATGATTGCATAGTTAGATTTACCTCCTAAAATTAGTGTATTTTGAAACCTAAAGTCTTTAGAATTCAACCAAATCACTTAGTGTATGCTAGTGATTCGTATGGTTGGACATAGGATATACTGACCACTCATCATTGGCACCATTGTCAGGGACTTTAGTTCACTATGTGCACTATCTAGGACTTAGTGAAAATTATTCAACATTGTTGGAAAAAATCTTAAAGTTGCAATAATTATAGTAATAAAAGTTGTAAAAGCACATTGATATTTTCTTCTAATCTAAAGATGTCTTCTTCTGATAGGGATGATTCTCCACCAAGGTTCAAGCATACATATAATCAACAAAGGAATGAATGGTCAAATCTACCAATTCCCCAATAATGCAGAGTGGTATATATTCATCTTGATGAGTATGTGCCAAATTTCACCTTCATCTTGCATCAGGATGAATAGTTGTCGTGGAGGGATATGAAGGACAACATTGTGTTGTAGTCTAATCAATCAATTCTTGGGATGCTACACCAAACTCTTATGAGGTTGGGCATCCAGGGGCTTAATGCTAAATACATTTTACAAGATCACGACTATTGGGATTACCATCCCACTAAAGCACAACACAAAAGAGATCAACAATAGGAGAGGCACTATGAAGCTTTGAAGAAAAAATGGTTCAATAACCCCTTATTCCTGCTAGGCCAAAAAGAAAATGAGAATCCCTTCTCTATGCATTCTTATTTTATTGACTCTCCCTTTCTTATTTTTGATGAAGTGTGCTTGAACCAAAACTTGTAGTCCACTATAAACAATGCTGATTCAGGTAAGAACAAATCTCATGATCATGGGGGTTCCAAAGATGGGATTCATGATAAGGACAAGGACAAGCATCATGATGATGATTATGGTCATGACCATAAAAGAGAGGTTAGCAAGTACTATGGTGGTGCTAGTCCTTCTTCCTCTTCACCTTTGTCATCCTCTTCTTTCTCCTTTAGATCTGATCAAATCTACAAAGGATGTGATTGTGATGGAGGTGATTGACGAGACAAAGATGATCATAGGGCCTGCTGAATAGTTGAGATTAGTGGCATGGAAAATCTAGGAAGGCCTGGCACTATTAAAGAAAGGAGAAAGGAGTACATCATGATCATTATAGAGGCTATGACCTTGATGAGCCTTTGCTTGTAAGTCAAAACATGCTAAACATCACAGAGGTAGTAAGAATTCCAACAAGGCATGTGAAAGATAGCAAAATCAAGCAGTTGGATATGAACAATATTTCCAAGTTTGAAGGGGGATACAACTCATATCCAAAAAATCATTTTCAAGCCTTTCATGATTCCTATGGCTTAAAAAACATGGAGAATAAAAGGTAGAAATTAAAGTTGTTCCCAAGGATACTCATTAAAGAAGCTAAAAGTTGATACCAATTATCACATCCCCATTTCCCAAATGATGCAGTTGCCTAATAAAGATGGTGTCTCTTCATAAGAAATGTTATCATTATCTTAACAAGACTTGAAAGGGTAGTTGTGATTAAGACCTAAAAGAACATGTTGTAATAATGGACGTGTCTCTTGAAGTAACCTTTGGGGGTTTGACCTAAGGCATTTATACCCAGGGTTAGAGGTCATGCTAGCATGGAGTTGCGGAGCCTAGAGAGG
>MNCI01012116.1:36034-121125 GCA_015680685.1 Gnetum montanum
GTACACATAATATCTAATATATCATATATTTGATGTTTTCTATGACATTCAAGGATGGGATGTCACAATTGGTATCAGAGCAAACCATAACCCAAGGACCATTCAAAATCATGGGCTAACTACAACATGAATCAGATGATGAACCTTGAAGCCACAACACATGGAAAGCCATTGATCATTACTGGATGTACCATATGTTTGTGATACAAGTTAGAAGATACCTTTCCATTAACTTCACAAACAATGGATCAAGCATCTAGATCACAACAACCAACAAAATTTCTTTTATGGATATCATTAATCGAAGAAGATTTGATCACACCTCATAAAAATTCATCAATTACAAGAGATGTTGGTAAGATGATGATACATTGGTCTAGGTAAATTTAACCCATCTGAATATTATAATTATTAATCAATTAGGGTCATTGTTAAATTTCTTTCATGAAAGTTAGTAACCATGACCTAAATTGATCTTGTTTTGTTGAAATTTACTATCCAAGTAATTTAGAAGATTCAAAGTTACCATATGTAATCGAAAAAATAGGCTAGTTTGGTCCTTTTAAATCTTGAAAAAATCAACTTCAATTTTGAACCCTGAAACTATGTCTGCTGCATAGTTCTCGTTGAGATGATTCCAAAGGTACAAATTTTGTTTCAATTGCACTTATGGTTTGAGAGATATTGATGTTTAAATTTTCTTGTTATACATGCATTAAAAATTATTAATTTATTATTTGAAAAAAAAGTCAAAATTTTAGGGTCAGGAATCAACCCGGAATTGCCATTTACCCATACTAAACCCCTACCTTATCATCGGTCAAACCACAATGTCAACCACCAAGGTAAGGTGAAATAAAATATTAATATAAAGTTTAAAAAAAATCTCTAATATACTTATTGAGGGGAAGGTCACAGGTTTGATCACATGCTCCAAAAGACATTAATTAAATAAAAATATCAATATCAATAATATATATATATATATATAATTATTTTTAAAAATGACTGGGAGGTCGTGGATTCAAACCTAGGCCCTCCACAGTCATAAATATCTTTTTTTTTCCAATATATATATATATATATAAAGAAAATTTTTAAAAAATATATATATAATATAATTATATAAAAAAATCTGGCTATGCTTGCGGCCAAACCGCTGGTAGACCATGGCCAAGCCTGTGACCAGCCTTGGCCAGCCACGGTTAGTTACAGCCAACTACATCTAGGCCCACGGCCAAGCTTGCAGCTAGCTATGGCTAGGCCACTAGCAGGCTACACTATAGAGGGTTGGCCCTTGGACCCAAATGGCACAAAAAAAATAAAACCACACCTACATGCCTTTTCCATTGCCACTTACGTGCCTCTGCTGCCACCATCTACATGCCTTTGTGCCATAGTTTTATAGGCACCCTTAGTACTGGCAGCAATGCAGATAATGGCCCATTTTGATGCCTTTGTGTGTCAAAAATCCTATCATATCACGTAGCAATGTTGTTCACGCAGGCTGCGTAGCACCTATGAAGGCCTCTGTGAGGGTTGTGCAGTCATAGCTACGATCAACCATAGTAAGGTCGTGGCCAACCACAACTACAGAGGATTGGCCCTTGGGTAGGGCCCAAGGGCACCCAAAACCCTCATCGTGCCACCCTACACTACCTATGCAGCCCTCAAACGTTACTTTCTGCATGCCATGATGCTCCTTGTACATAGCCCTACCACACTATGCAACCCTACCCCATTGTCGCCTACTGCTTGCCCACCGTTTGTTGCACACACATCGTCCATCACTGCCTTTTGCTCCATCCATCATCGCCTTTCACTCTGTTCATCACTACCATCCACACCACCCATCATTGCATCCCATGTCACCTATCACTGCCTCTTGCACCACTCATCATTGCATCCCATGTCACCTATCACTGCCTCTTGCACCACTCATCATTGCCTCTAGCATCATTGTGCAAATTCTCCATTATATGACAAAAAATTTTCTGTTGTCTATCAATTAACGAAAAAGTTTGAAATTTTCGTCAATTAATGGAAGATTCAAATTTTCATTATTAAATTATTAGTTTAAATTAGGAACTTATAAAAATAATTTTCAAAATTAGAATTTTGCATAGTGGTAGAAACTAAGATAAAAATTCCACAATTAAGCACGCTTGCTCTGGAGTAGAATTGGGATGGGTGACCTCTTGAGAAGTCTTGTTTTTCACACCAAATGTCTTAAACATCAGAAGCCATAACTTTTGATTTCGGAAGCCTTTTTTAGCAAACAAAGAGTCGTTTTCTATATTTTTCAACCTTTTGGACATAATGGTGAAGTTAGATCCATCCCAAGGAATCCCAAAAATTAGATTTTACTCATTGCTTGATATAGTTCCTTGAGATCATTAAAAGTTTAATTTTCACACAACTTGAGCATACAATGTCCATTTTCAACATATGAATAGTCATTTCTAACATTTTTCACCCTTTTAAACTCAAAGGTGAGATCAAATTTATCATTCAAGCACCCTATAATTCAATGGTATTATAAATTCAATATTTTAAGTTTTAAGATTTAATGCATAACCTTTGCAAATAGTCTTAAGTTCAGTATGGCATGTCATTAGTTACACTGCAAGAGTTAGTGTTCTCAAGGAGGGTAGAAAGGTTATCAAAAATAACATAGTTAAATATTACTAAAAATTAGGTAATGTAATTATATATTACTAAAATTAGATAATATAGTTACATATTACAAAAATTATATGATGTCATTAACGATTAGTTATTTAGTTGATGTAGTTGATTATTAGTTGATGTATTAGTTAATGAATAGTTGATGTATTAGTTGGAGAATTAGTTTAAGAAATAGAACAATCTTCAACTGTCAAAAAAAGGGTATATTAATCCATCCTATAATCAAAACATAGGGCAAAATAACATGGAGACACAAAATCTTGTTTCAATGAGTATGATACTCATGAAAAGAAATGATCTAGACAAGAATCTATAGGAATGAAAGTTGCAACATACAACGTGCTTGCAAGATCTCTATCGAGTTAGAAACAATATCCACTATGTCCATCATGGGCCTTGGATTAGCATGACTATTGATACCCACATATCTTAGCAAAATTAAAAGATTTGGATGCTAATGTCTTATGCTTACAAGAAATCTTACCATGGGAATTTTTATATCAATTTTAACCAAATTTGGAAAAGATGGGATGCAGAGGTATTTATAAGCAAAAAGGTTCTTATGGAAGTTCTTCTTTTGAGCTGTATAGATTAGCATATTGTAGGAATTACAACATANGGTTCATCTTCCAAAGATTCCTGTACATATCCATATTTTAGAAATTAATAAATGCTACTTCCAACTCTTTCATTGAAGTCTCCACAAAGAATAAATGGATCTGGATTGGTACAACTTAGGAATAACTTTTTCTTCAAACTTTCTTCTATTTGCTTNGGAAGATGAACCTGACTTCAAGAAGATGTTTCCATCAATTCAGCATGAAATTCCATTAGCCAATGCATATTTTGATTACTTTGAATCTTTAGTAGATAATTTAGATTCTAGAATTCAACAGATGATGTTGATGAATAGCACTCATCAAGAACCACAGTTTACAAATTATTTTGCAATGATTAATGAAGATGGGTCAACAACATTCTTCATTGAGACTTTGGATTATATTTGGTAAGATACTTGATTCTTTAAAGTTACCTAGTTACTAGAGTTGATTTCTAAAGAAGAAGTTGAGAAGAATCAAGATCAAGCCTTGGCATCATGAGGAAGACCATTTGATCACATTCCACTTATGATAGAATTATAGTTACTCCCATTAGTTCATAAGGTTGATCAAAATCAAGAAGTATCTCACTCTTACTTTTACTTGATGATCTTATTATTATATTCATTATTTAATTTATATTTGAACTAGACTGATAAAATATCTAAGGAAATGTAAGTTGGGAATAAAGAATTTTCCTTGCCTTCACTTGGATAACAAGATATGAGTTGCACATTGTGTGAACCTAGTGAGAACTAGTGATTGGTAGTTGGTAGATCTTTAATTCACTTCTTATCATTATCTTGGAAAATGAAGTAAGTATCAAGAAAGAAATTTTCCATATAATCTTTCTCACATATATCTTATTTGCAGAATTAGTAAGAAATAACTTCATAATCAAAGGAGGAATCAAATTATTGGAGCACAGGATTGTCAAAGCATTAGAACTAGAAAAAGATAGAGAATGTGGATTCATTCAAGCATGAATGAAACCTAAGGGGGGTAGATTGTCACATCCTCATTCCCAAATGATGTGCTTGCCTAATGAAGATGGTGTATCTTCATAACAAATGTTATCATTATCTTAACAAGACCTAAAAGGGTAGTTGTGATTAAGACACAAAGGACATGTTGTAATAATGGATGTGTCTCTTGAGGTAACCTTTGGGGGTTTGACTTAAGGCATTTATACCTAGGGTTAGAGGTCATGCCAGCATGGAGTTGCAAAGCCTAGAGAGGCAAGTAATAGGAACCAAGATAAGCGGGACAAGAAGGGGATTTTCCCACCTTTCTAGTTGGGTTATAGGCCTAGTCGTGATGCTAGTGCTGGATTGCCTCTAAGGGATAGATGCCAAAGGAAGAAAACCCCAAGAAACTCTCTCAAAGCACTCTCTAGATACATCTTTCCATATCAATAAAGCATTCTTTTCTTTTCTTTTCTACATTTTTCCTATTATTTCCTTTATACATAATGCTGAATATCACTTATATTTCTCATTGGTATATTTTTTTTGTACACATAATGTCTAATATATCATATATTTGACATTTTCCATGACATCCGAGAATGGGATGTCACACCAATCTTTAGACATAGAATCAATTTTTCGATGGAGTACAATGCTTGAGCTCTTCAATGATAAGTATCAAATGTATTCCAAAGTGTCCAACCTAAGAAAGCAAATCCATGATTGGCAATAGCAAATACATAAACCCTTGGACATAGCCATGGGAAGGTACTATTCTCTTTTGTATAGATCTCATGGCCATGGCTATTCTCAAAGGGAGCAGCTCCATTATATCATAGATAGGCTCCACACAAAATCATGGAGAACTCTTGGGGTCTATGCCCAAGGGAGAGTTTTAGAATTAAGAATCCATTAGATTCATAGGCTGATAGAGCAAGTTACCAAGAAATAAAGAGAGTTGAGAAAATGGGAAAGAGTAGAGGAGTACAACTAGGATCGTTCCATCAAAAAAATGGAAGTCTGGTTCTATGACAATGAGGAGCAGACACCACTTAATGAGGTGGTGTAATGAAAGACCTTTTTGATTCAAAATTCTATTTCTAAACTTTTGGCCAAGGTAGAAAACAATGTGGGATCCTTTGGATGAAAAGTTTCAAATCACTCTAGAAATAGCAAATGAGTCTAAAGAGAAAAGTAGTGATCATGATCATAGGAGAAGGAAGGATGCTGAATGTGCCCCACCAAAGAGATTAGGCCAAGGTTGCTACAATAGAGGAGGTTGTGGAGACCAAAATAGATGATGATGGTGGATGTGACATCAACCAAAATGAACATACTAAGGGATGTTTCCTTGTTGTGTCACACTTAAGAAAGTCTAGGGTGTATGCTCTACATCTTAGATTAGCAAAAAGGCAAGCACCTAGAAGGCTGTCTTATACTCAAGGAAACCCTAAGTAGTTCCACCAGTAACAAGCTTACTATCCAAGTGGAGCTTCACCATAATCTTATGAGCAGTACCATCAATGGTAGCATTCATAGTTGTGGGGGATGCCACCACCAAGGTAGCAGTACCCTTATAGGTAGCCTTATCCATATGGGTACTATGTTTAATAGTCCATTTGTTCATGTGAATCTTCTTATCACGCTTCATTCCAATATCACTTCTACCCTCTTGAGTACTATAGGGACCAATCTCTAAGAGGGAAATCCCTATTTCCTCATTTTCCTTCTCATCCTTTTGCACATGTTCTTTCACCCTCAACTCAATTACCACTTTCTCCATTAATGCAAGGTGAAATTCCAGCATAACTACAGCAACATAATGCTACTAGGGCTATTAACCTATGGTTGACTCCTAAGCCAAGTGGTTCAGAAACCAAATCCTATAAAAGATCATTCTTCCAAATCAACAATCCTACAAAGCCCTCATAGACTTATGTAGGACATCATCCTACTTCTCTCTCATCCTTTCCATTAATACCATTTGAGTCTCCTTCAAAAAAAATGTCTCCTGTAGCGACTGAAAATGTTGGTAGATGGAAACACCGATAGGTCATCAGTCAAACAGTCTTAACCCCAGATCTGTGCGAGGGTTGTGCTGGATAAAACAAAAATGAGGTGCCCTGAATGATCTGGTCGATTAGACCAGGACTTAATCGGTGTCACTAAAAATTTTGCAAAAAATAAAAGAAAACATAATGTGCACAACAGTAGAAACATGCTAAAGTGCGTAACGAGACAGTGAACATGATTTGATGCTTAATAATGCCAAAAAATAAATGTTGTAATTAGAAAGAAAGAGAGTTTGAATAGAAAGATGAACTGCCCCAGAAAAGGGGTATAGGTATACAAAGTGTACAATAGGCACAGTAGGAGTAGAATCACGGCCTCAATGATGTTGGGCTATGAAATCTAGTGCTCACTATGATAAACTGTGCCTCCTAGGTTGGTAGTCACAGTGTATCGTGTGATGTAGTTATGTCCCTTTGGCGGTGTGGTGTGCTGTGGGTCTCGTTCACCCATGAAGCTAAGTGCTAAGATGCCAAAATTCCAAATGCCTTACTAGTGAAGAAAAATGAAAGCCTCCTCCTCTTCTCCTCTCCTCAAAAATAGGGATCGCAGAGGTATTTATAGGACTAGGGTTATCCCAAAATGTGGATCAAGTGCCACGTGGAAATGCGGTCGGTAACAACGTGTAACATCATGTAACCACGTGTAATAGCATGTAACAACGTGTAACATAGCGTAACAGGGTGCTACGCTATGCAGCATAGTAGCACGTAACAGCGCATAACACTTAGCCATATTTGTAGTTGCAATGTTGAGATCCAAAATTTTGTGGTGTTTCAATGGCCCCTCTTTGTTGACGTCTGGAGGAGTGGCCTGAAAGACATCAACAGAGAATTACAAAACACCACAGCAGATATGTCACCAACGTCAATTGTCAGCACAAAATCAGATGTCATTTTACCATGCTCAAGAGTGTTACAGGAATAAAGTTATGTTAGGGGAGAAGGGGTATAGGCAATGCTAAGGAGATGGAATTTAAATAGTGGGAACAAAATGCAAACAATGGATCATGATGTAAGATGAAAATTTAGCATAGTTGATGGTAACCATGGCATGAAGTAGCTTTCCCCTGAAACATTGACCTTTCATTAGAGTACTCATGGTTGGGTCAAAGTTGATCCAAGGATGGGCTAATTGCAAAGCTGTAGCATTGTTGATTTTTTTTTTTGGTGAGGCGAACTTTCTTTGAGTTCGACTTACTGCTAAATGTTAGCTGCAGGTTGGCCATCGAGAAGATGGGCTTTGTTTTGACGCATCACATTTAATCTATAGGTTATATGTTTCCTCCCATGGATGATTCATGTTACATTCGCTTAGGCCTTTACCACGCAATAGAGGCACCCCATAGGATGAATTATGTTACATCAACCATGGGTTCTATAGTTGATGTGAAGGGAATGCCATGTGTGCCACAGTGCATATGCATCAGAGGATTTTGAAATCATGAGTATGGGGGGGGATAAGAGGATATTGGGTTGAAGGATTGGATTTGCATAGACTGTAACAGAGATGAGGGGATGTACACTCTTGAGTGGTTCGACCAGTCCAGTCATGCACATCAAAGAAACGTGATAACTTGCTGCTATGATGAGATGCACCTTTGCATGACTGCCTCCAAAGCTTCATCTTGCAAACACAACTCAGAGAGGACAAGAAAACCACAAAGCATGAAATGCAAGTGCAAATGCCATGTGTGACAATGCTGCAAGTGCTAGATGCAAAGATGTTGTGAAAGTGTCAAATGTTGTGCTAGTTGGAAGTGCTCAGGAAACTAGTGAAGGTGCCAAGGTGATGATGCTGCAAGTGTTCTAAATGATGCACTAATGGCAAGTGATCCAAAAGAATCACCAGAATGGTGGGAGGTGATGATGCTATGAGTGCTCCTAGGGCAATGGCAAGTGTTTGGATCAGATCAGCTACATGCCAGTTTAAAGTCCTTGAAGACTGTGAACCCAGTTTAAGGTCCTGGCAGACCGTGATGTGCTCGTTTATAGTCCTAGCAGACTATTGGATGCTAGTTTAATGTCGTAGAGGATAGTGGATGTTGTGCCAGTTTAATGTCATGACCCAAGGACAAGTTATTGTGCCAATTTAACATCATGACCCAAGGACGAGCTGTACCAGTTTGTAGTCATAGCGGACTGTCTGTGCTAGTTTATAGTCATAGCGGATTGGTGCTTACCTTGCTTATACAAGGTGCGATGCTACACGCGTAGTCATGTTGTGTGTCTACAAAATCCTACAAAAAAAACTAAAAAGAAAATAACATCAAGCAACATTTGTCATAAACAAGGATGAATGAAAGGGAAGAAATGCAAAAAGTGATAGTTTTAGACCATTCTGGGTCATAGCCTAGTTTAAGGCCTTTTCGGGCCATGCGTTTTTGTAGTTTTATGTTTTATAGTTTTTATGTTTTCATATGTAATGCGTAATCTAAATGGATGGATGTATAAACAAAGTAAAACAAATATGTAAAAAAAATGAAATGCATGATCTAAGTAAGTAGGCAAAATGTAAATGCATAGGCTAGTGCGATGTAAATGAAAGTAAAAAATGCATGGAAAGTGGAGGCAAAGGGTAGCCAAGCATCTAGCACATTTTTGGCCAAGGGAAAGTCTTGGTCATGTAGTTGCTTCCTAACTAGGCATGGATTAGGGAGTGTGCAAGGCTTAGGATCCTCTGGGAGGCTGTTGTCTTCAACCACTCATTCGAGTATGTTATCCTTAGGCACTGTATTGGTTGTTATAGGTGTACCACCAAGAAACTCTTCTTCTAAAACTTGTGCCATGTCTATGTCGTGGATAGTTGAAGAGGAAGCATTATCACCATGGATGATAACTTGACAACCTTCATATGGAAGATGGATTTCTTGGTGAATGGGAGAAGAGATGGCCTGTAGTTGGGCTAGCCAAGACCTGCCTAGAATCATGTTGAAACTTGGCATCTCCTCTATGATAGTGAAATCTACCCTAGTGAGGAATTGCTCTCCTACGACAAAGGCTAAGTTGATTATACCCCTAACTGTGACATGTGAGTCATTGAAGGATTTTAGACACATGGTTTTGGTTGGCCTTATTTCATCTACCAGGCCTAGCTTGTTGATGATGGGGTACAATACTATGTTTTTTGTTACACCATCAACAACATGTACCCTACAAATGATACATTGTCCAACACGAATGCTAATGGATAGTGGAGCTGTAGTAACCTCCCCTTGTTTGGGGTTGACTTTGACTACATTATTGTGAAAGGTTAAGGTTGTTGAACCCAATTCTTGTGGTGTAGGGGGCAGCATTGTTGCACAGATGGATGCCTCATTTGCAAGGACGTCCTCTATTGGTAGTGAGCAGATGAAGTCATGACCAGGTCGTATAAGCTCAATGTTGTGTTTTTTTTCTTAAGCGCTTGTTTCATCTAGGTTAGTGGAGCTACGAACTCCTTGTCATTGGTTGTTGTGTTGGCTTTGACTTCCTCCATGTGGCTTGAGAGACAAATCTCTCGCGGAGGGGACTTAAGCTTGGTTTGCTTGGCCTGTTTGAGGGTAGGGGCCCCAGTGTTCAATTCTTATTTGCTGGTTGTCATTTGTCCTCTTGCATTACCATTTGGTGGGTATACCCAAGTTGCTAGTGGAGTCAAACCTTGAAGGAGGAGGGATTGAGATGTTGCCCACTGTTGGACTTGGGTAGGTGATGGGCCATCATGTTGTGGCACCCTTATGATAAAGGGTGCCTTAGGTGGAGTTGTTTTAGGAGTTTTTGTGTGACCAACTCGTTGTGGCACCTTGATAACAAAAGGTTGCTTAGTGGTTGTTGTTGTTGCGTCATGACAATTTAACATCTTAGTAGATGGTTTCTATGGAGCTTTGACCACAAAGGGTGTTGTGGGTACTCGAGGTGGTACTTTGATAACCAAGGAAGGCCTCTTGCTTGTGGAGGACAACGGAATCTTGCCTTGCTAGAGGCACATGGATCATAAAAGGTTGTTGTGTAGGTTTAGACTTACCACCTATGCTAATGGAATTTATGACATAGGAGGCATCATCTATGTTGGATTGACTCACCGTGTTAATCACCAGTTGGCCACGTTCTATCATTCTCTGCAGGTCATCCTACAGAGCACAAAAATTTTCTATAATATGACCAACCAATTGGTGGTAATGATAGTATTGGTCCAGCTTAAAGTGTTATGGAACTGGGGGCTCATTTGGCACTGCTAAAGCAAGGTTCCTTAGTAGTTCACAGTACCTCCCATGTTTTTGGTAGGTAATTGTCGATACATATTTGTGTTGGATTTTCCCAGCTTTCAAGAGTTTCTCTAGTAGTTTAGAGGGTTGCACCAATAGTGTTGTATACTTTGAACGGTACTTATGCTGAAATATGGGTCTTGGGGTAGCCCCTATTAATGTAGTTGGGGCTTTGGGCTACTTAGCTATTGAGCCCTAGTTGGTTATTTTTGTGCTTGTGGCTACATGCTTGCAAGCATGTTGGTTTCTATAGGCCACATAGGCTGGATCATTGCTAGCTTGTGCTGCTTCCTCTATGCATTTTGCTTGGGCAAAGGCTTGGCTAAGAGACTTTGGGGCTAGATAATATAGTTTGGACTTAATAAAGTCATTTACTACACCTTTAAAGATTGCCAGTAGATGTGTCTCTGCTAGGGGTTCATGCATTTTACTCAATGTAGCATTCCAACGTTGGAGGAATTTTGGCATGGGCTCTAGAGGTCCATGTTTAACTTGCATCAGCTGGTCAAGGGTTGCTTCAGGCTTTAGGTTGTACTTGAAGTGTGTCACAAACTTGGTTATGAGATTCTCCAAAGAGGAGATTAAGGCCTTGGATAGTGCACAATACCAGTCCAAGGCCTTGCTAGTGAGTGACATGGGGAACACACGCATGATAGTGTGTGGACAAGCTTGAAGGAGTAGGCATTCAGATCAAAATGTGACCAAGTGTTCATTGTGATCCCCTTCTCTGTTATACTTGGTAAATCAAGGCAATTGGGCCCCAGTTGGAAGAGTTAGGGATGGTACCGTAGGACTTATGGGGTTGTCTCCATAAAAGTCCACCACCTTGATGGAGTCAAAGGAGGTAGCCTTAAGTTGGTTGATCTCCTCTGTCAAGCTTTGGATTAGCTGGAATGCCTGATCCAAGCTTGGGGATGTGCATTGGCTGGGCTTGGGTTGGTTGTGGATTTTTCCAGTTTAATGTCGTAGCGGACAGTTGTTGCTAGTTTAACGTCATAGCTGACGATTGCTGATGTAATGGCTGAGGGATGGGTGTCATGATTGGAGTGGGCCATACATGGGTGGGTTGGATGAACACTACAGACATCGATGAGATAGGTGGGATGTAGGATGCCTAAGTTGTTTGGGGTTGGGAGGTAGCTCTGCAAGAGCATAGTGCTGGGCAAATGCATTAGTTACTTGCGACGCAGGCTGAATTGGCATGGTCACTATCTTGGAGGGGATGGATGGACCAAACCGAGGAGGGGCTACACTACGGAGTGGTTGTTAGAAGACGGTGTGGAGGTTGATCTCGTGTTCGGAGCAGGCCTCAAACTCGTCTTCCTTCCTCTGTGAGGCTTCCTCATAGGTTTTTCCTACATCATGCTTGTTTGCACGAATGAGTTGGAACAACAACTGGTGGTAGGACTCCATGAGTGGGATTATGTTAAACAAGGAGAGGTTATACTCCTATATGTTTTAGTGGACTCGTTCATAGTCCTATTTTGCCTCTAAATCAAGGTAATCCATTGGTAGTCCTGCTTGGATTTTGGCACAAACAAAATTGTATTGTTCATGGCTTAATGCGGCATGTTTTGGCTGTATTGTGGTATCAAATGTGTTATACACTAATGTGGAACATTGATCTAGATTCATATTCACAGATCAAGTTGTGAGAGTTGTTGTTTGCAGAAAATGGCCAACTCTGAAAATAGCAAAAAAATGACTAAATCTGCCAGCAACAGGGAAATGGCCAAGTACAGAAATATAGAAAATGGCTAAGTGCAACAATGTAGAGAAAAAAATGCTAAATATGAAAATGCATAAAAAATGGCTGAGTATGAAAATGTAGAAAAATAGCCAAGTGTGAAAATGCAGAAAAACAAGCAAGTGTGAAAATGCAAAAAAACAGGCAAGTGTGAAAATGCAGAAAAACATGCCCTCCTTCTAGCACCAAAAAATTGTAGCAACCAAAAATGTCGGCAGCTGGAAACACCGAGAGGTTGTCGGTTGGACAGTCTTAACCCCAAATCCACGCGAGGGCCATGCTGGATAAAATGAAAATGGGATGCCCTGAACGGTCTGGTCAATTAGATAGGGACTTAATCAATGTTACTAAACCTTTTGCAAACAATAAAAGAAAACGTAATGTGCACAGTAGTAGAAACGTGCTAAAGTGTGTAACGGGACAATGAACACGATTTGACACTTAATAATGGAAAAAAATAAATGCTGTAATCAGATAGAAAGAGAGTTTGAATAGAAAGATGCATCACCCCAGAGAATGGGGTACAGGTATACAAAGTGTACAATAGGCATAGTAGGATCAGAATCGTAGCCTCAGTGATGTTGGGCTATGCAATCTGGTACTCACTATGATAAACTGTGCCTCCTAGGTTTGTAGTCACAGTGTATCATGCGATGTAGTTGTGTCCCTCTGTCGGTGTGGTGTGCTCTGGGTCTCGTTCACCCATGAAGCTAAGTGCTAAGATGCCAAAATGCCAAATGCCTTGCTGGTGAAGAAAAAAGGAAGCCTCTTCCTCTTCTCCTCTCCTCAAAAAAAAATGGATTGCAGAGGTATTTATAGGGCTAGGGTTAGCCCAAAATGTGGATTAGGTGCCATGTGGCAATGCAGTGGGTAACAACGTGTAACAGCACATAACCACATGTAATAGCACGTAACAGTGTGTAACATAGTGTAACAACATGTAACTGGGTGCTACGCTATGCAGTGTAGCAAGGTGCTACGCTATGTAACGTAGCAACACGTAACAACGCATAACACTTAGCCATCTTTGCAGCTGCGATGTCGAGACCCGAAATTTTGTGGTGTTTCATCTCCCAAAGTGCATACTGTCATGGTGATCTATGTAGTAACTAAATTGGATAAAGTTTTTCGACCTTCCTAGGGAAAGATGTATTCTTGGGAGTCCCCTAATCTACTTACAAATTATCAAGAATGAGCCATGCAAGGCTCTTCTTGATTTATGTTCTAGTGTAGATCTAATTTCTCATGAGATGTACAAAGCCTAGTGTACTATCCGAAATCGTCGACGTGAGGCTAGAATGAAATAGACGCAAAGAGATCTATGGAAGATACATTAAGACCCCACCTTTGCGCGAGGGTAAGCTGGAAATAAATGAAGGTGGAGTGCCTTGAATGGTCTTCACGTAGATCAAACAAGGACTTCCCCTAGCGTACGCTGTTGCGATGTGCTGGGTTACACGTAAACGGATGCAAACAAACAACGTAAATGAATGTACGAAATGTAAGATGCAAAACTAAACGTAAACAAAGATGACGGAAATTATAACAAATGTAAATGACACAAATAGAGAAAAAACTGGAATGGTAAAATTGTAACTATTGGCAATTACAAAGAAAAATGTACCGGTCAATATGCAGTTGCAGATTGATTATAAGGAGGATGTTTAGCACCAATTCGAAGGGTTCACAAACACGAGGAGATTGCAGGTTTCTGGTTGCAGGTGTGTAGCATGACCAAAATTACCCCAAACGTTCATTGTGGCTCAGTCTGGGTTCAAGGTTGCTAGTTTTCCTACTTCAAGATTGCCAACTCTCTAGATCTCGATGCCACAAAATTGCCAACCTTCTTTAAGTGGAAAAATAGGGTATTTATAGGGTTTTCGGGCATGGGATTTAGATCTGGATGACAATATATGATTGTGTGGTGTGAAATATGTTGATCAGGTGATAGGTGTGTGCGTTGACTGAATGCACAATATGATACAATGTACAGCATATGGCATGACCAACTCTTACGCTGGCATGTGGAATCCACAGCGTAAGAGCTTACCATGCTCAAAGAATAATAATAACAAATAATTTACAAAATAATTCCCTGTTACAATGAAGAATTTTATCTTTGGCCTTCTGAAACTATGGTATGGCATGTCCTGGCATCTTGGTGTCAGTGTCCAGCATCTAACGTGTGAGCATCCAGCGTATGAAATAAAAAAGATGAATTTGGAGCCCATTTTCGACCTCTAAAGTGCATTCCAAGAGTGGATTTGGATGCCTGAGGTCTAGAGGGTGCTATGTGTCGGATTTGGGCTCATTCAGAGGCTATTTTGGCTCTTTTTTGGTTGGTCACGCTGTGCAACATGACCAAGGTGTGATCCCAGCATGACCAAGTGTTCATGCTCTATTTTGAACTGATTCTTGGATGTTGATCCCCTTTTTTCTTATGCCTGACTGTTGCCTATTCTCCAAGGTGGTTTGGGTGTTGATTTTGAGTCCGTTTAGCTTCTGTTTTAGGCCTTTTTAGCTTGGTCACATTGGGTTACACTATGCAGCATGACCAAAGTGTGGCCCCAGCATGACCAATCTTAAATGGAATGTTTGAAGCCCAAATGGTAAATTTTTTAAGCCTTTGGACATGTACAAGAATGGCCGGTCCTTGGGAATTGCTCAGATGTCAAAGATGCTACCTAAAACGGCTTGCTTTACCCCGTTCTTTGTTTGGTCATGTTGGGTTATGTTGTGCAACGTGACTAACTAAAAATGCATCATTTGAAGCCTAAAGTTGGATTTTCAGGACCTGTCCCCTAGGGGTGTAGTCCATGGTGAAAGCTTGCCCGAAACCACTTGATTTTGGTTGTTTTGGGTTGGTCACGTTGTGGTCATGCCGTGCAATGTGAACAAATGAAAATGTCATGTTTGAGGCCCAAACCTTGATTTTCTGAAACCTATAGATATGTACAGTTGTTGCCCAGCTCTCGAGGGTTGAAACCATGTCAAAATTCTGCTTGGAGGTGCTTGAATTGAGCAGTTCTAGCTTGGTCACACTGTGCAATGTGACCTCAATGTGACTAACTAAGAATGACCCAAAACATGTGATTTTGGGGTTCTTAAAGTTCTATAGGATGGGAGTTGTAGGGGGCACTAGTTAAGCTTACGGAGGGTCCGTGTGCTTGAATTTGGGCTGTTTGGACCTGATTTTGGGGCTCCAGAAGTTGGTCACACTATACACACATAGGTCATATGCTAGGTAGCGTGACCAAAGTGTGTGTGATCAAACTTGCACTTTTTGGGGCTGAAACTATTGATCCTTGATGCCGAGACTTACTGTAATCATCTGTGGGCCCTTGGGGGATCTTGCTTACTCGATTGTGTGTCATTTCATGCTATTTTGGAGGCTCTCAGGTTTGGTCATGCTGTACTCATGTTGGGCAGCAGGATGACTTAACTTGAATCCTGTCTAATAGTGTTAGGGAAAAATCTTGTGGTGTTTCATTGGCCCCTCTTTGTTGACGCCTGGAGGAATTCACCTAAGAGGTGTTGACGAAGAAGTACATCCAACATTGTCCATCGGGCACCTAGCCGGATGTCATCGCACCGTGTTCAGAAGTACATTGGATCGAGGAATGAAGTTTTGAGATGCACAAGAAGTAGGTTGTAACTATGGTATTGGGGTTTGATTAAGGGATTATTTTGTTTAATGGTGGAAGAGGAATGCTCTTGTGAACAAGTCATGTTGGTCCGTGTCAATAGCTAGTATCTAGTAGACTTGGGACCAAGGCATGGGAGGTGCATTCTTTGGAGAAATGGGACTCCTAAAGAGTGTTTACGAGGCCCGTTGTAAATAGCCAAAGCCACATGGTGATATGCAACATGGTCTCTTTGAGACATAAGTGTAACAGTATTTTAAGACAATTGCCTTCTCGCCTGGGGCTTGTATGAGAGTGGCTAATAGTCTTTTGCTTATGGTGTCAACGGGGTCATGAAGACCGTTTCTATTCATTTTGCTCTTTGACCTTTTTATTTTCTTTTCTTTTCTTTTTTTTTTGTTTTTTTTTATTTTTGTTTTTTTTTGAAAGAGCTGACTATTTGTGCTTTGCTCATGTTCGAGCACTTGCATTTGTATCATGTACCATGTATTGTGTTTTTCATTGCAACTGCTTAGAGGATCACAGTGTGCAACAACGTATCAAGGGCTTTGGGGGAGTAGAATGTGTCTAGGGGATGCAATTGGATAAGGTAGGGAGAACACGTTGGGGAATGAGGGATGCATTGGGAATAGGGAATGTACTCATGAGCAGATTCATTAACCCAGTTACGTGCGTTAAGAATAATGTGGTACCTTGTCACTGTGTTGGAGTGCATCCATGCACAAACACCTCAGAGCATCATCCTACAAACACAATTCCAAGAGGACAAGAAATCCACAAGTGAGTTAGTCTCAAAACACTTTAAACATGAATATCGCTGATGGGATGGAGGCACAGTGTTAAACTTCAGGCAAACAAAATGAGCACCATCAGAGTCGATGTGGTGAATCATGTGGTAGGCTTTAGATGAAGACCAAGTGTTGATTGTGGCAACAAATTAGTGGGCCAGTGATGTTGTTGCCAGTTTATAGTCTTAGCGGACTTTCATGGACTATTTTTACGTCATAACCATCGTAGCAGACAGGGCAACGCTAGTTTAGAGTCGTGATGGACTACGAAGAGGTAAGCTAGTTTATAGTCTTAGCGGACTCTAGCAAGCAAGAATGTGGTAATTTTAATGTCATGTTGTATGAAGCTCTGTGGTGTTAGCTTATCGTCATGACGCCAGGACGAATCTGTGATATCATTTTACCGTTATGATGCCAGGACGAATATGTGGTATTAGTTTATTGTCATGATGCCAGGATGTTCTATGGTGTTAGTTTTTAAGTCATAGCTCTAGGACTATTCTATGGTATCATTTTTAGGTCATGATGCTAGGACCAGAACGTACCTTAAGCTCATTAGACATAGAATGGTTTTAGGTACATATGATTTGTAGGGTTTGCAAACTTGTTTCCATTCATGTCGGTAAGTTTGAATGCCCCATTGCTGTATGCCTTTGTGACTAGGTAAGGCCCTTCCCAGTTGGCTGAGCATTTGTCTGGGTGGTCATGGACCATCTTGAGAACAAGGTCACCTTCTTTGATTAGACTCTTGTGTACATCATGCCGATGTCGCTGTCGCTGCTACTTTTGGTACTATTCGATTTGATCTAGCGTGCATGTACGTTCCTCCTCCACCGAGTCAAGGTCAACAATGTGTAATTCATTGTTTTTACCTTCATCGAGGAGTCCAGAGAGTATGATCTGCAATGAGGGTACCTGCAATTCCAAAGGTAAAATAGCTTCCAATCTGTAAACAAGACTATAGGGTGTTTTACCTGTGGATGTTCGATGCGTCGTTCGATATACCCATAGCGCGTAAACTAGCTGTTCATGCCATTTTCGTTTGCTCTGATGAAGCATTTTCTTGAGCACCATGATGAAAATTTTATTTGTGGACTCTACTTGATCATTTCTTTGTGGGTAGTATGGTGACGAAAACAAGTGTTTGACTCCTAGGCTCTCACAGAATTTTTTGGTCTCGACACTGGTGAACTGTGGCCCATTATCAGTGATTATGGTCATTGGAACGCCAAAACAAGTTACAATGTTTTTGAGTATGAAATTTCACACTTGTTTAGATGTGGTCTTCCTAAGATGGATAGCTTCTACCCATTTCGTGAAGTATTTAGTTGCGGTGATGATGAAGTTATGCCCTATCGAAGATGGTGGAGTTATCGGTCCAATGATGTCTAATCCCCATTTTTGGAAAGGCCATGTGATTTGTGATGTATGCAACTCACTCGATGGTACATGTATTAAATTACCATGTTTTTGATAGATGTTGCACATTTTGACCTTGGATAAACAATCGTACTCCATGTGTGGCCAATAATAGCCTAAACATCTGATTTTCGTTGCCATTGCCTTAGGCACTATGTGCCCTCCACAAAGTCCTTCATGAACTTGCTCCACGATCGTGTGACCATTGATGCTATTAATGTAGACCAAAAAAATTCCTTCATAGGATCTTCGACATAACGTGTCTCCTATTAGTGCATATTGTCGAGAAATTTTTCGCACCGTGTCCTTTTGAGAATTCGTTAGATGTTGTGGCAGTTCACCACGTAGGAGGTACTCTTTTATGTCATCATACCATTCTACTACATGTGTGGTGCTAACGAATGCTATAGGTGTGTCATCATGAGTGTTAGTTATGGGTTTGGCACAATTCGTTATGGAACTAGGCAATGCATAAAACATGTCAGGTGCCATGTTTAAGGCTAGTGTTGCAAGTGCATCTGCGATGGTATTTTCGTTCTTGGGAACATGTTGCATTTCTATTTTTGTTAACTATTTCAGCAAGTTTTTAGTTAGGTCACAATATGGTTGTAAATGTGAAGCCTTTCATGTGAATACATTCGTGACTTAATTGATTACCAGTTGTGAATCACCCCAAACTACAAGTCGTGTGATCCCTAAAGCTAGTGCTACCAAAAGTCCTCTAAGAAGACCTTCATACTTCGCCACGTTGTTGGTACAAGGGAAGTTTAATCGATAGGTAGAGGATCAGATCTCTCCAAAGTGATAAGTTATAATGGCTGCAGCATTTCCTCCTTGAGAGTTTGACGCTCCATCAAAGTATAAGATTGCATCGTAGTTATCGGGCACGGTGTCTATGGTGTTCACGTTCTCATCAAGGAACTCGGGATTGATTGTTGCTTGGTCTTGCATCGATGAGGCGGTCATTTGATTGACTATTGCTTGACCCTTCATGGAAGATTGAGCTATGTAGTGCAGGTCAAACTTAGCAATCATTTCCTTCCATCTAGCTATCCTGCTTGATTCATAGATGCTATTGGTGATAGCCCTGAGTACATTGTCTTTATCAATAATGTTGACTTGGTTACAGAAGAGATAATGTTGCCACTTCTTCAAGGAAAAGATGAGGGCTAGACATGACCTCTCCACGTCATTGTATCTCTTTTCGTGGGCCACTAAGGCATGGCTTAGGTAGTAGACATGGATTTCAGTTCTATCTTCTCGTTTTTGACAAAGCATGGATGTGATAGATGAATCTGATGTCGCAAGGTAAATATAGAAGGGCCTATTGTTCTGTGGAGGATAAACTATTGGTAGTTGATCTAATACCATTTTGATGTTTTCAAAGGCTTTCTGGCACTGTTGAGTCCATTGAAAATGGACATTTTTGTGCAACAAATGCTGCATGGGTCTCAACTTGTCTGTCAATTTTTCAATGAAGTGCCTAATAAATTGTAATCTACCTTGTAGACCGTGTAGTTTAGTAAGGTTGCTAGGTGGTTTTAAATTTTTTATTGCTTTAACCTTATCGAGATCTACTTGTATCCCTGTTTCAGATACTATGAACCTAAGCATTTTGCCTGTTTTGACCCCAAAGACACATTTCTTTGGGTTAAGTCTAAGATCATACTTGAGACAACGTTTAAGTACCAAGTCTAGATCGTTGAAGTGTTGCTCAGTTGTTTTTGACTTAACTGTGATGTCATCTACATAATCATTGAGTGAATTAAGCATATAATCACTAAATATGTATGTCATTGCTTGCTGATATGTAGCACCAGCATTTTTTAGACTGAATGGCATCATTGTATAGAAAAATGTGCCCCATGGTGTCATGAAGGTTGTCCTGAGTTGATGTTTTGGGTTGATCCTAATCTGGTTGTATCCCGAGAATCCATCCATAAAAGACAACAATGCGTGGCTAGCAATTGAATCAAAAAGTTGATCAATACTAGGTAGGAGGAAGTCATCTTTTATGGTTGCTATGTTAAGGTCATGGAAGTTAATGCATAGGCGAATGCTACCATTCTTCTTTGGGACTACAACCATGTTGGATACCCAATCGGCATAGTCAATAGCTCGAATGAAACCGGCCTGGTAAAGTTTCATGATTGCATTACAAACTACCAGTACTACCTCAGGTCTAACCTTTCATGCTTTTTTTCACTCGTCTAAGTTTTGGGTCAAGGATGATGTTATGCTGGACTATTCGAATGTCTAATCTTGGCATATCGGTATAGGACCAAGAGAATGCTTTCATGTTGTCTTTCAGCACTTGAGCTATGTCACTGGTCACTTGTGGATTTAATAGAGTGCTTAATTTTAATATTTTGACTTCACCATCAGACATAGTAATGGGGACTTTGGCAAGGGAATCTTTGGTGATGTTATCGACCTCTAAGTCCAAAGTTTTCATCATTCCTTTAAAGCAATCAAGTGTCTCTTGTGTTGATGCCATGAAATTATCATAAGTTGATGAGTCTAGATCAATGAACTCTAGATTAATCTCTCTTTTAATGAATCCATGTGGTCCATTGATAGACAATGTTGTCAGGAGGTTCTTGTTATCCATGTGGTCGCTCCTGCCAATTTGAACGGGGAACAATGTGAGTGAAGGTTTAGTTGTCATTCATATGTAATTAATTTTACTTCTGAATGTAACTAAGGCATGCAATGAGTATTTTATTTTCATACATGGACACATGGCAATTTTAGGCCTTACCGGACCATCTGCCAGTCATGTTCCAAGTATATACAAGTATTATGATTTTTTTTGTGATTGTTGGATTTTTTTTCGTGGATTTTTCATTTTTTGTCTAAATGTATGGGTTACTTTGCGAAGGCTAATAAATATGAGAGAAATAAACAAAAGAAGCTACTTTGGGAGCACAAGAATAAAATAAAATAAAATAAGGTAAAAACAAATAAGAGGATAAAGGATGAGGCTCCATGTGACTACAAAATGAGATAAAATGGCCCCAAGTATAGCGTAAGTGTGAGTAACTGGGCATGACATGAGTTAGAGGACCAGTGCAGAGCGTATCCATAGCGCGAGCAACTAGAAACCCAACACAGCGTAAGTAAACAGAAACGCGAGCAACCAGGAAGACACAGCATGAGCAAGATGAAGGGCAATGGGAAGCCGTAACGGGGCAAGGGGAAGAAGCAGGTAGGTTTGGCATTTCTGGAGGAGAGCGAGGAACTACTCCAACACCTTCCACAACTAAGGGTTTCCTCGTGGGTTGGAAACCTACACAGGTTTATTCCTCCCCTCTTTTTCTGTTTGTCTCTCTTTTTGCAGCATACCATCAATGAGTGGTAGCGTGAGTTATAGGAGCCGTGGATTTTTGGTTTTTATGGATGATTTTTTTTGGTTGTGTTGAGAGTGATTGCGTTCTTACCCTCCGTTCTGAAGTATTTGTATTCCATTTTAATTTTTAATCGTAGCATGAATTTGCCTAAGATTGCTGCATGATTTGCCCTCAGCATGAGTGGCCCTAAAGCTATCGCATTTTCGATGCATTCTTAATAAATTTTTGGTTATGTTTCGAGGGTCTGTGATTTCAATTCTGAATTTTGGGGATACTATATATTTTTTATTTCTATTGTTGGTTTTGAGCTATCGTGAGCAAAGTGGGGCATGCCCATAGGCAGTGTGAGTTGCCAGGATTGCCACATTTTGGGTATTTTTGGCTATGTTTTGGTTGGGAGAACCAGGGTTTTGAATTGCTGTTTATTGTGACATACATCGTAGGGCTGTCTCTCTAGCATTAGTTGTAGGACTATTTATTTTATTTTATGCGTTAGTCGTAGGGTTGCATCTCCGATGTGATTTACTAGCCTCCAAACCAGGGCGTGAATGATTGATTTCCACTACAGCATGAACTCGTGTGTTGCTAATTTGCAGTGTGATTACTCAATGCTTTCCCTCTTTTTCATCGTGGGTTTCTGTATTTAGTTGTTAGCGTAACTGGATTGATTATGATGTGGCATGGGGAATTGGACAAGGGTAGCATGAGTAATTATCCTTGTTACAGCGTGAATACCTGGGAGCCTTGCCCAACGTGCATAATGTCTATTGCTTGGTGGCATGAGGGTTTGCTTTGGCACGGTGGACTACTATTGGCAGCGTTAGTGGCTGCCTTGCAGCGTAAATTATTGTCTTCAGTTGCATTTGCGGCATTACCAGTTTCTACTGTAGTGTGAGTAACTGCCAAGTACAACATAAATTATTGTTTTTAGTTGCAGTTGCAGCGTTACCAATTTCTCCTGTAGCGTGAGTAACCCTCTATAGCATGAGTAATCGTCTGCAACATGAGTAACCCTCGGTAGCATGAGTAACCCTCTACAATGTGAGTAACCCTTTGTAGCGTGAGTAACCATCTGTAGCATGAGTAACCCTCTGTAGCATGAGTAACCCTCATTGTTCTGCATGGTTTGGCTATCTTGGCAGTGTGAGTTTCTTTTATGTGTGGTGTCGGTTGCAGGATTTACAAATAGCATGAACTATGCAATACTTTTCACTTGCGGATGTGATTATTTTTGATAACCCAAGGCATTACCATCATTTTTTGCAAACATTGTCCTTTTAAGATTTGATGTTACCTAGTGGATCCCAATGTTCCCCATTGAGCGTTAGATGCACCACACAAATACTGGAGTTCTTGTCCCAAGGGGTAATCTTGCATATACGCTGAATGTTATTTACTCGTTAGGTTTATTTACTCATTCGTTTATTTTGTTTGTTTAGTTTATATTTTTTATGTTTTAAGTTACTTACTTAAGGTTCTGGCTCTGTGCATGGGACTTAAGCCTTTTCTTTTGGTGGTGGAACTCATGGGTGTGTTCTCATGGTTTGGCCCCTTGGAGCCCAACACACCTCATCATGACATGAAGATCAGATCATAAGGGTTATGGTTTCGTGTGGGTGCTAGTAAATTTTTATCTTTTATCCTGCAGGGTCTTAGCATGGTGATTTGGTCTCATTTAAGTCAGCAGTTAGCTCGTAGTGTGGTTGAGCCTATACTGCCTAGCTCGTCCCATGACATATTGGCATTCATTGTTGATGTGGACGAGGGATTATTTAAAGTTGATGGAAGTCCAGCTGAAGGTCCTCGATCTACTCATCCTCTAACTCGTGTTTGGGAGTTACCCTCTTGTAGCCACTACAACAGCAGTAACACCCTTTTTCTAGCTTTCTGTGTACATACATTATTCTAGAATCCACCTAGAACTGTGTACAGGGTAGAAAGGTAAGTACTTTTTTGATTTATCTTTATTTTTCTTACTTCGGTGTTATACCGTTGTTTATATTTGATTATCTTTTTCTTGGCAGGCCTGATTTTGATGAGCATGGAATGCACAGGAATGATGATGGACTTGACTTAATGCATACAACCTTGGAGGCTTTCATGATGGGCCCCACTCTTCGTGGTGCCATGTTGGCTCAAACCAAGGATGCTATTTTCCATTATCATAAGAAATTTTCCAAGGCCTTTTAACATTGTGAAACTCATGGGTGGCTACATGAAGATTGGTCTCGCAATGGACCCGCTTTCCCTCAAGTGGTTGATTCAACGCCAAGTATGCCTGATCCATTTGCTAGTGGTAAGTGATTATGTTCTAAGTTTCATTTGTATCTTTGCTACCCCATTGTTTATCATGATATTGATCTTTTTTGTAACATACTTTTACAGGGGATATTACTCGTGGTGGGGTCACCATCGTGTCTAGGCATACTGAGAGTACTCTTTTCATGAAGTATGGGGAGATGGAGGATTCGCAATGGTGGTTGCATACAAAGGCCCCTCAACACATCATCACTTGCCTCTCTGATGCTGGTCTGATGGATCTATTCAATGCCTTGATGCTTATCATTCTCACGACTGAGATGGTTACCATCATTGACTCTTTCAATGATGATGTTAATTATTTAAGCACGTGGGTCTGGGGGGTTAAGGTTGCATTCCACCTGACCACCGAATTCTTTTCAGATCTCTTTGGGGTGCCGGTAGATGGTGTCAAAGTGGTAGTGGATAGGGCGAATAGGGAAGGCCACATGATTAAGGACCTTGAGGAATGGTTGGGCGTGCCACGGGGTTCCAAGGGCTTCCCTATGCAAGTAGACACTAGAGTGGCAGAGGTGAATTTGTTGTACCCATTTTTTAGAGCATGTGCATTTCCCAAGTCTCTTTCCCAAGTGAGAGCTCTTGGGGTGGAGCCTGCACATATCATGCACTCAATCCTAGAGAGCGGTATGTGCTATAACTAGGCATAGTATATGGTTTTGGGCTTCCATGGGGAGATCATCAGATTATGCTCTAACATGAATGCATAGTCACACTTTACTTTTTCATTTTTCACGGGCTATCTCTGTAGGTTTGCCGAGTTCTTAGTGGTCTATGGAGATAACTGTTATATGTTAAGGGATCGCTCACAGTTGTCTCGCCCCTAGATCCGTCATTTATTTGACACCACTAGATCCTAGGATCCACCCAAAGGCATCGACGAATCAGTCTCTGTGACCATAGGAGGTGCGGACAGTTGTTCCCACCACTCATGTGATAGCTTGGGGTTGGAACCATCCATACTACACACAACTGCTAGGAGAGCTGAGCGCTTAATCCAGGAGACCGTCGGGAAAGGGAAGGCTAAGGTGAAAAGAGCCGAGCATTCGAGAGATCTTGTTATGGAGACAAGGCTGCCGAGGGCAAAGAAGATTCGATTCACCTTGCCAAGAGTGGGTAAGTATTATCTTGATTTATTCATTATTATTATTATTATTATTTTAAATATTTTTTATGGCCTTTTGAATTTATTTTCTTACTTAAACATGCATATCTATTATTTCATGCTAACTTTCTATTTGTTGGTGTTAATAGAGTGTACCCCCGAGAGGGAAAGGGAAGAATTAGCCCCAATGGGTGAACTTGAAATGGTTATCATTGGATGTGATGAAGAGGAGGCAACCAGAAAAGAAGTAGTTGAGGCTATTCCCACCTTATAGGAAGAGGGTACAACGAACTCCATGGATGTGACACTTGCTGAAGCTCTAGATGCCCTTAGACATTTGAGAGAGGAGAAAGGTTTCTTTGACAGTTTCTTTGATAGGTCTCTACACCTTGGTGATCGTCCTAAGCTGACGAGTAAGGGGCCTCTTGGTAAGTCTTGTTAGTTTGACTCGCATTCTGTACTTCTTAGATTTATATATTATTTTGACTATCATGGCTTTTCTTAACATCAGACATGGATGTCGAAGCGCCTGAAGCACATGTATCTCAAGAAGATGGGTCGAAGTTAGAGGCCCCAGTTGAGGTGCCTTCCCGTACAAATTCAACATCTACCGATCCATTGAGGCCATGGCATGAGATGCCCAATAAGGTGGACTTTGTTACCAGCATTGTCAATGATGTTGTTGCTCATCTGCAAGAGGCTCATCCTGAATTAGGTGTGTACTTTTATACTAAGCACCTGGGTTCATTGTATTTATGCATCTGTTGGAGTTTTCTTGTTGACTCATACATGTAATGTTTGTACTTGTTAGGCACAAAACTCCAATGGAGTCCATCCGAGGCTACCCATATTGATGGCCTTCTGGAATTTCCCAAAGATGTTGAGCAGATTCCAAGAAGTATTTATGATGTAGTTTCGGGTTGTGGTTCCAAATGCCAAGTCTCTATGGACCTGCAGGTGCTCAATTGAATAGTTATGGCTTGAAATTCGGTCATTGAAAGGAAATTTAGCAAAAGTAACAAAGGAAAGGAATGACTTGTAGGCCCATTATGATTTCGCCTATGCTAGATTGGCCGGTGATAGTACCTGGTGGACATCCGAGATCACTTTATGCACATTATTGGGCAAGCTTGAATAGCAAAGTGGAGGTGATTCGGAATCTGGACGAACAGCGAGCCTAGAGGGACTTGTTGAATAGGAAGTGCCATGACTAGAATTCCTTTGCTTCCAAGGTACGTAAATGGGGCCAAGATCAAAAAGACCACAAGCACCAATACAAAAAGTGATTAAAGGAGGAATTGATTGAATGTCGCCGGTTGGAGATGTTCATGGAGGGGTTAGGCTTGTGCTCTTCCTATGAGAAGTTTGTTGAGTGTACAGAGCTGGAAGGGTCTCCTGAGAGGTCCATTACCACTGCCTCTAGTGAAGCTTCAACAAGCATGTTTTCTCTTGAGCGTCCTTCCTGGTCCATAGTGGATAAGGATAAAATTTTGGCGAACATTGACCTCGGGCTTGAGAAATATTGGGCATGCATGCCCAAAGAGGAGATTTTACGGTGCCTGGAAGCTAACCTTGGGCCTTCTCCATCTGTGAGTTTTTTTAGTCGAATATCATTTTATTGCCTTTAGTCATCGTCATTTTCCTTAGTATTTTTTCTCTTTTAACTTTTTTATATGTGCTTACTTATTTTATTATTTTGACATCGTTTTGTGAGAGAGACGTGGTGATGATGAGGTTGGCCCCAGTGGGATGGGAGTTGATGATGCAAAGGACTTTGGGGGCCAGCCCCCTCCTAATGCTAGTGCCTGATTAGTCTTGTCAATTTTTTTTTTAATTTTTTGGATTTTTGTTTTGTCTCTGGAATGTGTGAAAACAGATGTAGCATGATCATGGCGTAATATGTTATCACAAGTTTTGTTTGTTATATGTTATCATTTCATATTGCATAAAAGTTGTTTTCTTTTTATTTGTGGATACAGGTGTAAACTAGAGCCATGTCTGGTAAAATAAAATAAATGAAAATTGTAACTTGTGAAATGTCAGCGATAATGATGTAGCGATGTTTCGGTGAATTGAAAATGCACTGTGTTCTAGTTTAAGGCCATTTCGGGCCATGGGTATCAGTTTAAAGTCGTAGTGGACTATCACATTTTTTTGTCAAAGTGGTGGAAGAGACTATAGCCATTTTATTGAATTTAGAAGAACCGTTCATTTCTGACCATGGCTAGTTTAGCGTCGTTGCGAACGTGCAATAGTTTAACGTCATTTCAGAAGTTTGGTAGTTTTACATCATTTCAAGCGTTTGGTAGTTTTAACAGTTGAGTAGCTGCTTTAATTTCCAAAGCTTGATATGGCATGTTGGGCATGTCGATGTAATCATATATTCAGCGTCTCCTTCGCTAATTATGTTAAATGGTAATTCTGACCATGAGACGTCTGGGGGGATGACCCCTATGTCAGCATGTTATGATGTTTCCACATTTTGTAATGTTTCCATATCTTCTAGAGGATCACGGTTTGGAGGTTGGTTATCACTTTGGATTTTATCTAATTTATTGTCTTGTTTAGGCTCATCAGTGGTGTCATCTTGTTTAAACTTAAGGGTAGTGTTGTCTTGTTTAGATTCATCGAATATAACCTCTAAGCCTTGGTTTGCACCTACGTGTGAAGATATGTTGGATGCAGCCACGTCACCGTGTATAATGATTTCACCACCTTCGTAAGGTAAGTGAATCTCTTGATGGATGGGTGAGGATACTGCTTTTAATTAGGCTAACCAAGGTTATCCTAAAATCAGGTTAAATCCTGGCATCTCATCTATGACTACAAACTCGGCTGACGTGGGGAACTAGTCCCCTGCTATGAAGTCCAAAGTGAGTGTACCTTTTACTATGATAGGTGATCTGCTGAATGATTTCAAGAATGTCATGGATGTTGGTTTTATTTTCTCTATGAGCCCTAATTGTTTAATGATGGGGAATGGTACTACGTTTGTTGTTGCCCCATCATCAACATGCACCCTATGTATTTTAAGCTGGTTGACTTGTATAGTTATGAACATAGGTGCAGTGGTGAATTCTCCTATTTTTTCATCTGTTTTAATGTTATTTGCATGGAAGTCTAGTGATGTAGACCTTAATTTTTGATGTGGAGACATTATTGCATGAATGGACGATTCAGTTGCAGGTAAGTCTTCACTGACAGGGATCAATGTTAACATATGTACTAGGGCTTCGCGATGTACTTGAGAAGTCATCATTAGGTCATACAGGCTTAGTGAAGTGTTCTTTTGTTTAAGGGCCTGTGTAACTTGGGTTAGGGCACTAGCCAAGTCTATGCTATTTGGTATGTTCTTGTTGGTTGAGACTTGGTCCATTGGCCCCAACAGTTGTAGTTCTTGAGGAAGGGTTGTTGTATGGTCAACTGTAACCATTGGGTTTGGCTCCTCAGGCATTCTTGATTTTTCAGCTTGGTTACTCGTGCTTGGCTTATCAGTTGTTGGAGCCATGGGTACAGTGTTTAATGGAGTGGGTTTTGGGGGCCCCAACTCATGACCTTGATATTCTCTTTCCAAATATTCCCTGGTCAACCTGTCTGCGAGGAACTCTCACAAAGGGCATGGGGGAACCATTGGGGTTTGAATGTCTGGTTGCTTCGGGACCTGAATGACAAATGGAATAGGGTGGGTTTGTGATGAAACTTTTGGTGGTTGAATGTTGAGATGTTTAGGCGTCTGGATCACAAATGGAGTGGGATGGATTTGTGATTGAACTGTTGGATTTTGAACATCAGGTTGGTTTGGTTTGGTGATGGCAAATGGAGTTTGTCTAGTTTGGGGTTGTCCTTCTACGGTTGCAACCGCAGATGGTACCCGGATCACAAAGGGAGCGAGCCGTGTTTGTGGGGATACGTTCGTTGTTGCCACTGCAGGAGGTACTCGGATGATGAACATTTTTTGGGATGCGGAGGGTGTATGTGTTGGAAATGAGGATTGGGTAGATGGTTTTGACGTTGCAGGAACATAAATCATGAAGGGTTTTCTAGGTATTTCATGTTCGTTGCTGATATGTATTGTGTTGATCATGTAGGGAGCCTCCTTCATGTTGAGGGGATCCTTATACACACCCATAGTCTGATTTTGCAGCTTTACAAGATTAGCTTCGTCAAAGGTTCTTTCACCCCTATCAATCATATGTTGTATGTCTTATTTCAGGGTGAAACAGTAATCGGTTCCATGGCAGTTTCTTTGATGGTATTCGTAAAATCTATCCAGCCTAAAGCCTCTTAGCATGGGAGGCTCATTCGGTGTTGCCAAGCTTGGGTTTCTGACCAATTCATAGTATCGATCATGTCTTTGGGCTACCGCGGGAGACAACTGCTTATGTTTAATGGCCCTGGCCTTTAAAAGTTGATCTAGTAGCTGTGAAGGCTTCATAGGCAATGGTGTATGTTGAGCAGGTTCTTTTCTCTCAAATGTGCTGGCGTGACTTGTATTAGCAGTTTGCATGAAGGATGGTTTGGGTGTAGGTGCAGGAGTGGTTCTCTCATAGTTAATAGAAACAGTGGGTTGTTTTCCTTTTCCTCTTGTGTTTTTGGGTTGAGTTGTCTCCACTACTGCCACCACTATTGCTTTAGCCTTGTCTTTGTCTTTCTTCTTGTGTTGATTTTTAAAGGCTGAGTAAGTAGGGTCATGACTATTTTGGGTTTCCTCCTCTATGTTCTTTATCTGTATAAAAGCTTGACTCAAGGTGCGAGCATTTAGATAGTAGAGCCTTGACTTAATGAAGTCGTTCACATCTCCTTTAAGAATCATGAGTAGGTATGTTTCCGGGATTGGTCCATGAAGTTCATTAAGCATAGCACTCCATCTCTGAATGAACTTTTGCATAGGTTTTAGCAGTGCTTGCTTCACCTGGATCAGACTATCCAAGATCGCTTCAGGATTCAGGTTGTATTTAAACCTGGTAACAAACTGGTGTAACAGATCCTCCAAAGAGGATATAGAGTTACGAGGTAAGGATTGATACCAGTCTAGGGCTCTTCTGGTTAATGACATAGCGAACACATGTAGGATTGCGTGGTACCAAGGTTGAAGCAATAGACATTCTAATCTGAATGTTACTAAGTGGGAATTGGGGTCTCCTTCCCCATTATACTTTGTTAATTGAGGCAATGAAACTCCCTTGGGTAAAGTTAAAGGTGGTACTGAGGAACTGATTGGATCATCTTAGTAGAAGTCTAATACCTTAAGCTCCTCAATGTTAATAGTTTTGAGACGCTTTACCTCATCAGTGAGCTCTTGCATCATTTTTTTGGCTTCGGCCCATTCTTGGGCACTCGGTGGAGCAATAGGTTGTTGAGTTTGAGTGCTATACAAGTTAGACTATTGTACGGTTGGTAAGAATGATGACTATTGAGTTGTTGATGGTTGTACTTGAGTGAAATTCATGAATGGAATTGTAGTAGGTGGTATGTTGTAATGAGCGGGTTGATGTTGTTGCATGCCAGACATGGTCAATTGTCCAGTTACGAATTGTGAGGGAACACCCTGAACCTGTTGAGTTGAAGTGGTAAAGGATGTTCCTTGGATTTGCACTCATGGTATATAGTGAGCAGACATGGTAGCGGGTATCACAGATGGCATCCCAATTACTTGAGGTGGAAAGGTTGCTCCTGCATTAGTTTGAGAGGGAAGTTGTTGGGGTCATATTTGTAGGAGAGGAGATAATGTGGTGACTGGGGGAATAATGGAGCTAGGTGCATTGAATTGAGCATTGGTCATGAGGAGAGTGGGAGCGAGAGTGGATGCTTCTTGTTGAGATACATATGCTTGAGTGCCTTTAAATGTGTGAAGGAACATGGTCTCCCCCGTGAAAGGGTGGAATAACGGGTTCGTGTAACTATGCGGACTAAGAGTATGGTAAGAATCCCCATGCTCGGATTGAGCTATGAAATTATCTTCCTCATCTTTGTTTTGAGGTTCTACAGTGGGTTGGCGTGAGGTTTGGTTCCTTGCCATGAGGAGTTGGGATAGGAGTTCATGGTAGGATTCAGTGAGGGGGATGACATCATAGGCGGTGGGAGTGAAGTCATGACCTCCTTTGTAAATTAGCTCATACTGTCTCTTTGCTTCTAGTTTGGTTTTGTCAACGAGCAGGTTAGCCTGGATTTTAACACAAATAAAGTTATATTGTTTTGGCATTAGGATGGTGAACGCGGGCTCTCTGCCTTGCATTCTTAGTGACCGGCGAGGTGGCCCCTAAGGGTTCATCTCACCAAGGGTAACTATGGCCTCGGCGGCAGTGATGGGGCCCGAGATTGTGGTACCGAAGTCAGAGACGAGCATGATGGTGGTGTTGGTGTGTGTGGGGTCCATTACGAGTGATTGTGAAGACAACATATGGAAGGAATTAGAGCGTAAGAGAGATAAAATGCATGCTAAGTGTCAGCAGCGTGTGAAATATATAGCATACGGCAAGAAACTATGAGCAGTGTATGAAATATGCAGTGTATGATAAGTGTAGGCGGCGTAGGGAAGAATAGATAGCGTATGAAATGATACAAACAGCATATGACAATACAGTGTTTCAGCGTGTATCCCAAATAAGCTAGAGCATGTCCACCCTAAACTGATGCAACAACGTGTAACTCTGAAAAGGGAAAACAGCATGTAAACGCTGAAGTAGAGCATGTTGCTAGGAAACTGAAATGCTAAAATGCCAGTGAGTTTAATATGCAGTGTCTGACTTGTGAGACAGCATGTGGACATTGAGTGTAGCATCTGAGAAGGAAAATCGAGTTGCTGGACACCGTCAATGATGTCTGAGAACGGAGAAAATGATGAGAAATGTTGTGAGCAGCATCCAAAGGTGGAATGGAGTGCAGGATGCTGTAGGCAGTGTCAGGATTTGAGAATAGAGTGCAGGACGCTATGGTTTAAACAGAAACGTGTCTGGAAATTTAGAAATAGCGTCCGGGACTAAGAGAGCAAGGTTTAATAGCAGAAAGCAGCGCTTGGATGCTAGGAATATGGTAGCATGGAAACGCTGGCAACAAGGTAGCATGTGGAATCCGGATCTGGGATCCTAAGAAGCAGATGCAAACAGAGATGGCCCTCCTTCTAGCTCCAATTTACTGTACTGTCTAAAATCATTGGAGCAAGGCTGGAATGAAATGGATGCCGAGAGATCTACAGAAGACACAGTAAGACCCCACCTTTGCATGAGTTCAAGGTAGAAATAAACGAAGGCGGAGTGCCTTGAATGGTCTGCGTGCAGATCAAACAAGGACTTCCCCTAGCATACGTTGTTGCAATGTGCTGGGTTACACATAAATGGATGCAAAAGAACAACGTAAATGAACATATGAAATGTAGGAAGAAAAAATAAATGTAAAAAAATATGATGGAAATTATAACAAATGTAAATGACAAAAATAGAGAAAACACTGGAATGGTAAAATTGTAACTATTGGCGATTACAATGAAAAATGCACCAGTCAGAACGCAGTTGCAAATTGTTTGCAAGGTGGATGTTTAGCACCGATGCGAAGGGTACACAGACATGTAGAGATTGCAGGTTTCTGGTTGTAGGTGTGTAGCATGACCAAAATTTCCCCAAACGTTCAGTGTGACTCAGTCTAGGTTCAAGGTTGCTGGGTTTTCTACTCCAAGTTTGCCAACTCTCTAGATCTCGATGCCACAAAATTTACAACCTAATTTAAGTGGAAAAATGGGGTATTTATATGGCTTTTGGGTGTGGGATTTGGATCTGGATGACGATCTATGGTCGTGAGGTGCTAAATATGCAGATCAGGTGATAGGTGTGTGCGTTGACCAGATGCACGATATGATACAATGTACAACGTATGACATGACCAATTCTTATGCTGGCATGTGGAATCCACAGCGTAAGAGCTTGGCATGCTTAAAGAATAATAAAAAAAAATTTACAAAATAATGCCCTGTTACAACGGAGAATTTTGTCCTTGGCCTTCTAAAATTTTGGTCTGGCATGTCCTGGCATCTTGGTGTCAGCGTCCAGCATCCAGCGTGTGAGCATCCAGCGTATGAAATAAAAAAGATGAATTTGGAGTCCATTTTCAACCTTTGAAGCACATTCCAAGAGTGGATCTGGATGCCTGAGGTCCAGAGGATGTTGTGTGTTGGATTTGGGCTCATTCATAGGTTGTTTTGGCTCTGTTTTGGTTGGTCACGCTGTGCAGCGTGACCAAGGTGTGATCCCAGCATGACCAAGTGTTCATGCTCTGTTTTGAACTGATTCTTGGATGCTGATCCTTTTTATTTTTATGCTTGACTACTGCCTATTCTCTAGGGTGGTCTGGGTGTTGATTTTGAGTCTGTTTCAGGCCTGTTTAGCTTGGTCACACTGGGTTACACTGTGCAGCGTGACCAAAGTGTGGCCCCAATGTGACCAATCTTAAATGGCATGTTTCATGCTTATTTTGGAGGCTCTCAAGTTTGGTCATGCTTACTCCATTGTGTCTTATTTCATGCTATTTTGGAGGCTCTCAAGTTTGGTCATGCTGTACTCATGTTGGGTGGCAAGATGACTTACCTTGAGTCCTGTCTAATAGTGTTAGGCCAAAATCTTGTGGTGTTTCATTGGCCCCTCTTTGTTGATGCCTGGAGGAATTCACCCGAGAGGTGTCGACAAAGAAGTAAAAAACACCACAAGCAACTTAGCATCCAGCACTGTCTATCGGGAACCTGCCAGATGTCATCGCACCATGTTCAGAAGTCCATTGGATCAGGGAATGAAGTTTTGAGATGCACGAGAAGTAGGTTGTAACTGTGGGGTCGGCATTTGATCAAGGGATTGTTTTGTTTAATAGTGGGAGAGGAATGCTCTTGTGAATAAGTCATGTTGGCTTATGTCGATAGCCATTATCTAGCAAAATTGGGACCAAGGCATGGGAGGTGCGTTCTTTGGAGAAACAGGTCTCCTAAAGAGTGTTTACGAGGCCCGTTGTAAACAGCCAAAGCCACGCAGTGATGTGCAACGTGGTCTCTTTGAGGGTTCCATGGAGACCTTTGCTTGGAGATTTCTAAGGAAAATGCATTTGAAAAAATTAAGAAGAAGAGGGTTCCATGCATCATGTATAGTGATACAGTGTGTAGGTGCATGTAGTAACTATGATCTATGAAAAGTACATCCATCAAAACATGTAGGCAATGTGTAGATGTGACTGAAATGCAAAGGTGAATGTATGCAACAGCCACAAAGCAAGAGGGTACCCAATGGCTGATAGCTGATCCTGATTGTAGCTCAACAATTTGCATGGAACTAACTAAGAGCTTGACAAGTACCTATGTTGAAGGCATGGATAAACCAGAGCGAGTTCATCACCAACTCTCTAATGAACTTGATGACACTTATTAGGGAGAGTTTAAAATCCCTATAAATTTCAAATAACAATCCCTAAAGTTGAAAACTCTACTTGCTAGTATGAAATATGCTTTTTAAAATAATGGAAAGCCAATGATAATCAACGCCAATCTTTTTCTTGAACAAAAAGAGAAGCTATTGAAGGTGGTCAAAAAATGGACAAAAGCCTTTGCTTGGTCATATCCTAAACTCACTGAGATTGATCCTAGATTATGCTAGCACTACATCTATATTGATCCTTCCATAAAGCTAAAGAGGTAGACATAATGGTAGTTGAATCCTAAATTAAAGTAGATCATTAATGAGGATATTGAACAACTCTTCAAGGCAAGGTTTATCTATCCCATTGTGGATAGTGAGTGGGTTAGCCCATTGATGATAGTGCAAAAGAAAGGTGGCAAGTGAAGGGTTTGTATTGACTTTAGGTTGTTGAACATGGTGACCTACAAAGATCATTTCCTATTGCCATTTGTGAACCAAGTGTTGGATAACATCTTTGGACATTACTTCTACAGCTTTTTGGATTGTTATAGTGGCTATAACCAAATTTAGATTACACTGGAGGATCAAGCCAAAACCACATGCATGAGTTCCTAGGGTACTCTTACATATAGAAAGATATCATTTGATCTATGCAATATCCCTACAACTTTCCAATGCCTTATCCTTAGCATCTTTCAACAATAGATTAGTAGCAGGATGACAGTCTTCATAGATGACTTCTCCACCTATGGGGCTACATTTGAGTAAGCTTTGAAACATATTAAGTGCTAAAAAGGTGTGTGGGTATAAACCATTATCTAAATTGGTAGAAAAGCCATCTAATAGTCCAGGATGGATTTATTTTGGGGCACAAAATATCACAAGTAGGAATTGAGGTGGACCTTCAGAAAATTAGGATCATCCATGGAATTACCTTATAACTAAAAACTATTCAAGATGTCTACTCATTCCTTGGACACACTAGTTACTACTATTAATTCATAGAAAATTTCTCTAAGATTGCTAAACCATTGGTAAAGCTGACAAAGAAATATGCTTCATTTGTCTGGACCAAAGAATGCAAGAAGGCATACCAGCAACTTAGTAGAAGCTTGTAGAAACTCTAATTCTACAATTACCCAATTATTCTAGATCATTCCACATTATGATGAATGCATTAAATTATGCTTTTGGAGCCATGATCATGCAGTTGAATGATAAAAAGCATCCTTACTACATCTAATGCATGAGTCAAAGTATTGTGGATGCGCAACTGAACTACACCACAATAGAGAAAGAATTGATGGCGATGGTGTATACCTTGAAAAAATTCAAGCACTATGTGCTTGGGTACAAGGTATTCATGCACACAGATGAAAATGTAATATAATTCTTATTGAACAAATTGATGATTAGCCCCTGTATCATATGGTAACTTTTGATCTTCTAGGAATTGGATCTCACAATGGTAGATCGAAATGGAACTAATAATGTCATCGCTAATCACTTGTCTCAATTGAAATGTAACAAAAAAGAGGAGGAGAGCTCACTATCTAATTAATTTCCTAATGAACTTCTCTTTGTTGGTGCTATAAATTAACAAGTGCCCATTGAACCTAATTGATACAACGACATCCTCACTTATCTTCACACTCAAGAGATGCCACAAGAGATGGATCATGAGAAGAAACAATAGTTTCTTCATCAAGACAAATTCTTCATGGAGATCAACAAACATCTTTACAAAGTATGTGCCAATGGCCTAGTTCATTGGTGTGTCCCTGATGCTGATGAATTGTGCATTCTCCAAGTTGCTCATGAGGGTCCTTATGGGGGCCACTATGCCAAGAGATGCACAACCATTAAGATCCTAATGGAAGGATATTATTGGCCAATACTCTTTACGGATGCTCACTAATTCGACTACTCTTATGAATGCTATCAATGCAATGGTGGAAAGAGAGCTTAAACGGAGGGACCTCAATAGTGGATTCAATCATCAGAATCCTTCAACATCTAGGGCATTGACTTGATGGATCCCATCATACCCATGTCAAATGAAAAGGCTTACATCATAGTCACTATTAACTATTGTATAAAATGGGTAGAAGTAGCATCCATCATCAATTGTGCATCCTCTATAGCTACTTGGTTTATACAACAAAATGTTGTAAATAGGTTTGGAATACCTCATGCACTAATTTCTGATAGTGGTACTCACTTTATAGGCATTGTAACGACGGAAAACATCGGTCGCTGGAAATACCAAGCGAAGTCTGTGTACATAGTTCCAACCCCGGATTCGTGCGAGGGCCATGCTAGAGAAGACGAATCTGAGGTGCCCTGAATGGTCTTGTCGATTAAACAGGGACTTACTTAATCAATAAAATTTTTTTAATAATTGGATGGAAAATGGCAATTTTTATGAGGAGATATAATATCAGTAACCTCGAAGGTAATTGAATATGATGTAAATGATTTAAAGAAATTGCAAAATCCATATAGATAGGACATAGGAGATCAGATTTAGAGAGCGTACAATCCCAAGATCTGGGATTTAACTTATGAACAAAATATGTTGGATACAATGATTACAGGCAGACTTCGGTTTAGATGAAGCACATGGCAACAGCAAGAAAGCTATTTAAAGATAAAACAAGCAGAGGTCGATCTACCTTGTTCTAGCCAATCTGGGCACAAGGAAGTCAGACTTGAAGCAGAATATTTGTTAATTGGCTATTTCTAATCAAGGATTCTTGCCAATCACCTCCAATGTTCTTACGATCGCTTATCTTCTTTTTCTCTCTTGTCAATCTTTGCCAAAGGTTGTCAACGATTTCCAATGAAAGAAAATCACTCATGGAGAAAATTTGTCAATCCTGGGAAAATTTTTGCCAACCCCTTAATCTTTGTCAACTAGAATATTTATAAGGTTAGGGTAAGGAGAAAAACACGGTTTAGATGATGTGTGTCTTGAACCTACGAGATGCTATTGACTTGGTGTGTTTGTGTTTGAAGCTTGTAGCACCACGCTACATTACGCTCTGAAGTGTAATGTGTCGTAAACCACTTTTGCTGGGAGTTTTGGCAACAAACTGTTCTTTGTTTACATTGCAATATGCTAGAGAGCATATTGCGACATATAAACTATTGATTCCTGAATTGTGCTCTCTCTGTTGTTGCTTGTATTACGCTGCGTCATGCTAGATTACGCTGCATAGCGTAATTCAGCGTAAAATAGTGAACCTGCAAAAAATTGAAGTTTTGTCACCATGCTTCCTTTGTTTCTGATCAATCCTTCCAGGGTTTATCATGCTACACTGTGTAATGTAGCGTAATAGGCCCCTTAACTGAAAAAGAGAACTTGCTGAACCACGACTTGTCGCAAATCCTTGCCTGAGTTGCAAGATTTTGCTGAACCGCCTTGAAATTTTCACAGTGTTTCAGCCATCACCTTTCAAAAGCTCATGCAATTCTTGGGGTTTGAACATAAATTAACAACAACCTACCATCCCCACACCAACAATCAAGAAAAGGTAACAAATAGGGAGATCACTAAGCTCTTAACTAGAACAATTAGCAAATATAGGCGAGGCTAGAGCACAAAACTCAATAATATCCTTTAGGCCTATTTCTCAACATGAAAACTCCTTATAGGATATTCTCCCTATGAGCTAGTATATGGAAATCTACCAACTCTTCCTATTTAGTCTAAGCTTCATACACTTTCAACAACTTGTGACCTTGACCTTGACCTTAGCCTAGCATAAAAAGAAAGACTAATCAATCTTAATGTACTAGATGAGAAGTAATTGGTGGCCCTATCCTTGAATAAAGTGCACAAATAATTTAAAAAGAAACAACATGACCTCAAAATAAGAAAGGTAAAATTTTAACCAAGAGACAAGCTCCTTTACTAAAACCCCACACATGTGCCACAATGAACTAAGTTTCAAACATGGTGGGAAGGGCCTTACATTATTTATGAAATCTTTCCCTCTAAGACCCTATTAATATACATACTTGAGAGCCCAAACAAAAGGCTATTAGTCAACATTCAACAAGTAGAGCCTTTCCATGAGCCTAAGAGAGCCAATGCTAGCAATAGCTCTTTGGATGGATACCCTCGCTTAATATTTCAAATCTCCTCCTTTTAACTCAATCATGAAAGAGATTGGCATTCATGTTGATCATTTAAAGTGGATCCTTAGTTTTTATATTTTTAATTATATACCTTCTTATTATTTTTACCCTTTTTTCTATTTTACACCATTTTTGATTTTACACCATCATTAGTACATTTTAACTTTCTTGAATATTTTACAATTTCTTGTATATTTTACTTTATTTTGGTCTTTTTCTTATGTTTTTATCCTAGTGTTCAATTTTGTTGTCCTAAATATCAAATTTTTATAATGATTATAAATCTATACAATTGCACACTTAGTTTTTGTTGTATTTGTTTTATGTGTCTGTAGTTAGTAATAATAACATACCTTTCCAAATTTTGTAAAGAACTCAGGAACGAGCTTTCATTTAGTTGTGGGGGTATGATGAGTCATCATTGTTAGGTCATGTCAATAGGATGTCATTAATAGGATTTCGTCGATATGATTCCTTTGATGTAGGGTTTGACCCATTGACGTGGCACCCTGTCTCTATATATAAATATGCACCTACCCACCACATTTATGGTAATATTTTCATAGTTGTAGTGAAGCTCTTGTAGTTTTTCCTTCCAACAGTTAGAATATTTTCTAAATGCCCATAGTAGGAGTCAAAAAGTGTACAGATCTTTATTCAAGCACTAATGTACATAAGCACCTCAATGTGAATAGTAATAAAGATGAGCTTTTTTGATCAAATCTTGCAGCACTTGGGAATAGATTAATTTTTTTCTTTATACATTTAATAATCATGCAATTCACTTTAATTTTTTTAAGTAACTAATTAAGACTAATTAAATAGTGAACATAAGTACAACCACCTCGAGCATGCATTTTACACTTGGTAATCCTAGTAGCACTTAATGCTTGGTAACCCAGTGGCATTATAATATGTTTAGGATGTGTACAAAAAATTGGAATAGATGCTTATGTTAGGATTAGTTAAGTATTAGCTAGTTATTAGATTAATTAAGAAATTAAATACTTTATTATTTTCCTTAGGCAACTTAAACCCATAAAAGATAAAATGATTAAAAGTATATGTCTTAGTTACACTTAACCATGCACTTTCACTTCACAAGTGGAATTGCAAAGACAACGATTACATAGTTAGATTCACCTTCTAAAACTAAAGTATTTAGAAACCTAAAGTCTTTGGAATTTGATTAGATTGCTTAGTGGATGCTAGTGATTCATATGGTTGGGTGTAGGATATACTCATCCCTCATCAATATTAAAAGATCAAACATAACCAATCATCCTTTTACTAAAAATCATAAGCTAATGTATGACAATCAAGTTGAGAACAAAAATAGCAAATATATATATATGCCTCATTTCTTCCTGAAATAGATCATGAACACCTATTTTAGTTACAATCTTTCATTGAACACTTAAGATCTCTAAGGTGAGAACTTCTCAACCCATATTTCTAATAAGGACCTTAGGTACTTAAAAAGATATATTCTCAACATACAAAAGGTCAAATAATAAATAGAGATAATATAACATACAAAGATTAAGGCTCTCACCATAAAAGTTCATCTTTAGGTAAGGATTTTAAATAAATGTCCTCGTTTACTTTCAAAACATTACTAGATGAATATGGTCTTCCTTGCTCATTTTTAGTCGAGGGAGTTGGTGTGGAAATCCTTGTTCTTAAGTATTTTTTGGTAAGAGTCTCAAAAGACTCATAGTTGGCCTATAGATAATAATTGTTGATGAGGTATAGGCTCCCCTTGCATATATGCAGATATCCTTCTTTTGGATTAGTGTGATCTTATATCATTAGGTATTTCCCCTATAATGCAACATTAAGATCAATTGTGGAGGTTAGGTTCTCCAATTACTAGTACTTCATAATGATTCCTTTTGCAATGATTATTTTCTCAAAAGATTCAAGAAGTTCATCAATGGTACTTACTCAAATTCTTCAATTATCATACAGCAAAAATCTTCCAAAAGAAATTTGACTTTATGATTTCAGAATAAACCCATATCTCAAGGCAACAAGCTTTTCAATTCATGAAATTTATTCAAGGATTTTTAAAAACTTGAAACTAATATATCAAGAGATGATTTTTCAATAAAAACTTTTAAAAGTTTACAATTATGAAAAGCTTTCATTCAAAATAAGATTAATCACATCACTTATACATTCAAAAAAAAATGTCATACTCAAATATTTCAATACTACCAAATATCTTCTCTTGTAAGAACTTATCTTAAGATTTATAGATTACTAAAGCTAACATCCCATAGCTTGAAACATAATAAGCACACATCAACACAATTTAGTCTTTCTCAATTCTCCAAATTAAACACTAACATGATATTTAGCAAGCAAGGAAACAAAAACTTTCCTTGACTTACCTTACTTACAATTGAGAATTAAGGTACCTAGAGTACTAGAGAATGAGATTCTTCTTTTAAGGTTTCTCTTCTTACACAAACTTCTTTAGTTTTCAATGCTTGGCTCCCATTCAAAAATTGGTTAGATAGTGTTTTCTCATTCTTAGGTTCCTTCCCCTTGATTCTCCAAACTTTTTGAAATTCCTTGTTCATTTGATTTGTCCAAGCTTTCTTGACTCCTCCCTTATTTGTTTTTCTATCCTTTTTACCATATGAAAAATCCTTTCTAGGTATGTTTGAATAAGACCAAGGAGTACTATAATATGACCAAGTGCCCATGCAATAATATTTTAAATTGCACTCCCATTGTTTTTGCTCAAATCTATGACAATAATAACATCTTATCTTCCAATTGTAGTAAAAGTGATTACAATGATCAAACATTCATGGTGGTTTTTATTGGTTTGGAGATGCTTCTAATTGGGATGTACTGCCTCTTGTCATTTCAATCTTTGGAGAGTACTTTTGTTGAGATGGAATTTGTCTAGATTCCTTTGCTTGGGAATAACATCCTAGTCCACTTTTTTCTTGTGGAATCCTTTCTTATCCAAGAACCATCTGAAGAGATTCTTCTCCCTTGACTATCCTTTCATTCATAAGTTTGACATCTACAATTTCTTCCTTAGCCTGCTCATAAGGCAAGGTTAGCTTTTCATTCTTAGCCCTTAGGTCTGAGATTTCTTTTGTAAGATTAGATATTGTTGTATTTAATAGGGGAATTTCTTGAACCTTTGTTTTAATTTGGTTGTTCAAATTTACATAAATACTTTCCAACTTACACAATAGGTCATACCTCTCCTCCTCATCCTCAAATTGATCATCATCATCATCAAAAAGGCCAACATCGTCATTTGTGAGAGCCATATAGATGAGATGAGAAACTTTTGAGGTGTCATCTACCTCTTCCTTGTCTTGGTCTCTGTCATCCAGCTGGTGAATAAATTTTTTATCTTTTTATCTTTTTGAGTTGATTCCCCTTTGTCATCCCAATTGGTATAGATGTTACTTCTTCTCGTTTATTCACTATACTTCTTCTCTTGAAACTTGTAAACATTGGGGCATTCAAAGGTCATATGGCCTATTCCACCACATATCTAGCATTCCATAGAAACAATATCAAATTTTGGAAGCTTATATTTCTTACCTTTTCTCTTACCTTTGTTGTCCAAGATGTTGTTGATGAGTTGAGTGCATCCATCCAAGATGAATACCAAAACTATGAACCTCATGTACTTAAAATAATTTTTGCATTTAAGTATTCCAACATGTAAAGATGATCCCATTGAACATTCTTGACTTCATGTATGACTCTTCTTTCATTGTTCAGTCTTGAGTTGTTACACTCAAAATTGGGAGTACTAGGCTCTCATACCACTTGAGGATTGTAAAAATTAGAAGGGGTGATGAATAAGTTACTCAAATCAAAATTTTGTCAAAAAAATCACACGGTAATTTTAAATGGTTTTCCAACTTTGATGCTTCACACTTAGAGGGTAAATCACTTGCACACCTCTAGATTTTGTTTCTTTCAAAATGTGGTTTGAAGGGTACCATCCCCTCTACAAGCTGTAAGCTCTACTCCAAAGTGATTCAACACGACAAATCTACTCAACCTCACAAGGTTCCAACAAGATTAGAAAGGGGTTTCCAAGACCCTACAACCTTTACAACTTGCACTTCACTCTGGAGTGTTGTGGCACTACACCAACACTCAATCTCATAGGATCCCAACAAGCTCAAGGACAATGCCTACTCATAAGAAGCACATCAACCCCAATAGGGACAACAAAAAGAGAAATGAAATCACAAGGAAAGAATGTAACTAATTTAAAAATTCCTTTTAGTTGAAGCTCACTTCAATACAATAAGAAATGCTACAAGTAAATGATATTTCAATGAAGAGTAAATTACAATTTCAAAGAATAGACAATTAGAAGCTTGAATATGAACAATTCTTGCTTCATTCCCAAGAAGTTTGATGTCTTCTTATACAATTGGAGTTTCTAAAACACCACTAATTTTGGCCTAGCACTTTGAAATGAAAATGACTCAATCCCTTTTGAAGTTTTGGGAGGCAAAATTTGGCTAAGGCATTGAGCTCACACCCAGCCTGCCCAAGATAGTTTGCTCACCCTTAACGTGAGCAACTTCAAACAACATCAAAATCAAGTTAAAAAGTGCATGTCATGCTGTGGTCACATTGGACTCACACTGCAACATGACCACAGTGTGACCGACTCAGAATGACCTAATTACCAAAGCGCAAGTCATCCTCATTGTCAACAACTTCAGATTTCAACCTCAGAATTCTAGATTTCAGCTCAAAATTGCAAGTTTTTGGGGTCACGCTGTGGTCATGTTGTAGCATGAGTCCAGCGTGACCTGCCATAAATAGCTCAAAACAAGTAATTTTCAACCTCAGTTTCTAACTCTCAAGATCAACCACAGCCAGACATTTGATGCACTTAGGAATCAAGCTTCAAAAATAAAAATTTGGTGAAAAATTGCAGGTCTTTGCTCACTCACATTGAGGTCACACTGAAGTCATGTTGCAGCATGAGTACAATGTGAGTGTAGCGTGAGCACAGTGTACACACACTAAAGACATGCTAAGACATGCTACAAAAAAATCAACTCACACTAGAAGTCTTGCTCAGGAAAAACACCTCAAACAGCCATGGAACCACTCAAATTGACACCTTGCAGCAGTCAATTTGTAGAGCCAGAAGTTTCAAAGGAGCCAAAACCAATTTCTCTTGTTGTACATTATCATTTCATTGTAAATCTTCATTTGTGGGCTTTTCGAGCCCTCACGGTCCACATTGTACATGCTTCCATGGGCTTGAGTAAGCCACATGTTGTAAGATACAATGAACCTAGTCAAAAAGTGTAGCTTGCCCACACACGTCCAACTCACATATAGTTGTTCATTAGACACATGTCACTAGATTCGCTTTCCTCTCATCTCCTAGCCATTGATTCTATTCATGAATTCCACACCCGAGCCCAGCCCAGCCCTATAAATACCCTATCAATTCACATAAATAGGGGTTGGCAATTTCAAAGGTTGATGGCTTAGGAAACTCAGACCAACAATCCTTGGGTGCTTGGCACACTTGACTCTTGGCATCCAAGCACTTCTGACACACATCACATCACATCACCCTGGGGCTTGGTGCTTGTCCTGTCATCCACACGTGCAGCTACACTTTGACCGGTGCACATTTTTTTTAGCAATACAATATAATTCATTTTGCCAGCCATTATTTCTATTTACTCTATTTTACATTTAGTTTACATTTTGCTTATGATATCTGCATATGTTTCTATTTACACTCCATGCGCACGGTTTACATTTAAGACATCGATTATAATAACCCCAGCACAAGCCATAGTTTACACTCGGGGAAGTCCTTGGTTGATTTGCGTGCAGACCATCCAAGGCACTCTACCTTCATTCCCTTTTCCAGCTTGCCCTCAAGCGAAGGCAGAGTCAGCTATGTCTGCCTGACGATCTTTCAGTGTTTGTTTTCTCTTCCAACCTTACACCGATGATTTAGGTCATTATAGTAAATTGGCACTAGAAGGAGGGCCTACCTTGTTTATCATCTTATCGAAATGTTAATCACACTACCTATTGAAACGCTGCGTAGATCTATTCAAACATTGTACAAGCCAAACACTGAAACTAAGACCCAACTAATGCTGCCAAACGCTGAAACTTGAATCAACTTGTGCACATTGAGCTTGCTCACATTGACCTTGTCACACATGCTGAGCTTGCTCACGTACTGAGTTATTCATGCTGCACACGCCGCACATGCCGTGAGTTACGCTGCACATGCCACACACGCCATGAGTTACTCACGCTGCACACCCCACACACACCGTGAGTTACTCATGCTACACACGTTGTACGCTTGGACACGCTATCATGGAATCTTCCCAGATCAACCCTACTTACGTGATCTCACACCTGAACAATATAACTTCATTTGTGTCAAGAACCAAGCCAACTTGCCTATCGATCGCATGGAAAAAGAGGCAAAATGAAACTTTAAACTTATTTACAAAGAAGGTCATGAGTTCACTCCTTCAGCATTTGACATAATGCCCCTTTCTGAGCCTCATCATCAACTCATATCTCACCTTCTCATGGAAAGAAGTCAAACCATATAACCACCTATGATAGAGCCTCAGGGTGGAGATGAGGACGATGACTTTGCCAACAAATTTGAGCATAGGGATTCGTACCATACAGTCAGTCCTCACGCCCATATAAACCCATTATTTCAACCTTTCCTAGGAGAAACTATGCTTCCTCCATCTGCATACACTCAAGGACTAGTTTTGAAACACCAAAAAATTTCAGGCCTCAGCATCTCGACTGCAGATTTTTCTAAGTGTCAGAGCGATGACATTTTTAACACCTTGTAACACTACGTTGTTACGTGTTGTTACATGATGTTATGCACAGTTACATTGCATAGCATAGCGTAACATAGCGTAACACCCTGTTACACTATGTTGTTACACGCTGTTACATGATGTTACATGCTGTTACGTAGTATAGCATAGCGTAACACCCTGTTACGCTACGCTGTTACACGTTGTTACCTACCTCACCGCCACATGGTGCTAGATTTGCATTTTGGGCTAACCCTAGCCCTATAAATATCTCTGCACTCTCTTTTTCTGGAACAATGAGAGAGGAGAAAAAGGGGAAAGGCCTCAATTTCTTCACCAGCAAGGCATTTTTGGCATTTTGGCACTTAGCTCCATGGACGAACGAGACCCAGAGCACAACACACCACACCGATAGAGAGGCACATTACATGGTATACTGTGACCACCAACCCAAGAGGTACAGTTTATCACAGTGAGCACCAGATTTCACAGCCCGACATCGCCGAGGCTATGATTCTGCTCCTACAATGCCTATTGTAGACTTTGTATACCTATGCCCTTTTTCAGGGCAGTGTACCTTTCTATTCAAACTCTATTTTTGGCTAATTACAGTAGTTATTTGGCATTGTTAACTGTTCAATCGTGTATACTATTCTGTTATGCGCTTAGCACGTTTCTACTATTGTGGACATTACGTTTTCTTTTAATTTTACCACCAGGTGTTCCATTTAAAATCATTGTTTGCAAAAGGGTTATTGTACATCGATTAAGTCCTTGTTTGATCAACTAGACCGTTTAGAGCACCCTGAATCCATTTTCTCCAGCACTATCCTCGCACGGATTCGTGGTTAGGCTGTGTGTCTGAAGACCTCTCGGTGTTTCTAGCCATCGACGTTTGCTATTGCTACAGTTTTTGGCACTACAAGAAGGGTCTGTTTTTCCTGCATTTTAGTATTTAGCATTTTTTTTCTGCATTTTCAGATTTAGCCATTTTTCTGCATTTTCATACTTAGCATTTTCTCTACATTTTCACACTTAGCCCTTTTTCCTACCACCAGAAAATTTACTCATTTTTCTACTTTTTTTTTGCTACTGGCAGATTTGCTCATTTTTCTGCTAATTTCCTGCTACCGAAAGATTTACTTATTTTTCTGCTTTTTTTCTGCTATCGACAGATTTACTCATTTTCAGCTATTTTCAGATTCAGTTATTTTTCTACCATTTTCTACTATTTTTAGAGTTAGCCATTTTCTGCAAATAGTAACTCTCACAACCTGATCTGTGAATATGAATCTAGGTCAATCTTCCACGTTGGTGTTTAACACATTCGATACCACAATCCAGCCAAAGCATGCCACGTTAAGCCACGAACAATATAATTTCATTTGTGTGAAAATCCAAGCAGGACTACCAATGGATTACCTCGATTTAGAGGCAAAACAGGATTACGAATGAGTCCACCGAAATGGATGGGAGTATAACCCCTACTTGTTTGACATAATCCCACTCACGGAGCCCTACCACTAGTTGTTGTCCCAATTCATCCATGCAAACAAGCATGATGCAAGGACAACCCACGAGGAAGCCTCACAAAATGAAGAAGATGAGTTTGAGGCCCACTCCGAACATGAGAGCCACCTCCACACCATTTTCCAACAACCACCCCCTAGTACAGCCCCTCCTCAGTTTGGTCCATCCATCCCCTCCAAGATAGTGACCATGCCAATTCAGCCTTCTTCACAAGCAACTAATTCATTCGCCTAGTGCTATGTTGATGCAGGGGCTACCTCCCAGCCTCAAACAACTCAAGCATCCTACATCCCGCCTATCTCATCGACATCTACGGTGTCCATCCAATCCACCCATGTGTGGCCCACTCCAATCACCGCACCCATCGCTCAGCCATTACATCAGCGAACGTCTGCTATGACGTTAAACTAGCAACATCTATCCACTACAATGTTAAACTGGCAAACCCCACAACTAACCCAAGCCTAGCTAATGCAACCAGCTAGCACATCCACAAGCCTAGATCAGGCATTCCAGCTGATACAAAGCTTGAAGAAGAAGATCAACCGACTTAAGGCTGCCTCCTATGACACCATTAAGGTGGTGGACTTTTACTAAGATGATCCCATAAGTCCTGCAGTACCACCTCTAACTCTCCCAACTAGGGCCCAACTGCTCTCAATTTACCAAGTACAACAGTGAAGGGGACCCCAATGCACACTTGGTCACATTTTGATCTGAATGCCTACTCCTTCAAGCTTGGCCACACACCATCATGCGCGTGTTTCCCATGTCACTCACTGGCAAGGCCCTAGACTGGTATCGTGCACTACCTATGGCCTCAATCTCCTCTTTGGAGGATCTCATAACCAAGTTTCTGACACACTTCAGGTACAACCTAAAGCCTGAGGCAATCCTTGACCAACTTATGCAAGTTAAACAGGGGTCTCTAGAGCCCATGTCAAAATTCCTCCAATGTTGGAACGCTGCATTGAATGAAATGCATGAACCCTTAGTGGAGACACACCTACTAACTATCTTTAAAGGTGTAGTAAATGACTTTATTAAGTCCAAACTATATTATCTAGCCCCAAAGTCTCTTAGCCAAGCCTTTGCCCAAGCAAAAAGCATAGAGGACGCAACACAAGCTACCAATGATCCAGCCTATGTGGCCTACAGAAACCAACATGCTTACAAGCATGTAGCCATAAGCACAAAAGCAACCAACTAGGGCCCAACAGCTAAGCAGCCCCAAGCCCCAACTAACAAAATCACCAATTCTGGCACCAACTCACCTAGACTGACAGGGGCTACCCCAAGACCCAACTTTTAGTGCAAGGACCACTAAAAGTATACACCACTACTGGTGCAACCCTCTAAACTACTAGAGCAACTCTTGAAAGCTGGGCAAATCCAACACAAACATGTATCAGAAATTTCTTGCCAAAAACATGATAGGTACTGCGAACTACTAAGGAACCCTGCTTTAGCAATGCCAGATGAGCCCCTAGCTCCACAACACTTCAAGCTGAACCAATACTATCATTACCACCAATTGGCTAGTCACAGTACAGACAACTGTCATGCTTTGCAGGATGAACTGCAGAGAATGATAGAACATGGCCAACTAGCGATCAACATAGTGAGTCAATCCAAAACAGATGATGCCTCCTATGTTATAAATTTCATTAGCATAGGTGGCAAGCCCAGACCTGTTCAACAACCTTTTGTGATCCGTGTGCCTCCCAGCAAGGCAAGGGTCCCCTCCGCATCCACAAGTAAGAGGCCTCCCTTTTTTATCAAAGTGTCACCTTGACCACCCACAACACCCTTTGTGATCAAGGTCCCACAGCAACTGTCTGCTAAGAGGTTAAACTGGCATGATGCAACAACAATCGCTAGGAAACCTTTTGTTATCAAGGTGCCACAACAAGCTGACCATACAAAAACTCTGCCTAAGTCACCATTTATCATCAGAGTGCCACAACGTGATGGCCCCTCACCTACCCAAAGCCCAACAGTGGGCAACATCTCGATCCCTCCTCCTTCAGGGGTTGACCCCACTAGCAACCTGGGTAGACCCACCAAATGGCAATGGAAGAGGACAAATGAGCACCTTGCAACCCCCATGGTTGAAGCAAAGGCCACAACCAACCAACAACAACTGAATGATGGGGCCACTACCCCCAAGTAGGCCAAGTAAACCAAGCCCAAGTCCCCCTCCTGAGAGATCTGTCTCTTAAGCCACATGGAGGGAGTCAAAGCCAACACAATAGCTAATGACAAGGACTTTGCAGCTGCACTAACCTAGGTGAAACAAGTGCTCAAGCAAAAGAACACAACATTGAGTTCGTATGACATGGTCATGACCTCATATGCTCACTGCCAAGGATTGGCCTAGGTCTTGGCCTCCATTCCTATTACGAAGGACATCCCTGCAAATGAGGCATCCATCCGTGCAACAATGCTGCCCCCTACACCACAAGAACTGAATGCAACATCTTTTGTGTTCCACAATAATACAATCAAAGTCAACCCTGAACAAGGGGAGGTTACTACAGCTCCACTATCCATTAGCATTCGTTTTGGGTAGTGCACAATCCGTAGGGTACATGTTGATGATGGTGTAGCAACAAACGTAGTATTGCACTCTGTCATTGACAAGCTAGGCTTGGCAGATGAAATCAGACCAACAAATCCACATGTCTAAAATCCTTCAATGAATCATGCATCACAGTCAGGGGTACCATCAAATTAGCCTTTGTTGCAGGAAAGCAATTCCCCACTAGTGTAGATTTCATTGTCATAGAAGAGATGCCAGGTTTCAACATGATTCTAGGCAGGCCTTGGCTAGCCCAACTAAGGGCCATTTCCTCTCCCATCCACCAAGAAATCCATCTTCCATATGAAGGTGGTCAAGTTTTCATCCATGATGATAATGCTTCCTCTTCAGCTATCCACGACATAGACATGGCATAAGTCTTAGAAGAAGAGTTTCTTGGTGGTACACCTATAACAACCAATCTAGTTCCTAAGGCTAAAACACCCAAACGAGTGGTTGAAGCCAACAACCTCCCACAGGATCCTAAGCCTTGCACTCCCCCTAATCCATGCCTGATTAGGAAGAAACTACATAACCAAGACCTTCCCTTGGCCAAAATGCACTAAATGCTTGCCTACCCTTTGCCTCCACTTCCCATGCATTTTTTACTTCCATTTACATTGCACTAGCCTACGCATTTACATGTTGCCTACTTACTTAGATCAGGCATCTCATTTTTGTTCACATATTTGTTTTATTTTTTTTATGCATCCATCCATTAGCTTACACATTACATCTGAAAACATAAAACTACAAAAATGCATGGCCTGAAACAGCCTTAAACTAGCTTACATCCTAGAACGGCCTTAAACTATCACTTTTTGCATTGCTTTCCTTTCATTCATACATTTTAACTTCGTTTATAGTAGATGTTGCTTCATATTTTTTTTAGTTGATTTTTGTGGGATTTTGCAGACACACAACATGACTACGCATGCAACATCACACCTTACACAAGCAAGGTAATCACAAATAGTCTGCTATGACTATAAACTGGCACAGACAGTCTGCTATGACTATAAACTGGCACAGACAGTCCACTATGACTATAAACTAGCACAGTTTTTCCTTGGGTCATGACGTTAAACTGGCACAACATCCACTGTCTGCTACGACATTAAACTAGCATCCAACAGTCTGCTAGGACTATAAAATAGCACATCACAGTCTGCCAGGACCTTAAACTGGGTTCATAGTCTACTAGGACTTTAAACTAGCATGTGGCTGATCTGATCCAAACAGTTGCCATTGCCCTGGGAGCACTCACAGCATCATCACATCCCACAATCTTGGTGATTCTTTTGGAGCACTTGACATTAGTGCGGTATTTAAAACACTTGTAGCATCATTGCCCTGGCACCTTCACTGGTTTCCTAAGCACTTTCAACTAGCACAACATTTTACACATTTGCAGCATCTTCACAGTTTTGCATCTACAGCGTATTCATAGTTTTGCACTTGAATCATCTTCACATCTGGCATTTGCACTTTCATTTTATGTTTTGTGGTTTTCTTGTCCTCTATGAGTTGTGTTTGTAGGATGAAGCCTTGGAGACGGTCATGCAAAGGTGCAATACATCGCAGTAGCAAGTTATCACGTTGCTTTGATGTGCATGACTAGACTAGTTGAGCCACTCAAGAGTGCACATCCCCCTCATCCCTATTACAGCCTATGCACATCCATTTCTTCATCCCAATCTCCTCTCATACTCTCCATATTCATGATTTCACATTCCTCTGATGCATACGCATAATGACACACTTGGCATTACCTTCACATCAACTATATAACCCATGGTCGATGTAACACAATTCATCCTGTGAGGTGCCTTTATTACATAGTCAAAGCCTAAGTGGATGTAACATCAATCATCCTTAGGAAACGAAGCCCAGCTTCTCGACGGCCAACTTGCAGCTAACGTTCAGCAGTAAGCCGAACCCAAAGAAGGTTTTCCTTACACAAAAAAAATGCTACAGCTTCGCAATTGGTCCATCCTTGGATGAACTTTGACGCTCTCATAAACACTCCAACAAGAGGTCAACATTCCAGGGGGCAAGCTACTTCATGTCATGGTCACCATTAGTCATGTTGAATTTGCATCTTACATCATGATCCACTATTTGCATTTCATCTCCACCATTTAAATTTCATCTCCCTAGCATTGCCTATATCCTTTGTCCCCTAGAATAACCTTATTCCCATAACACTCTTGAGCATGGTAAAATGACATCTGATCTTGTGCTGACAAATGACATTGGTGATATGTCTGCTATGGTGTTTTGTAATTCTTTGTTGATGTCTTTTGGGCCACTCCTCCAAATGTCAACAATGACGGGCCATTGAAACACCACAAAATTTCAGGTCTCGGCATCTAAACTGCAGATTTTTCTAAGTGTCAGAACGATGACACTTTTAACACCTTGTAACGCTATGCTATTACGCATTGTTACATGATGTTATGCGCAGTTATGCTGCATAGCTTAGTGTAGCATAGCATACCACCCTATTACACTACGCTGTTACATGATGTTACGCACTGTTACGTAGCGTAGCATAGTGTAACACCCTGTTACGCTACGCTGTTATGTGATGTTACACGTTGTTACCTACTGCACTGCCACATGGCACCAAATTTGCATTTTGGGCTAATCCTAGCCCTATAAATATCTCTATGCCCTCTTTTTTTGGAAGGAGGAGAGAGGAGAAAAGAGGGGAAGGCTTCAATTTCTTCACCAGTAAGGCGTTTTTGGCATTTTTTGGCATTTTGGCACTTAGCTCCGTGGGCGAACGAGACCCAGAGCACAACACACCACACTGATAGAGAGGCATATTACATGGTATAATGTGACCACCGACCCAAGAGGTACAGTTTATCACAATGAGCACCAGATTTCACAGCCCGACATCGCCGAGGCTATGATTCTACTCCTACAATGCCTATTGTAGACTTTGTATACCTATGCCCTTTTTCAAAGTGGTGTACCTTTCTATTCAAACTCTATTTTTGGCTAATTATAGTAGTTATTTGGCATTGTCAACTATTCAATCGTGTATACTGTTCTGTTATGCACTTAGCACGTTTCTACTACTGTGCACATTACGTTTTCTTTTAATTTTACCACCAGGTGTTCCATTTAAAATCATTGTTTGCAAAAGGGTTATTGTACACCGATTAAGTCCCTATCTGATCAACCAGACTATTCAAGGCACCCTGAATCCGTTTTCTCCAGCACTACCCTCGCATGGATTCAGGGTTAGGCTGTGTGCCTGAATACCTCTCAGTGTTTCCAACCACCGATGTTTTCTGTTGCTACAGGTTTCTCAACAAGAAGTACCAACTTCCAGGTCCACCCATTACATACCATAAATACAAACCCATGGGGCCCCTCTAACTACTTCAGCACAACATGTTCAGAGGATTACCTCACAACCTATGGTTGGGTAGTGGGTTTCACCAGCTTTCTAGCAACACTAACCTACTCTCTATAACATACCAGACCCTCTAATCCCATCCTTGAATGTTGCCCCACCGCTAAAATTGACAATTCAATAGTCTCCCTTTCCACAAACAATGCAATAACCGAATTACTACCAGTCACAATCCATTCAACCCGTCGGTTTGCCTACCACCCAAGAGTGGGTAGACACAAAGAAAATGATGCACATGTTAACTGAAGAGGTACAATGCCTTAAAACTGTGAACACTAAGGAAGTCAAGGTACTAGACTTCTATCAAGATGATCCAATTGACCCCTCAGTTCCACTACTAACCTTGCCAAAGGGATTTTCATTACCCCAGCTAGCCAGGTAGAATGGAGACGGAGATCCAAATGCTCACCTAGTAACATTCCGAATAGAATGTTTATTACTTTAGGCATGAACTCATGTAATTCTATGTGTGTTTACAATGTTCTTAATCGAAAAATCCCTAGACTGGTACCGAGCTTTACCCCATAGCTCCATATCCTCTCTAGAGGATTTGTTACATCAGTTTGTCATCCGTTTTAAATATAATCTAAAACCTGAAGCCACACTGGATAGCTTGATTCAAATCAAAAAAGTGCCATTAGAGCCAGCACAAAATTTTATCCAAAGGTGGATTGCATCCCTGAATGAACTCCACGAGCCATACCTAAGACATACTTGCTCACCATTTTTAAGGCCACTGTGAATGACTTCGTTAAGTCAAAACTCTATTATTTAAGTGATGACACAAATCAAGTAAGGACCCAGCTTATGTGGTCTACAGAAGCTAACACACTTGCAAGAAAAACACAATAGTAGCAATGGTGGACGCAAGCACAAAAGCAACCAACTAGGGCCCAACAACTAAGTAACCCAAAGCCACCAACTTTGGAGCCAACTCACCTACATCGGTAGGGGCCATCCCAAGGCCCAAATTTTAGTGCAAGGACTACTCAAAGTATACACCACTACTGATGTAACCCTCTCAACTACTGGAGAAACTCTTGAAAGCTGGGCAAATCCAACACAAACATGTGTTGGAGATTACCCACCAAAAACATGATAGGTACTGTGAACTACTAAGGAACCCCATATTAGCAGTACCAAATGAGCCCCTAGTCCCACAACATTTTAAATTGGACCAATACTGTCATTACCATCAAATGGCTCGTCACAGTATAGACAACTATCATGCCTTGCAAGATGACCTGCAGGGAATGATAGAACAAGGCCAACTAGTGATTAACACGGCAAGTCAATCTAACATAGATGATGCATCCTATGTCATAAACTCAATAAGCATAGATGGTAAGCCCAAACCTATGGAACAACCTTTTGTGATCTATGTGCCTCCTAGGAAGGCAAGGATTCCCCCAGCCTCCATAAACAAGAGGCCTCCCTTTGTTATAAAGGTGCCACCCCAGGCACCCACAACACCCTTTGTGGTCAAGGCTCCATAATGTTTGTTTTCTAAGATGTTAAACTGGCATGAATCATCCACTAAGACGTTAAACTGGCATGATGTGGCAACAAAAACCACTAAGAAACCTTTCTTCATCAAGGTGCCACAACGTGATGGCCCCTCACCTACCCAAAACTCAACAGTGGGCAACATCTCAATCCCTCCTTCCTCGAGGGTCAACCCCACTAGCAACCCAGGTAGGTCCACCAAATGGCAATGCAAGAGAACAAATGAGCATCTTGCAACTTCCATGGCTGAAGCAAAGGCCACAACTAGCAAACAACAACTGAACACTGGGGCCACTACCCCAAAAAAAGCCAAGAAAACCAAGCCCAAGTCTCCTCCGTAAGAGGTCTGTCTCTCAAGCTTCACGGAGGAAGTCAAGGCCAACACAATGGCTAATGACAAAGACTTTGTAGCTACACTAACCCAAGTAAAACAAGCACTTAAGCAAAAGAACACAGCATTCAGCTTGTACAACCTAGTCATGACCTCCTCTACTCATTTCCAAGCACCGGCCCAGGTCTTGGCCTCCATTCCTATTATGGAGGACATCCTTGCAAATGAGGCATCCATCTGTGCAATGATGTTACCCCTTACACCATAAGAATCAGGTTCAACAACCTTGACCTTTCATGATGATGCAATCAACGTCAACCCCAAACAAGGGGAGGTCACTATGGCTCCACTATCCATTAGCATACGTGTTGGGCAGTGCACCATCCACAGAGTGCATGATGATGGTGCAACAACGAACATAGTCCTATACTCCGTCATCAACAAGCTAGGCCTGGTAGATGAAATCAAGCCAACCAAAACCACATTTCTAAAATCCTTTAATGGATCACATGTCACAGTCAAGGGTACAATCAACTTAGCCTTTGTAGAGGGAGAGCAATTCCCCACTAGCGCAGATTTCACTGTCATAGAGGAGATGCTAGGTTTCAACATGGTTCTAAGCAGGCCTTAGCTAGCTTAACTAAGGGTCATCTCCTCTCCCATCCACCAAGAAATCCACCTTCCATACGAAGGTGGTCAAGTTATAATCCATGGTGATAATGCTTCCTATTCAACTATCCACAACATAAACATGGCGTAGGTTTTGGAAGAAGAGTTTCTTGGTAGTACACCTACAGTAACCAATGCAACGCCTAAGGCTAACACACCCAAATGAGTGGTTGAAGCCAATAGCCCCCTAGAGGATCCAAAGCCTTGCATGCTCCCTAATCCATGTATGGTTAGAAAGCAAACTACATGACCAAGACTTTCCCTTGGCCGAAAATGCGGGTGCGTGCCTCCCCTTTGACATGCATTTTTGACTTTTGTTTACATTGCATTGCACTAGCCTATGCTTTTACATTTTTCCCACTCACGTAGATCACGCATTTTTCTTTGTTTACACATTCGTCAACTTAGTTTACACATTGCATTTGAAAAAAACCATCAAACGTAAAAACATAAAACTACAAAAACACATGGCCTGAAAAGGCCTTAAACTAGCTTATGGCCCAGAATAGCCTAAAACTACCATGCATTGCTTTTGTTTCATTCACATTTTAACTCTATTTACAACAGGTATTGCTTGATTTTTTTTTCTTTCTAGTCAATTTTTGCAGGATCTTGCAGACACACAGCATGACCATGCATGCAGCATCACACCTTACACAAGCAAGGTAAGCACCATGTCCTGGCATCTTGACTTAAAACTGATACCACAGAACAGTCCTGGGGCCATGACTTGAAACTGGCACCACTGAATGTCCTAGGGCCATGACAATAATTCGACATCATAGAGCTCTATCCGGTATGACACTAAACTTCCGCATCTATCTGCCATGACGTGAAACTAGCATCTAGAGTCCACTAAGACTATAAACTGGTTTGCCTCTTCACAGTCCACTACGACTATAAACTAGTAGCGCATCGTCCTCTATCACGCTAAACTAGCATCTTCCTTGGGTCATGATGTTAAACTGGCACAACATCCAACAATCTGCTAGGACTATAAACTAGCACATCATGATCTGCCAGGACTTTAAACTGGGTTCATGGTCTGCTACGACTTTAAATTGGCATGTTGCTGATCTGATTCGAGCACCCGCCATTGGTGAAACCCTTGGGAGCACTCATAGCATCATCGCCTCCCATCATTTTGGTGATCTTTTGGAGTACTCGCTGTTAGTGCAGCTTTCAGAGGACTCACAGCATCATCGCCTTGGCACCTTCATTGGCTTCCTGAGCATTTGTAACTAGCACAACATTTGACACGTTTGCAGCATCTTCGCATCCAGCACTTGCAGCATCTTCACATTTGACATTTACATTTGGCATTTCATTTATGGATTTCTTATCTTCTTGGAGTTGTGTTTGCAGGATGACATGCCTAAGGCATCTGTACATAGATGCACTTCATCATGATGACAGAGTATCACATTCTTCCTAATGCACACAACTAGGTTAATCAATCCGTTCATAAGTACATTCTTGACCCCTAATACATTCCCTATTCCTCATCATGTTCCCCTTATCCTATTCAATTACACCCCCTTAATGCACATCCCAAAGCTCTTGATACATTGTTGCACACTGCAACTCTCTAAGCAATTGTGATGCAAAACACAGTATGCAGTACATAATGCAAAATGCAAGCGCTCAATCACGAGCACAACACTAAAAGTAAGCTCTTTCAAAAAGACCGAAGAGAAAAATAAAAGAAAAGAAAAAAAGAAAGACAAAAGAAAAAAAATAGAAGAAAATAAAAAATAAACAAAAAGGAAAAAAGAACAAAAAGGTCAAAGAGAAAAATGCATAGAAAAGGTCTTCATGACCCCATTGACATCATAGGCCATAGACTATTGGCTATTCTCATACAAGTCCTAGGTGAGAAGGCAATCATCTTAGAAAAAAAATTACACTCGTGTCTCAAAAGATCATGTTGCACATCATCGCGTGGCTTTGGCTATTTACAACGAGTTCCTGTAAACACTCTACAAGAGTCCCATTTCTCCAAAGAATGCACTTCCTATGTCTTGGTTCCGAGTCTGCTGAAAACCAACTACTAACAAGGACTAAAGATATGGCTTGTTCACATGAGAGCATTCCTCTCCCATAATTCCAACAGTAATTACAACCCTTGATCAACTCCTAATCCCCCCCGGTTACAACCAATCCCCTTGCATCTTGAACTACATTCCCTCAATCCCATGTACTTTTGAAAATGGAGTGATGACATCCGGCCAAGGGTCGACGATTAATGTTTGATGCTTGGTCATTCATGGTGTTTTGCACTTCTTTGTTGACGCCTCTCAGGTGGATTCCTCCAGACATCAACAAAGAGGGGCCAATGAAACACCACTAATTTTGGCCTAGCACTTTGAAATGAAAACAACTCAAGCCCTTTTGAAGTTTTGGGAGGCAAAATTTGGCTAATGCATTGAGCTCACACCCAGCCTCCCCAAGGTAGTTTCCTCACCCTCAACATGAGCAACTCCAAATAGCATCAAAATCAAGTTAAAAAGTACATGTCACGCTGTGGTCATGCTGGACTCATGCTACAGCATGACCATAGCGTGACCGACTTAGAATGACCTAATTACCAAAGTGCAAGTCATCCTCATTATCGACAACTTCAGATTTCAGCCTCAAAATTCTAGATTTCAGCTCAAAATTATAAGTTTTTGGGGTCACGCTGCAGGTCACATTGTGGTCACAATGTAGCGTGAGTCCAGCGTGACCTACCATAAATAGCTCAAAAAAAGTCATTTTGAACCTCATTTTCTAACTCTCAAGATCAACCATAGCCAAACATTTGATGCACTCCGGAATCAAGCTTCAAAAATCAAAATTTGGTGAAAAATTGCAGGTCTTTGCTCAGTCACGCTGAGGTCACACTGAAGTCATGCTACAGCATGAGTACAGTGTGAGTGTAGCATGAGCATAGCATACACACGCTGAAGACATGCTAAGACACGCTGCAATAAAATCAACTCATGCTAGAAGTCCTGCTCAGGCAAAAACACCTCAAACAGCCACAGAACCACTCGAATCGACACCCTGCAACAATCAAGTCATAAATCCAAAAGTTTCAACAAAGCCAGAACCAATTTCTTTTGTTGTACATTATCATTTCATTGTAAATCTTCATTTGTGGGCTTCTCGAGCCCTCACAGTCCAAATTGTACGTGCTTCAATGGGCTTGAGTAAGCCACACATTGTAAGATACAATGAACTTGGTCAAGAAATGTAACTTACCCACACACGTCCAACTCACATATAGCTGTTCATCGAACACATGTCGCTAGATTCGCTTTCCTCTCATCTCCCAGCCATTGATTCCATTCATGAATTCTGTACCCAAGCCCAGCCCAGCCCTATAAATATCCTATCAATTCACATAAACAGGGGTTGGCAATTTCGAAGGTTGATGGCTTAGGAAACGCAGACCAGCAATCCTTGGGCACTCGACACACTTGACTTCTGGCATCCAAGCACTTATAACACACATCACATCACATCACACTGGGGCTTGGCACTTGACATGCCATCCACACGTGCAGCTACGCTTTGACCGGTGCACATTTTTTTTCTAGCAATATAATACAGTTCATTTTGGCAGCCATTATTTCTGTTTACTCTGTTTTACATTTAGTTTACTTTCAGTTTACGTTTTTTTTATGATATCCGCATAAGTTTCTGTTTACACTCCATGTGCATGGTTTACATTTAGACATCGGTTACGATAACCCCAGTGCAAGCTATAGTTTATGCTCGGGGAAGTCCCTGGTTGATTTGCTTGTAGACCATCCAAGGCACTCTGCCTTCGTTCCCTTTTCCAGCTTACCCTCAAGAGAAGGTAAAGTCAGTTGTGTCTGCCTGACAATCTTTTGGTGTTTGTTTTCCCTTCTAGCCTTACACCAACGATTTAGGTCAGTACAGTTTCCAAGAATGCTTCAAAATGCATGCAGTGGTCACCTAACAACTAATGTAGATGTCTCCTTTGAGATTGGAATGTCTTTCTAAAATCATCCTCAAAACTAGAAAGAAATCTCTTCTAAAAGTGAGATGTCTTCTTTCCAAATGAGACATCTCCTATTTTTGGAAGATTTCTACTCTTTAAGGGAGACATCTTTAGGAAGACATCTTTGAGGAGACGTCTACTCTGCACAGCCCAAAAATGAAATTGCTTATTTTGATATTGGGAGCCTCCAAATGCCTCCAAACAAGTCCCCATATACCTTATGACCTCCTATACTCATCAAAATGAGCCAAAAACACTTCAAAATATGCCAAAATATCCTATAAACATCTACAAAAAAATCAACAAAAACAAACACATTTAGCTTAAACTCTTCATACTTGTCCATGCTCCCTTGAGTCCTTGTAACTCCAACTTTGTCATCTTTTTGTAGTTCATATTTTTGAGTCCTTTTCTCTTACTCATAATTTGCTTATCAGGTCCTTGTCCATGCCTATTATGAAGTCTTTGTTATTTGCTTACAAGGTCATTGTCCATGCCTATTATGAAGTCTTTGTCCTAATCTTCGTTCTTGCCATTGCTCTATGAAGTCCATATTCATTACTTATGAAGTCCTTGTCTATAATCTTGTCCTATAAACACATCACAATGCAAGCATCCTTTGTTTTTCAATTTTCTTAAGGTTTTGACATACCAGAGGTCAACATCTATAGCATAATGCAAGCTTCCCACAATTGATCTATATAGTATAACATCAATGTTCTTCTCATATTCATTCTTGTAGGAGTATATACTTGTGCTAAGATGAGTTGCATAAGTTTTAGCTTCTATCACATCAAAATGCTTAAGCATCTATTAAAAATAATTTATATAAGAAATAAAGATTTTATTCCTAAATTTTTGGATATGTAGGCTAGAAAATAAGATAGCTCTTCTATCATGGACATATCAAACTTTGATTTCATAGCTTCAACAAATTCTTTATCTAAACTTAAGCTTGTTCTTCTAAACAATATGTCATCAACATAAATCTAAGTAACTAGAAACCCTATATTATCCTTTTTAATATAAAGAGTACTATCTATAAGAGCTTTTAAATACCCATTTTCAACTAAATATGAATCAATTTAGTGTACCACTCTTGGGAGCTTATTTTAAGTAATATAAAGCTTTTTGTAATTGATACACATGATTTCGCTTTTAGTGTGAATATATCCTTCTAGCTATTCAATATGTGCTATGTCTTTTATGTTTTCATTCAGAAAAGTTGATTTCACATCCTTTTGGTAGAGCTTAAATCCCTAATAAACTACAATATCTAATAATAGTCTAACAAATTCTACTCTTGCAACTAAAGCAAGGGTATCTTAATAATCAAGTCCCTCAATTTGACCAAATATTTTAGCTACTAATCTTTCCTTCTTCTTGATTAGTTCACCATGCTCATTCAACTTATTTACAAAGCATACTAGTAAGTCATGATCTATAGTTTTAGCTCTATTCCTCCTTGTCCTTTATTTAAGATGTGTCCTAAGAATATCTGTCATGGATCTAGACTTTTATGTTCTTCTCCTTAGGCTATCATAAGGTATTCTCTTGTTCTGTTTCTACCTTATAAGTAGAGACTAGTTACTCTTCTTCAGTCTCATCATCTTGTTTAGATGTTAAAATACCATTATCATTTTCTTCTTCTTCTACATTCATACATTTCTTAGCCACATTGTTACCCTCTTCAAATAATTCATCAATCTTAACATAAGTCATTTCAATAATCTTTAATGGTTTTAATTTTAACCAACAATAAGATTTTGAATAACTAGAATATTCAACAAACACATCATCCTCACAATGTCTATGAAGCTTATGAACATTATCTTGATTCTTATTATAGTCCTTGCTACCAAAAATTTTGAAATATTAAACATTAGTCATTTTATCATATCACAGTTGATAAGGAATCTTACCATTATTAGCACTTACCAAACATTTGTTAATGATATACATAAGTGTTATAGCTATCTCATTCCATAAATACTTTGGTTCATTTCTTCTTATTCATCATTAATCGAATTATCTTGAGTATAGTTCTATTTTTTAACACTACAATACCATTCCACTTAGGCATTCTAGCTAATGAGAATTGCCTCTTGATACCAAAATCTTTGCATAACTCAAAGAATTTATTTGAGGTGAACTCATCTCAAATACCTTTGATTTTAAGCTATGTTTTAGTTTCAAGTATACTTGTAAGCATCTTAAAATATTTAAATACATCAAAAAAATTTTCAATACATATTAGCCATGACATTCTAGGATAATCAACAATGATAAGAAAGAAATATTTGTTGCCATCAAAGCCAGCTACATTAAAAGATCCATAGACATCCATATGTAGTAATACAGACTTATCTTTACCATGAAAATTCACTAGATTAAAGGTAGATCTAGTTTGCTTACCATGTTGGCATGTAGAAAATACCTCTTCCAAATAACTTACTTGGGAAATGTCTTTTATGCTTTCAACCTTGATGAGAACTTGGGCATTTTTTGACCTTAAGTAACCTAGTCTTTTGTGCTAAAACCAACTGCTACTTATCTCAAAAATAANAAACTTGGGCATTTTTTGACCTTAAGTACCCTAGTCTTTTGTGCTAAAACCAACTGCTACTTATCTCAAAAATAAGAGCTAGACATTGAGGATGCTCATTTATAGAATATAAATTATTACCTACTCAAGTAACATAAGCTTTAAAATTGTTTTCTTTATTTTGTAATACACATTTCTCATGCATGAATGAGATATCATAACCTTCTCTTCAACTTTGAATTTGAAAGCAATTTGCTCCCTATTGCTAGAAATACCAGTTCCACTTTTTCTAATTTCAAAGGTTAAAAGAATATTATAGATCTAATCATCTATCAATCTAGAGAGATCTTTTACCACTTCTATGAATGAGACCTTTTCTTTGAATCTACTAGGTAAAATAGACAAGTTGTTTTTTGGTAGATCATATCATTAGACTGTGCTTACCAAGCATAGTCATCTCATTAATAATGTCATCTACTTAGCTAAAGAAATTTCTAATATTTTCATTCTCATCCATCTTCGAAGCATTAAAACATGTTTTTAAAGTTAGCAGCTTAGACTTTTTCACTTTATCATCTCCTTCATAAATAGCTTGAAGATGTTCCCATATTTCTTTGGCTAATTGAAGATAAATAATCTTCATACATACTACCCTATCCAAGCGAGAGACCAATGTATTCATAGCTCGGGCATTATGCACAAAATTATTGGTTCCTCTACTAGCTACCTTCTAGACATCATCACCATTAGCTAGGAGATATATTTTCATTTTATACTTTTATAGAGAATAATCTAAACAATGTAACTCTATTAGGTAAGAAGCCTTTATTCTACACCATGTCCAAGAAACAAAAGAATGCAAAATAAACTATTAAGTTGAGAGATGTTGACCAGGCTTTGATACAAATTGTTGTTTCCTAAAAGCACCTAAATACACTAAGAAAGGGGATGAATCAAGGCCTTATAAAAAAATTGAGCTAATTAGAGACTAGTAGAATGTCCTAAATTGAAAACTTAACCTAATAAATAGAGCATGTATAAAAAAAGAAATAAATAGACATAAGGCTTTTAAGGTGGTTCAGCTACTAGAATGACTAGCATACATTCACTATAAAACTCTTTTGATATCCTAAGAGGCAAAGTAATTTTATTACTAAAAAATTATATAAAGCTTTCTTTACAATCCTAGACTAATCACACCACCAAGCTCAAAGTCATAGTAATTATCTTCCATAGCACAGAGGAATAGGAAAACAGTTTGCCTTATTTCAACACAGAGACTCCAGAGTTACAAAGTTTTTAAACAAAAGAGAATAGCACTTTTTTAGAGCACAAAGAGAGAGAAAAAGAATGAGAGCCAAGAAAAAGAGAAGAATAGAAGAGAAAATTTCAATTTAAGCACAAGAGGAACAAAACCTAAAAAGGTTATAGAGTTGAATTAGGGAGCTCCAATTTACAGCCATCATTCTTTTTAGCCATTTCTAAAGCCATTATCTAAACGGTTACTCATATGTTAGAGATACAGAGCCAAAGAAGGATGGGAGAGAAGAAGTTATAGCTATTGTAGATCTGTTGAGAAGAGTAGCTAAAGAAGAAGAAGTTGTATTCATTACATCTTAGCCTTCATTTCTACTTTTGGTATGGGCTTAAGGTGAGCATTAAAAGCTTGGAAGAGGAGGAAAAAAATTTCATTTCATTTTTGGCACTAATAGTCCTTTTACTTCTCTACATGTTTTGGAGATAACAACTTGATTAACTTTTATAAAGTGCCCCTATCTTACTATTAATATACTCGGATAATAATTGTGACAATTTGAGCTTTTATTTTTTCATATAATAATCCTTATTATATTTTTTTTAACAATGTCAAGAGGCAAAATGACACTAGACATTGAAGAGTCATTTTCCCACTTTCTAAATGGGATAAAGCTATCTTATCTCAATTCATAGGAAAGAATGCTCAAAAGTTCAAGGAAAAAAATAAAATAGCTTTTACTTGATTTACCCTAATTGAGAAGTAGGTTCCTAGCCACTTCTCCCATTTTAATCCATGTGCAACACATAAATCACATGTTGACTTTTCAACTAGAATGGAAATGAAATGGCCTACTTCAAAATTGGAATGAAACGATTTTGTCTCAATTCATATTTTAATCTTCAAGCAATAACACATGCCAAAATGTTATGAAATGGATCATATTGCATTAATCCCATTTAGGAAATGGGTGAATGACCATTTTACCCATTTCAAACTTTCTGTCAAAAAAATCACAAGTTTTTATTCACTTACACTTAGATAGATCTTTTTCATTCGATTTTGTTTCATGTGTCTTAGAGAAGTCAATATCATGTTTTTTGTGGCAGAAGCATCCAGTTTGTAAAACACAACTAGAGTGTTGATGTAATTGTCCAAATACATATTTTCTGGGTTGATGAAATTGAGGTGAAATTGGAGAAAGGCAATTCACCCAATTCAAAAAGTCAAGACAAAAGCTTGAAATTAGCCCAAATGAAAACTCGCCTACCAAGTAAAATTCACAACCTAGCTCAAAACACCCAACAATTAATGGCAAAAAGACTAGTGATAACTTCCACAAATAAGTTGTAGTTATATACCCACTCTTTGCTTAATTATGAATAGTAACCATCCAAGCTCTCTGTACTAGCTATAATTGGCCCAATCATATATTACCATTTTTAGATCATGGCATGGCTAATATTTATGATAGTCAAATTGCCATGGCTTACATTATTTGTCGCATGTATTATTTTTGGCTATGGCATGGCTAATTTTAAATGATGTGCCATTCAAATAAAGGTTGCAGCCTTGCATATATATAGTTGTAGCGAGTTGGAAACCATGTGTAACTAAAAAAGACTTTCTAAAAAAACCAAAGATAAATTGCATAGTAGTTTGCAGGTGTATGGGCTGGCAAGTCAAATAACCATAGTTAGCCATACCAACATGTTACCCAGCTCTCGATGGCTGATGCTGCTTTAGAATTTTGCAAATTTAATATGTTAAAATGCGCTATTGCATGATTGACAATCAACTTGCTTGCATGCATGACATGACAGGTGTCTGTGCTGCAACGCTGTTACTTGCCATTGTAACCAGTGGAGCAGCCGCATTCCCCGCTTCATGGCATCCAGCATTAATTATATTTAACAATTCCTTATTCCGTTTCCTTCACAATTGATTGTTTGTTACCTCTCCTTGTTAGAATGGTTAATTAACTGCAGTTGTTTATGTGTAGAGGCCTTCAAATGCCCAGCTCAGCTCACATGAGTTGATGACCCTGTTACAATTTCACTGAACATGGTGTAATATATAGTGTAACGTGGAACGTTTGGCAACACAGAATCTGAAAATTCCAATAAAGTCAAAGGAAAACAGTTTTAAGCATCAACGTTAGTCCCAGCTCCTCACTGTGCTCCCTCCATGGGTAGCCAGGCTAAAAGTCTAAAACCTTTCGCTTTGGCAGCAATGGCAATGTCGTACCTGTGTGTTAACAGTTGGCTCAGCTTCCATGAATTGACATTTCTTGGAACAATTATAATTCATGAGTTAACAGGTGCGTATCATTCAAGTTCAGGCCATAAATGTTCCATGAAAACTGGTTACAGTATAATGCCAGCATGATGCGCCTACCATTTCATTTCTTTTCGTTCCCTGGACGGTCACCAATGGCACCGTCACCGTCGCTTTCAGTATTGTTGATTTACTTGTTAACGCATAGCGTAGGAAAGCTCGCTTAGTACCTGGACATGGTATATTACTTTGCATTTGAGGCACGAAGCTGATACAGGTATTATACATGCCGTGGCAACTGGCAGGGATTAATAATTAAATTAATCTCAAGTAAAACCTAGGCAACAAACGAACTATGAGTGTAATTTTTTAAACTTTGTTTTATTTCTTTACTTTATCATTGCTGGCGCAGGACAAAGTTTACTACGGTCTCATTACACCATTTTAGAACCCCTTGTAAATATAATTCTAATTGGGTTGGTCTCAAACATTCCCCTTTCACACATTTCAATGTATATAAATTACAAAATTTTGCATATCCTAAATGACTGTTTGATGAGAGAGCAAAGGTTTTATACAACATAGATCTACCAATGTTATGTTAATGTAGTGGTAAGACTCTAAGTTTGAAGGCTTCAAGTTATAGGATTCACTCTAGTGGGCAATGTTGACTTATAAAGTTAATTTGACTATATATCTTTTCAGCCAATATTATTAACAAAAGGTTTTTAAAACTATCCATTTTCAAAGAATTTTGTATTTTATTCACTAAAGAATTCCATCTTCTTAAAATTCATCCTTGCAATCTATTTGTTTTCAACTTCATTTTTTCTTTTTTCATTAAGTAGAAAAAGTTTAGTAAAGAAAACCATTTGTTCTTCAACTTCATTTTGTTTTTTTAAATGTCTTTTCAACTTCATTTTTAATTCTTTTTTTCCTTTGTTCTTCAAATATCTTTTTTCTTTTCAAGAAAATTTCTACAAAGAAATCCATTTTTTCTTAAACTTGGTTTTATTCATTTTTATTCTTTTACTTGATTTTGTTCATTCTTATTTTCTTCCTCCGATAAATTTCATTTTTTAAAAAAAAAAATCAAATTTGTTCATACAACTTAACAAGGGAGGGTAAGGGTTTGGTAATTTCTAGATAACTTTAAATTTTTACATAACATAGTAGGGGAAAATGTAATGGATGCATTGCTCATTTAGTTAAAGCATATAGCTTGTAGTCTATAAGTCACAACTTTGATTTTAATGGGTAGCATTGTGTTATTATATTCTACATAAGTTCTATGAAAGTTTTATATCGGATATATACCCAAGGGTATATATAGTCATCATGTGCTAAGACTCTTGATTTGAAAGCTCCAAGTCATGGGTTCAATTTCAGTAGGAAATGCTATTTTGTGATTAATGAGTAGTTGAGGTACCCCCTACACCCAACCATACGAATCATGAAGTGTTCGTGCGCAATCTGGTAGAATTTTGCAAACTCTATGTCTTTCGGTACACTAGTTTCCTAGGAAGTGAACTTTACCCTAATAGTCATTCATTGTCTTCCCAATTACACTTGTGATGTACAGAGGTATGGTTAAGTGTAATCAAGGAATCTAATTTTTATTATTTTATGTTTTATGTTCCTAGTCCTTGAAATAAAGAAATGAAGTAAGTTAATAAATAATTTAATTTAACTAATTAACTAATCTCTAACTACTCCTAACACAAGCATCCGGTCCCACTTTCCATACATGTCCTAAACCCATGTATCCACTACTGGGATTACCAAGCACTATGCTATTGGGCAAACCAAGTAATAATGCTATTGGGATTACCAAGCGAATACATCTTTATGCTTCAAGCAGTTGTACCTATGTTTAATCTATTTAGCTTAATTAATTAGCTAATCACATGAAGTCTAATTTAGCTTAATTACTTACATAATTAATGAAAACAATAAATGCATAAATGAATCATTAATCTATTCCAAGTGCTTCAAGGTTTGATCAAAAGGCTCGTCTTTATGACATTCACGCTACTCAAATAAATATATGTACACTTTCTAACTCCTGCTAAAGGAACTCAAAGAAATATTCTAGCTCTTAAATGACAAAACTTCAAGATCTCTACTACAACTATCACACAACTTTTATGATCATTGTTGGTGAGCACGTATTTATAGATTTTATTATAGAGCTACATCGATGGGACCCCATAGATGCAACAAATGCAACATTGATGTGGCCCCGTCGATAGGGCAACAACATGTAGATGAGGTTGCATTGATGGGGCCCTGTCAATGGGCTGACATCAATAGGGACTCATCAATGTGACATAACAACTATTCATCATACATCCACAACTAAATGAAAACTCATCCTTGAGTTACTTTACAAAATTGGGAAGGTATGGGATTATTGATTAACTCTTGACATAACAAACTAACTTGATAAAATTGAATGCCCAAGTGTACAAATCAATATCATTACAAAAGTAATTGTAGTATTCATGACACAAAATTGAACTCAATGACATGATAAATCAAAACTAGACAACACATTCTCTAATGGCATGAACGCAGTTGAGAAGATCAAACAATCCTAAGTGGTGAAGGTTCCTAAGGTTCTGAAGGACCTTCACCAACATTGAGCATGTGCAGTGATTGAGGAAGTTTTGGTTGTCCTATTGCAGCTACTACCTTTGGTAAAAGGCGAAAGGCATCCAATAATGCCTTCATCCTCTCCTCTTTGCTTCAAGGGTCATTCAAAGTCTACGCGACATCGCCAATGTGGGCTGGAATAGGATATCCCACGAATAGGGTATTACTAGGAATAACTCCTTAGCATTGACAAACTAGGCAACAAATTATTTGCATTCAACATCGAACGCTCTGACTGCATTTTGTAGCTCTTGGTAGTTATTCATTCTTTTGGCTAGGTTCTTAGTAGTAGATCTCTGATTAGTGCATTTGCCCTTGATAACCTCAAGTTTTACATTTACCATCACAAGCTTTTTCTCGGTGTCCTTATGGTGCTTGAACTCAACCTTGTAAAATAAGTACAAGACGGTCACTTGCTTCTCTAGTCCTAACCATAGTCTTCTGGCATTCAACATAGCCAGATTCACGTACTAGAGATTGGTAAGCTTCAAGTATGCCATCATTTCCTCAATCTACAACTCCTTTAGATGAATTTCTACTTTATTGTATTGATTGATCCCATCAATGATGGGCTGCTATAATTCGCATCCTTGTTGAAGTTATTGGAGGGTCTTGTTTACCTTTGCCTTTGCACTTGAAAATGTTTTTCATTTACTTCTGTCTATAGGTTGACCTTATCTTTGTAGTGATCCTTGACATTTCCAGGTGGCTACCTCTATTGTAATCTTTTGGTGAAGGGCATTGTAATGATTGAAAATGTCAGTGGTTGGAATCACCAAGGGGTCAATGGATGCACATCCTTAACCTTGTCTCCATGTAAGGGCCTTGCTGGAAATGGAGGCGAAGCACCCTAAATGATCTTATTGATCAAATAGGGACCTTGTTAGTTGTAAATAGGATGGTGGTTACAATTGGGAGTGGCGTGGTTAGCCAAAATGAAAATGCAAACAATGTGAAAAAGTGCTAAGTATCAAAGTAGTGCTAAGTGTAAAGTGTAACCATGGAATGTAGGTAAGCGTAGCCATAGAGACTACCACTCGAGCATAGTACAACATGAAGATGCGTGAAAAATTATGAAAAGATGCAAGAAAATGCAAGAAAATGTTAGAAACAGAAGAGAGAAATGAAACACCACCCCAAATGAAAGAGTAGTTAACTCCAAAAGGGTCTCAGAAGATACACAGTGTACAACAGGCATAATGGAAGTGTAGTCATAGTCTCTATGGTGTTAAGCTATGAAGTCTGGCACTCATCATGATGAACTGTGCCTACCGGGTTGGCCACCACAGTGTGTTGTGTGGTGTTCTATAGGGTTGCAACAGGGTTGCAATGTACCATGCGATGCAAGGCTACAATGGGGCCATAGTGTATTATGCAATGTAGGGCTGCAATGGGGCCATGGTGTACTATGTAGTGTAGGTATCCCTCTCTACTGTTATGGTGTGCTCTAGGTCTCGTTCATCCATAGAGCTAAGTCGCAAGATGCCAAAATTCCAAATTCCAAATGAAAATGCTAACTACCAACCAATGAAAAATGGAAGCCCCCACTAAAATGTTAGGATACATGGAGTATTTATAGGGCTAGGGTTAACCTAAAATGTAGATCGAGTGCCACATGGTAGTGTGGTAGGTGGGACTACAAGAAAAATTTTAAAAAATTTCTAAGTCCAAAGGTGACTAGAAAAGTTCAAAATTTTTTCTAACTTTGGCTACTACACTCACCCTGTGTTATGTGTAGGACATGGGACGCTACCCAGGGATAGGGTGTAGCATGGACACTTAGAAGAATCTAGTCCTTGTTCTTGCTATGCTAGCTATACTCTAGAGTATAGTAGGAGGGATAGCCTCAGGAGTTAGAAAATCTACCAAATGCCTCTTCCATGCTAAGCTAGCTTGACACTAAGGAAAAATTGGCCATTGAGGTGTTGGCTATTTTGGCTATACTCTAGAGCGTAGCAGGGGCAATGGGAGCATAGCACAACACTTAGAAAATTTTTTTCAACTTACTACACTCACATTGTGTTACACATAGGATGCGTAACTTAGTGATTACAAATTTTTTTGCAAAACTGGTGTCCCATGCTAGCTACACTAGCTACACTCTAAAGTGTAGCATGGGCAATGGAAGCATAGCACAATACTTAGAAAAATTCTACAACTTACTATACTTGCCCTGTGTTACACGCAGGACATGTAACTCAGTAGTTAGAAAAAAATTTGCAAAATTGGTGTTGTATGTTGGCTACACTAACTATGCTCTAGAGCATAGTAGGGGTAATGGGAGCATAGCACAACACATAGAAAAATTCTATAGCTTGCTATAGTTACCCCATGTTATGTGTAGAATGCGTAACTTAGCAATTAGAATTTTTTTTGCAAAATTAGTGTCCCATGCTAGCTACACTAGCTACGCTCTAGAGCGTAGTAGGGATAATGGGAGCATAGCATAACACTTAGAAAATTCTAAAACTTGGTACACTTGCCCCAAGTTACATGTGGGACGTGTAACTCAGTAATTAGAATTTTTTTTTGCAAAACTAGTATCCCGTGTTAGCTACACTAGCTACACTCTAGAGTGTAGTAGGGGCAATGGGAGCGTCACACAATACTTAGAAAAATTCTGCAAAATTGGCCATTTTTGTGTTGGCTACGCTTACTACACTCTAAAACATAGCAAAGCATAGTAGCTATAGTGCCAGGCGTAGAAATTATAGTGTCAAGCCTAGAAACTATAGTGCTAGGCATAGCACAACACTTAGAAAAATTTCTATAGCTTATGCAGTCATTCTGACAATTAGCCAAAATTGCAAAAAATTGGTCGTTGAAGTTGACTATGCTCAACACTTAGAAAAATTTTGGCAAAGTGCCACTCTTTTGATACTTAGCCAAATTTGCACTCGAGATGCCAAGACCAAAAATGTTGTGATGTTTCAATGGCCCCTCTTTGTTGATGTCTAGAGGAGTGGCCTAAGAAACATTGATAAGAAATTCACAAAACACCATAGCAGAAGTGGCACCAACATCACTCGTTAGTACTAGATTGGGTGTCGTTCCACCATGTTCTAGGGTATGCTAGGGCAAAGTGTGTAGAAAATGTGCTAGGGAGATGAAATGCAAGAAGAGGAAATAAAATGCAAATAGTGTATCTTGATGCAAGATGCAAAGTAAGCATGGCTAATGGTGACCATGGCATGAAGTGGCTTGCCCCTGAAATGTTGACCTCTCATCAGAGTGCTCATGAGAGAGTCAAAGTAAATCCAAGGTTGGGTTGGTTGCGAAGCTATAGCATTGTTAATTTGCTTGGGGATGTGTTTTTCCCCATTTTCCTTTATTTTTTTTATTTTTTTTACCTTTTTATTTTTTCTTTGCTATGAGGCAAACTGTCATTGGGTTTAGCTTACTACTAAATGCTAGCTACAAGGTGTGGACCATCAAGTAAATGGGCTTTGCTTTGATGCAACGATGTCACATCTATCACATAGGTGTGTTCTCCTAAGGATGAGTTTTGTTACATCCACTTAGGCTTTGACCAACCAACAGAGGCTCTCCATAGGACAAGTTGTGTTACGTCCACCTTGGGTTCTACGATTAATGTGAAGAGAATGTCATATGCATCACAATGCATATGCATCAGAGGGATGTGCAATTGTGAGTATGCAGGGGATGAGAGGCTATTGGGATGAAGGAGTGGATGTGTGTAGGCTATAATGGAATGAGGGTGATGTGCACTCTTGAGTGGCTTAACTAGTCCAATCATGCGCATCAGAGTGATGTGGCAACTTGCTGCTACAATGAGATGCATCTTTGCACGACCGCCTCTAAGGCTTCATCCTGCAAACAAAACTCCAAGAAGATAAGAAAACCATACAACATGAAATGCAAATGCAAATGCTAGATGTGAATATGCTGCAAGTGCTAGATGCAAAGATGCTGAAAATGTGCCAAATGTTGTGCTAGTTGCAAGTGCTTAGGAAGCCAATGAAAGTGCCAGGGTGATGATGCTGCGAGGCCTCCAAAAGTCACACTAATGGTAGGTGCTCTAAAAGATCAGCAGAATGGGGGGGAGGCGATGATACTGTGAGTGCCCCAAGGGTTTCACCAATGAAAAGTTCTCAAACAAATTAGCAACATGCCAATTTAAAGTCTTCACAAAATATGACCCTAGTTTAAGGTCCTAGTAGACCATGATATACTAGTTTATAGTCCTAGTAGACTATTGGATGCTAGTTTAATGTCGTAGCGGATCGTGGATGTTGTGCTAGTTTAATGTCATGAACCAAGGACGAGTTGTGGATGAAAGTTTAACATTGTAGTTCAAGGATGTTCTATGCCAATTTATAGTTATAGTGGACCATCTATGCCAATTTTTTATGTCATGGTAGACAAGTGCTTACCTTGCTTATGTGAGATGCAATGCTGCATATGTAGTTATGCTGTGTGTTTGCAAGATCTTGTAAAAATCAACTAAAAAAACAACATCAAGTGTAACTATGTAACAAAGTTAAAATGCACAAATGAAAGGAAATAAATGCAAAAAGCAATAGTTTTAGACCATTTCGGGCCATGGGCTAGTTTAAGGCCTTTTCGGGCCATCAAGTGTTACTAGTTTTGGGCCATTTCGAGCCATCACTTATTTAAGGCCTATTTGGGCCATGGACTAGTTTAAGGCCCTTTTGGACCATAACAATAGTTTAAGGCCACTTTGGGCCACAATGATAGTTTAAGATCATTTTAGGCCATTGCTAGTTTAAGGCCTTTTGAGACCATGTGTTTTTATAGTTTTTTTTTTTGATGTTTTTCAAATGTAATGTGTAAGCTAAGTGGATGGATGTGTAAACAAAGTGAAGTAGTGTGTAAACTAGGCAAGTAAGTGAAATGTAAATGTGTGAAAAAATGCAACACAAGAAAAAACAAAAAATGCATGGCCCATGAAGGCAAGGGGTAAACAGGAACTTAGCACATTTTTGGCCAAGGGAAAGTCTTGGTCACATAGTTGCTTCCTAACCAGCCATGGATTAGGGGGTGTGCAAGGCTTAGGATCCTCTAGGAGGTTGTTGGCCTCAACCACTCATTTGGGTGTGTTAGCCTTAGGCATTGTGTTGGTTGTCGCAGGTCCATTACCAAGAAACTCCACCTCTAACACTTGCTCCATGTCTATGTTATGGGTAGTTGGAGAGGGGATGTTATCATTGTGGATGATAACTTGACCACCTTTGTATGGAAGGTGGATTTCTTGATGGATGGAAGAGGAGATGGCCCATTGTTGGGCTAGCCAAGGTCTACCTAGGATCAAGTTAAAGCTTGGCATCTCCTTTATGACACTAAAATCTACACTAGTGGGGAATTTTTCTCCTACCCCGAAGGCTAAGTTGATTGTACCCTTGACAATGACATGTGAACTATTAAAGGGAATTAGACATGTAGTTTAGTTGGCCTAATTTCATCTGCTAGGCCTAGCTTGTTAATGATGGAGTATAGGACTACGTTTGTTACTACATCATCATTGACATGCACTCTACAAATGGTGCATTTTCCAACATGTATGCTAATGGATAGTGGAGCTATAATGACCTCCCCTTGTTTGGGGTTGATATTGACTACATCATCATGAAACACTAGGGATGTTGAATCTAATTCCTGTGGTGCAAGGGGAAACATCGTTGCATGGATGATGTTCTCATCTACAGGGATGTCCTCTATAATAGGAATGAAGGCCAACACCCAAGCCAATGCTTGATAGTGAGCAGATGAGATCATGACCAGGTCATACAAGCTCAACGTTGTGTTCTTTTTGTAATAATTTGTTTCACCTAGGCTAGTGCCACTATGAAATCCTTGTCATTGGTTGTTATCTTGGCCTTGACTTCCTTCATGCGACTTGAGAGATGGATCTCTCATGAAGGAAACTTGGGCTTGGGTTGCTTAGTCTGCTTGGGGGTAGGGACCCCAATACTCGATTGTTGCTTATTTATTGTGGCCTTTGCTTTGGCCATGGCGGTTGTGAGGTGCTCATTCATCCTCTTGCATTACCATTTGGTAGGCCTACCTAAGTTGCTAGTGGGCTCAACGCTTGAAAGAGGAGAGACTAAGACATTGCCCACTATTGGGCTTCAAGTAGGTGAGGGTCCATCATGTTGTGACACACTTATGAAAAATAGTGGTTTAGGAGTTGTTGTGGGGCCAACTTGTTGTGGCACCTTGATGACAAAAGGTTACTTAGTAGTGGTTGTTGTTGTGTCATGCCAGTTTAATGTCTTAGAGAATGTTTGGTTTACTTGCCAAGTTAACATCTTAGCAAATGATTACTATGGGACCTTGATCATAAAGGATGTTGTGGGTGCCCGAGGTGGTACTTTGATAACAAAGAAGGACCTCTTGCTTGTAGAGGTCGAGTGGATCCTTACCTTATTAGGAGGCATGCAGATCACAAAATAGGTTTAGACTTACCACCTATGCTGATGGAGTTTATGACATAGGGGGTGTTTTCTACATTAGATTGGCTTACTACATCAAGCACCAATTGGCCCCATTATATCATTCTTTTAATGTCATCTTGCAAAGCACGCTAGTTTTCTGTACTATGATCAGACATTTGGTGGTAATGAAAGTATTGGTCTAACTTGAAATGTTGTGGGACCAAAGGATTATTCGGTATTACTGAGGTGGGGTTCCTTAGTAGTTCATAATACCTATCATGTTTTTGATAGGCAATATCTGATACATGTTTGTATTGGATTTTCCCAGCTTTTAGGAGTTGCTCTAGTAGTTCAGAGGGTTCCATTGATAGCGGTGTATATTTTGAGCAGTCCTTGCACTCAAAGTTGGGCCTTGGGGTAGCCCCTATCAATGTAGGTGATTTGGCAGCATTGTGAGCTGGGGCCTTGGGCTACTTAGTCATTGAGCCATAGTTGGTTTCTTTTATGCTTACAACCACTAGTCCCACTATTGTGTTTTTCTTGTGCACATGTTGGTTTCTGTAGGCCACATAGGCTAGGTTGTTGCTTACTTGTGTTGCCTCCTCTCTACTTTGTGTTTGGGTAAAGGATTTACTAAGAGACTTCGAGGCCCAGTAATACAGTTTAGACTTGATAAAGTCATTCACTACATCCTTGAAGATGCCTAGTAGGTGTGTCTCTACTAGGGGTTCATGCATTTCACTTAATGTGGTGTTCTAGCATTGGAGGAATTTTGGCATGGGCTCTAGGGGTCCCTACTTGACTTGCATGAGCCTATCAAGGGTTTCTTTAGGCTTTATGTTGTACCTGAAGTGTGTGACAAACTAGCTTATGAGATCCTCCAAAGAGAAGATTGAGTCCTTAGGTAGAACATGATACCAATCTAAGGTCTCGCCAATGAGTGACATGGGGAACACACGCATGATGGCATGTGGCCAGGCTTGAAGGAGTAAGCACTTAGATTGAAATGTAACCAAGTATGCATTGGGGTCTCCTTTACCATTGTACTTGGTGAGTTGAGGTAGTTGGACCCCAGTTGAAAGAGACAAGGATGGGATTGTAGGACTTATGGTGTCATCTTAATAGAAGTCCATCACCTTGATGGTTTTGAAGGAGGCAGCTTTGAGTTGGTTGATCTCCTCTATCAAACTATGGATTAACTGGAATGCTTGATCCAAGATTAAGGATGTGCTAGCCAGTTGCATTGGCTGAGCTTATGTTGGTTGCATAGTATAGGATTAGATTGTTGGTTGCACCAATTTAACATCATAGCAGATGATTGTTTCCATTTTAATGTCATAGCGAATGGTCATTGTTAGTTTAATTTCGTAGTGGATGGGTTTAGTTGATGTGTTAGCTGAGGGATGGGCACGATGATCAAGGTGGACCATCGATGAGTGGGTTGAATAGACATCATGGATGCTAATGAGACAAGCAAGATGTAGGATGCCTAAGTCATTTGGGGCTAGGAGGTGACCCCTGTGCGAGCATAGGGTTGGCAAAATGCAACAATCACTTACAAGGAAGGCTGAATTGGCATGGTCACCATCTCAGAGAGATGGATGGACTGAACTAAGGAGAGACCATACTAGGGAGTGGTTGTTGGAAGATGGTGTAGAGGTGGCTCTCACATTTGGACCAAGCCTCAAACTCATCTTCTTCCTTCTATGAGGCTTCCTCGTAGGTTGTCCCTAGATCATGCTCATTTTCATGAATGAGTTGGGACAATAATTGGTGGTAGGACTCTGTGAGTGGGATTATGTCGAATAAGGAGGGATTGTACTCCCATCCATCTTGGTGGACTTGTTGTAGTCCTATTTTTGCTTCAAGTTAAGCCAATCCACTAGCAATCCTTCTTGGATTTTGGCACAAATAAAATTGTATTGTTCATGGCTTAGCATAGCATGCTTTGGGTGGATCATGGTATCAAATGTGTTCGACACCAACATGGAAGGTTGATCTTCATTCATGTTCATAGATCAAGTTGAGAGAGTTGCTATTTAGAAAAAACCACTAACTTTGAAAACTACAAAAAAATGACTAAGTCTACCAGTAGCAGAAAAGTGGCTAAGTATAAAAATGTAAAAAAATGGCTAAGTATGAAAAAATGCAGAAAAATGGCTAAGTATGAAAATTGCAAAAAAAAAATGACTAAGTGTAAAACTATAGAAAATTGGCTAAGTATGAAAGTGCAAAAAATTTGGCTAAGTATGAAAATGCAAAAAAAATGCTAAGTATGAAAGCTACTGAAAATGGCTAACTCTAGTGCTACACTTGCTACGTTAGAGCTTGTTATGCTCTCATGGTGAGGGCAAGCTATGCTCTCTTGAGCACCTAGAATTTTGGTGAAGTGTTAAAAATAAACTTTGGCTTTTGTCCAACAAGATTCTAGGGGAACCGATGATGGGGTCTAATCTACACCAATGAGTGGTGGAGAGAGCATGCAGGACAACAATAATAAAATGCAGAAGGAAATGGCAAGGCCCTTCTTCTAGTACCAAAAACTATGACAACTGAAAACATCGATGGCTGGAACACTGATAGGTCAGTGGGCATATAGCCTAACCCTGAGCCTGTGTGAGGGTCATGCTGGAAAATAGAGACAAGGTGCCCTAAATAGTCTTGTCAATCAAATAGGGACTTATAAGGTGTTAAGATGATAATGTGTCAGAGGGTTTTATGCAGCGTTATGTGTAGGCATTGGGGCTAACTAAGCTAGAGTGTAATAGAGTGTCCCAGCCTGAGAAAAATGATGTAAACATGAAAATATGTATAAAATAGTGAGAAAATGCAAGTGCTATGCCTAACACCAAGGAAAATGCTTGAAATATGCAACAGAACTTGAGAACAAAAGTGTATTGCCCAAAAAAGGGGACCGTAGCTATTGCAGGAAAAGAGGTGAGAGTGGCACGTGGTGTATAGGCAGGTATAGAGGCAACGTAGCAATGTATTCATAGTCTTTGGGATGTCTAGGACATGGAATTAATGGTTTCCATGAGGACTGAACCTGCTAGGTTGATTGTTGCTATGTTCTATAGGTATAGTGATGGACTGCATTCTGAAATGTGCCAAAGTACAAAGTGCTAGGTGTGCTCAAGTTCTTAGGTGGGAGATTGCCAAGGATGCTTAGAATGCTAAAGTGCCCAATGCTCTTTTGATTTGCCAACCCTTAGAATGTCAAATGTAGGGATATTTATAGGGCTAGGATTAATGTAAAATGTGGATTGGGCACCACGTGGCACAAGATGGAGATCAAACGCCACATGGCATGAGATGATGCTATGCTAACCTTTGCTACACTTCCATGGTAGTAACAAAGTGCTATGCTCTAGAGTATTGCAATGAATCCCTAGAGACTACTAAACTATGACTACACTACCAAGACTACATGTGCTAGAGTTCGAATAATCATAATTGATGAGTGGTGAGGTACCCCTACGCCCAACCATATGAATACGAGCGTTCATGCGCGATCTGGTCAAACTCTGTGGATAGGCTAGTTGTGGTATCTAGACAGTTACACATTGATCACAATTCGCTGTCTTCCCACCTGGACTAGTATTGCTTTGTCACATATGGTTTAGTCCAGAGTGTGGCGTATGATGTGATCCTAAACTACTGCTACTCCTAGAGACAATGGAGAATAATATTGATTAAACTAATGAGTAATAGGAAATGAAGTCTAAGCTAACCTAAGTGCAATGAGCATCCATTCCTTAATCATCCATACACATCTTGGACTTCGTGCATGACTACTACTGGGGTTACCAAGCGCAAATCCTAGGTACGCTACTAGGTTGCCAAGTAGTCACACTTAAATGCTCGTGATTAAGTCGTACTCATTCTGCATTTAACAACAGGAATAGTAAATGATGATAAATAAATATTAACTAAGAAAGCAATAAATAACAATACCAATTAACAATTAAACTATACAATTAAAACTAAGTGAATGCTGCAATGATGAAGTAATCTCGATCTTTATTGCCGATCATGTGCGTGTCCAAGTACGTCACACTCGAATAAAGCTACTGTACAATTACAAACATCACACTGTAGGCATGCACTTGGGAAAATATTCTAACTCCTATGGAAAAAAACTAAAAGAGTCTAGATACAAAATGACAAAAGGATGCCTAAATGAGGCGGAGGGCCCTCTTCTTTATAGGTCGGGATAGGCGGCTGCGTAAATGGGGCCCCATCGACGCAGTGTAGCTATGTCGACGGGGCCGCGTCAACACAGCCACGTATACATGGCCCAGTCAACACATCGACTGATTAGTGCTTCATCAATAATGTACTTGCAAATAATGTAAAATAGTGCAACTTGGAGGCTACACTCTAGGACTACGTCTTCCCATCTTTCGAGTAGGGTGAAGTGTAGGAACAATTTTTGCGACCAATGGGGATGCAAAAGAGATACAAATTGTTGATCTTACTTGCTAGAGGAATGTTGGAGCTAAGATGAAGGCTGATGCTGTGTTCTGGAGGCTTTTGGATGCTGTTGGAGGCTTTTCTTCAATGTCAAGCTAGCTGCGCTCTAGAGCATAATACAACACTTAGTCAAATTTTACAAAATTTTGATGTCCTACACTAGTTACACTGGCTACACTCTAGAGTGTAGCATGGATACTTAGCCAAAATTTGATAGAATCTATGGTCTTCCTTCATGGTACGTTGACTACAATCTGGGGCATAGTAAGAGAGGCAGCCTCAGGAGTTAGAAAATTTACCAAATGTTCCTTTCATGTTAATATAGCTTGATAGCCTCTTACCTAATGCTTAGGAAAAAATAGACACTGAAAAGCATGCTACATTGGCTACACTAGGGAGCATAGTAGAGCGTAGCAACCCAAAACATAGAAAATTTGCTGAACTATTTTTATCATCCCATGTAATCCTAACAACTTCTAGCTTGGTACTTAGGAAAACTGGCCATTGGAACATGTGCTACGCTAGGAAGTGTAGCAAGCATGACAACCTAGGAGATAGAAGATTTGTCAAATTATTTCATTCATCCCAAGAAACTTTGATAACTTTTGGCTTGGCACTTGGGCAAACTAGCCATGGAAGTGTGTGCTACACTGGCTATGCTGGGGAGCATAGCAGGCAAAGTGAGAGTGTAGTAGGACACTTAGAAAAAATTTTATGTAACTACTATTGACACTTAGAAAATTTTGCAAAATAGGCTTTGATGCATGCTACGTTGGCTATGCTAGGGAGCATAGCATCAACACTTAGAAAAATTTGCCAAGTTTTGACACATAGACAAATTTGCAGTTGAAGTGCTGAAGCCTAAAATTGGTGGTGTTTCAGGCATGGACCTCCTTCATGAAGAGGTTTCTATTTTCAACTATCAATCTCCTTAACTTTATGTTCACTCTAGATAGTTTCTCCTACTATTTATGGATAAAGTTGATCAATTGTTGTTTATGCTCATCAAAATTTCACATGTGATGGTTCTCTCTAGTCAGTTAGTGCCTCATCTTGGTGGGAATGTTGTATTGCTACTGTTGGTTTTGGAATCTTACGAATAGATTCCACCTTAGCCTCTTCCCTAAGAGGACCCATGTCATGGATTGCAAGTGGTTCTTCCTAGGCTTGTTCTTGGCCCCTTTCCGTTCTTGGCCATTTCTCCATTGTTGAGATAGTCCTCCTTCCTACGTGTGTTTGCCTTTTGGTGCCATTTGCAGTCACAACACATCCATGGATTAGTGGATATAACGTGTAAATTTAAATATTTGAATACCTTATCTTGTTAGTTAATTATACTTGGCTAAGGCTGGACTATGGCAGATTTATTATTTTATTCTTATTTTATTAATTAATTTTCATTATAAGTGTCACTGGAGCTCATTGGAAGAGTTTAACTTCTATAATTTGATGTTTAAATGTTAATTTCTTAGTTGAACCTTTGTGGAAGTTAGAAAAATGGCAAAAAATTTTTTATCAAAAATAACACATTTGTGGCCCCCATGACTAAGAGCTTACCTCTAGTAGTTATAGGGTTAAAGAATAGAGTGATTTGAATAAATAGTTAGGAAGTGATGGGCTCTGGAAGGTTTTGGGCTTTGGAAATTTATAAAACTCCCTTGGCATTTATGAGGAAATATGAAAATTTCTAAAGAGGGTCACACATATTTATACTATTTTTATGCTATGTCGACAAGGCCTCATATATGCATGGGCTCTATCAATGGGGCCCTATTTATGAGGTCTGTAAACAAAATTTTCAAATGTAAATATCTTGAAAAATAGAAGGAATTTTTAAATGAATTTGGGATACATGGAGTCTCAGAAAAGCCAAGAATATGATGAAATAATTGAAGAGGATTTTTGAAGGCTCAAAAATTTAAAATTTTGATGGAGAATATGTGCATTAAAAAAAATATGTAAAGGAGCATATGGTCGAATGTAGAACATGGATGTATGAAAGATTTTGATTGCAAGAATGCCTAAGGATAAGGTGCTTAACAAACCCAACCAAGAGATATGCAAGTGGGTCCTCCCCATAGTAGGCACATGCCTTGTTTGGCCTTGCATAATTATCAACCTAAGGAGTCCATGAGCCCCATAGGCGATTAATGATTGATGAAAGTTAAGGAAAAAAGCTTAAAGGATTAGACCAAATAATTCAAGTACATCAAACAAAGACTTTGAATCAATACCATTGAAACCGATAGTAAGGTGAGTTATGGGTAGCACAAACGGATGATGGAGAAGGTGGAATGAAATTCCAAATTAAGGTCATAAGAAGTCCCTTAAGAAGTTGTGTTTAAATAGCTTGAGAAGATTCATCCTTAGTCCAGACCAAAAACCAACTACCTTCAGTGACTTTGCATCATCAATCCAAGATGGATCCACCCCCTCAAGACATAAGAATGCTCCCACAAAATAATCACCATTCCATTAAAGAAAAAAAAAAGCAAGAAGTGAGAAAGGACCTTAGTTAGAGGGGACCTTCAGGCATGGGTAACATGTCTTTCTAGTCCCATAACCAGTGCTTGTAGCTCATTTATTTGTCTACGGGATGTGCTTTAAATTCCCATCATGTTTTTTTTTTGTTTTTGTTTTGTTTTTGGATGGGAACCACACCATGCAAAGAATTTATTCAACTTCCTATTATTTGTCAACACAAAATGGTAAGAAGCTTATGAAAACACTCATGCACTTGAGCAAGTAGAAGAGTACAAAGAGTATCAAGTTCCCTTGAAGTCAGACCCTATGCAAACCTTTGATTCCTTTCCAATTCTAGAAACTACCAAGGTCATAAATTTATTAAAAGTTTATTTAATGAATGGGACCCCATACTTCCAAAATTAGCAAAACCATAGAGTTTGTGGATGTGTGGATGTCATGGGTTCAGTACATATTCCATGAAAAAGAAACCATATTTTATTCATCAATATAAAAATTTAGAAATAGAAACTAGATAATACCAAACAAAACATTAAGCACAAACCACCATTAGTAACAACTATAGCACCATTGTNAATTTGAGGAGCCACGTATATGATTAGCATGAATGACCATCCCCATCACAATTGAGTTGGAAGGAAGAGATCCAAAAAATTAAGCATGGTTGCCCATCTATTGAGGTATTTGTTGCATTGGCTTGCTTTGGCTTGTAGAAAGGCTTTATCTATTGGATGTTGACTAACTACTTTTTGTTTGGGCTTTTAGGTTTGCATATGATCATGGACCATGAAGAAAAGGTTTCATTGATTATATAAGGCCCTTTCCAAAACATTTAAAATTTGGTTTTTTGAGGTATGTGTGTGGATTCTAGTTGAAATTTTACTTTTTGTATTTTAAGATCATGTCATTATTTGTTAAATTCCTTATGCACTTCATTTAAAGACAAAGCTACCAATCGATTTTCATCTTGCACATTTAGGTTGATCAGTCTTTCTTTTTGTGCCAAACTTAGGTCAAGATCCAAGTCATAGGCTGTTGAGAGTATATGGAGCTCAAATTGAATTGGAAGATCTAGAAGTTTTCCATACACCAACTCATAAGGAGAGTAGCCAATAGGTAGTTTCCATGTTGATCGGTAGGTCCAAAGGGCATCATTGAGTTTTGTGCTCTAGTTTCTCCTATATTTGCTAATACTTTTTATTAGAATCTTTGTAATCTTTCTATTAGTCACCTCTACTTGACTATTGGCTTGGGGATGATAGGATGTTGTTAATTTATGTTCAACCCCTAAACGTTGCATGCAATTTTGAAAAATAACAACTTAAAATGGGTTTCTTTATCAAAAAGAAATGCACATGGCATCCCAAACCTATTCACAATTTTTTTATACAAATCAAATAGTAATGGATGATGTACAGTCAATGATGACTACTATTTTTACCCATTTGGTACAGTAGTCAATGTCAATAATGATATATGCCTTCCCATTGAACATGGGTGAGATGGAACCCATGAAATATATGCCCCATGTATCAAAGGGTTTCAATAGTTGAATTCACTATTGAGGATCTTCCATTCATGCAATCATCCCATCATCTCATTGATAGCACTCATAGGATCGAACAAATTACTGGGCATCCCTAAAGATATGGGTCAATAGTATCCTACCATTAGGATTTTTATATCCATGCATCTCCCAAAATAGTGGCCCCTACAAGGACACTCATGAGCATCTTAGAGAATGCATAATTAATTTGCATCAAGTACATGCCAGTTAACCAAGCCATTAGTGCACACCTTGTAAATATTTCCATTGATTTCCATAAAGTACTTAGCTTGATGAAAAAATTATTATTTCTTCCTATGGTCTAAATCATGTGGCATCTCTTAAGTAAGAAGATAAGTGAGGATTCCATCATACCATTTTGGTTCTATGGGCATGTTCTTGTTTATTGCACCAAAAAAGAGGAGTTCATCAAGAAACAAATTAGATAATGGGCTTTCCTCCTCTTTGTTATCCCATCACAACTAAGACAAGTGATCAACAACCACATTCTTAGCCCCCTTTTGATCTACCATTATAAGATCAAATTCTTATAAGATCACCAACCACCTTATGACAAAGGGGCTCATCATTGGCTTATTCATGAGGAAGCAAAGGGCACTATGATCAATGTGCACAAGTACTTTATATCCAAGCACACAGTGCCTAAACTTTTCTAGAGCATACACCAATGCCATCAGTTCTTTTTCCATGGTGATGTAATTTAGTTGTGCATCCAAAATGCTTCAACTTGCATAGTGGATGTAATATGGATATTTGTTATCATCTAATTATGTAAGCATGATTCCCAAGGCATAATTAGATGCATCTATCATTATATGGAATGGTCTAGATTAGTCAGGTGCTCATATAATTAAAATCTCTACAAGCTTCTATTTGAGGCTTTGGAATGCATTTTCACATTCCTTGGTCTAGATAAAGGAAGCATATTTCTTTGTTAGCTCGATCGTGATCCTAGAAAATTTCTCTATAAATAACTGGTAGTAACCAATATGTCTAAGTAATGACTGAACATCTTTTGATGGTTTCTGGTTGATGAGTGATTTCCTGGATGACCCTTATCTTTTTGAGATCTACCTTAATCCCTTCTTGTGAAATTTGATGCCCTAATACAATGCCATCTTGGACCATGAGATGGCTCTTTTGATAGTTAAGCCACATATTTATTTTCACTTATCTTTTCAGTACTTGCTCAAGGTGGTCCAAGGCTTGTTCGAATGTAGCACCATAAGTGTAGAAGTCATTCATGAAGACTTCTACTCCACTACTGATTTGTTGCTAAAAGATACTTAAGTCTAGACATTGGAAAGTGGCAGGAGCATTGCACAAACCAAAAGGGATCTTATGATATGCAAAGATTTCCTAGGGATTTGTGAATTTTTTTTGGCCTAATATTTTAGTGTAATATGAATTTGGTTATAGCCACTATAACCATCTAGAAAACTATAATAGTAATGCCCAAATATGGTGTCCAACACCTGATCAATGAATGACAATGAAAAATGAACTTTGAATGTTGCCATGTTTAATAGCCTGAAGTTGATACAAACTTGCGAGTTGGCACCTCTCTTTGGCACTATCATTAATGGGTGAATTCACTTGCTATCTATAATGGGGTAGATGAACCCTACCTTAAGGTAGTTGTTCAATCTCCTCCTTGATAATTTGTTTCAATTTTGGGTTCAAATACAATTGTGGTTTCCTCCTTAGCTTTATGGACAGATCAGTGTAAATGTGATGTTGGCATATCTGTGGATCAATTCTAGTTCAAGATATGACCAAGCAAAGTTTGTTGATCATTTGTTGACCACTTTCAATAGTTTTTCATTTTGCTCAAGAGCAAGTTTGGCATTGAGTATGACTGACTTGTCATTTTTTAAGAATGCATATTCTAGGCTAACATGTAGAGTTTTCAACTCTAGGGGCTCTTGTTTAAAATTATCAAGGATCTCTAGCTCTCCCCAATTGGTATCAGTGTTTTTATCATTAGAGAGTTGGTGATGAACTTGCTCTAGTTTATCCATGCCTACAACATAAACACATGTCAAGCTCTTA
>MNCI01012116.1:131738-190642 GCA_015680685.1 Gnetum montanum
GTCCCCTTCCTTATGGATCAAGCAAGAGCCAAAGCCGGCGTTTTCCTCCGCCGTTGCCTTCTCTGTCCCAGTCGAACGACTCTTCGGTAATGTTGAGACGTGTTAAAGAAGGAGGAAGATTCATGCTTAAACCTGTTACGGTGTGTTCGTGTCAGCAACGCTTGCAGGCTCATCGGCATGAGGGCCGTCTGCAACTGCGTTTCGTGGAATCATTGTCGCTGCAAAATCACGTCAACATTGCTGCTGCGTATCCGGCTTCAGCAGAGGTAGACAAGTGACACATGTGACGAGGTGACTTGGAGCTCTCCAAACATCATTATCGTACAACAATACAACAAAGCCAAATCGCAAGGCGATATTCCCCTGTCCTGTTGAACAAACATGTGCCCCCCAATTGCTTCTTCTGTACATTTTCCGGATGATGCAAATGACACGCATGCAAATCGCAGCCTCAAGTTGGAGCACGGCCATCTCCATCTCCTCATCATCATCAGCAGGAGGAGGCGGCCAAGTCCAAGGAATGGCCTCTCGCAAAAAGTTCCAACGTTTCCAGTGCTTTGAACGTCTACGTAGGTTGGAGAAGCGGCACAGGCGGAGCTGCTGCATCTACGTACATTTTGAGAAGAGATACGCTTCTGGTTCTGGTTCTGGAATTGAATGGCACAAGTCAAGCTACAATTCGGAGCAAATAGCAGCAACTCTCAAAGCTTGGCACTTGTGCGTGGTATATGAGTTTGACGCATAAATCTGCTACTCTTACACACGGCGTGGCAGAGTGGGTAAAAACTACTGCCTGCTCATCACACCGTTTCAGGATCCCGTGTACCTCGTGAATATGATTGTGTAGACGGGTTGGTTCTGCATTTTTCTTTGGTTCATAAACATTTCTTCAAAGAAATTCATTTGTTTTTGTTATTAATTTTTATTCTTCAAACTGCACTTTTCCATTCTTATTTTGTTGAATGTATAAATCCATTTATTATTCAGCTACATTTCATTTGTTGTTTTCTTATTGTTGAATTTATATTTGTATTTTGTTTCAGTAAGCTACCTAAACACCAATAAGAAGTTTTATGGTTTTGCAAAAATGTTTACAATGTCATAGCACATGAAAATTTGGCTTCAAAATCCTGGGTGCATTAAATGATTGCTCTATACAAAGTCATCATTGCTTAGCAAAGTAAGGTTTGATAATTTTTGAATGATTTAAATTGCTTACACAACTTAGCCAAGAATAATTCAAGTAGTTTTTGAAAGAGTTAAATTTCTTTGTGTAACTTAACAAAGTAGTGGAAAATTATAGCATGCAACTTGTGGTTTACAAGTCACGGGTTTAATTCGAATAGGCGATGCTAAGTTATAATATTCTACTTAAGCTCTATGGAAGGTTTTTGTTGGCTATATTAGCTCATTATCTAATCTTTTTTGTGCAAGCTAAGTGTTTGAAGTTTTAGGGTTTTATGTAGAAATATTCTAGCAGAAAATTTTGTAGCAAGGTATAATCTAAAGATGGAGAATGCTAGTGTCTCTCATATTGTAAAGATTGTGAAGGATTCTAAAGCATTTGATTTTTTTTACTTGATGATTTATATAAATATCTATTAAAAGATATCACTTTTCAATATATCTTCATGTAGATTATTGGATTTATTTACCTAAATAAGGGTTTTACACTAGTGATTGAGGCTATTCTTGAATGCTACAAAATTAATGTTTTGCATACGTGATATTTTTTTGAATCTTTTATGTTTATTCAACTTGCCAATTCTAAAATGATTGTGAAATTCTTGGATTTAAGTTTTATGTGGATGAATGCAATATCATCATTACTCAATAATGAAAAACGCAATTTAATTCCAATTCTTCTAATTATTTAAAAATTAAGTACTAGATTGAAATAGGGGGAGGGATGTCAAACCTCAAAAAAAAAAAGTTTTATTGATGAAAATAGAGCAGTAAATACATAGGTAGCATCTAACAAAGCACATAGAAAGGGTAAAATATACACATGTAGCATTAGATAGAATAGATAGAAATAACATGAAAAGAAAGACCCAACAGTTCTGGGGATGCCTACTTAGATTAACAACCTTATAATCAAGCCATGATTAATAGAAAGAAGCACCCTTGATGAGTGGCGAGGTACCCCTACACTCAACCATACGAATACGAGCGTTTCACGCACGATCCGGTCGAACTCTAAGGACCAAGTGCTTATGCGCCTTAATGGAACACTCAGGGTTAATCAATCGTTGTCTTCCCAAACTTACTTGTATTGTCACAGTTGTATGGTTAAGTAAGCTTGAGGTATATGATTTTTATAGCTTTTGTATTTTTTATGTCTTCTGCTACTAAAGGAGAGGGAGAGAGAACTAAGTGGCTAACTTACATTAACTATTCATTAACTAGTTTCTAAATGTTCCTAACACCAGTATCCGTTCCCACTTGCCGTACACATCCTGAACCAGTGCAACGCTGCTAGGATTATAACATCTTGTTCTTAGATGTTATGGAAAACATCAAATATATGTTATATTAGACATTATGCGTAAGAAGACAATACATCAAACGTCAACTATATGTAACATTTGGCATTATACATGATGAAAATAGTAGGAGAAATGTAGAAAGAGAAAGAAAAGAATGCTTTATTAATATGGAATGAAGTGTCTAGGTCATGCTCTGAGGGTGTTCCCTAGGTTTTCTTCCTTTGGCATCTATCCCCTTAGAGGCAACCTAGCATTGCCACCATGGTTAGGCCTATCACCAGCTAGAAGGGATGGCCAATCCTCTTCATGTCCTACTTCACCTGGCACTCATGACATGCCTTTACCAACTCCACCACTCCATGCTGGCATGACCTCTAGCATGACCTCTAAGCCTAAGTATAAATGTCTTAGGTGAAACCCCCAAAGGTTACCTCAAAAGACATGTCTGTTATTACAATGCATCCTTTCAGATCTCAATTACAACACACCTTGTCGAGTCTTGTTATGATAATGATAACACTTGTTATGAAGAGACATCATCTTTTTTATGTAGCAAGACCATTTGGAAATAGGGACATTACATAATGGATCATAGATTCAACATAAAGATATACACTAGCTCTTACAATATCATGATTATTTAGCATAGTTGACATTGTGGTGTTCACGTAGTACTACACTTCTCTTTTTATTAAAAAATCTACATCCTTGCTTTAGTCTTCAACTAATTCTTTCCAAAACTTATTATTATTGTTTTATTCAGAAGAATAGGGAATTCATGAATAGGAAAAATAAGTTTTTACTTCTAATAATTGATAAGTACTAGTTAACATTAATTGGATATAGGCCCTCAAACTATATGATGCTATGAATTTACAATTACTAGTTAAGACAATAACATGAGAAATTGAAAAGCATATATGTGAATTAATGTCTGCATTATTAGAATAATTGGAAGAAGAAATAGAAAGGAACTCATCACCTATGATCTTCTTCTTGCCTGATGTAATCTTATGAATAATGGGTAAGGTGCTCAACTTCTTCATATTAGGTTTTCCTTTGGAGATTAATGTTTAGGTACACTTGGATGATCACCTAGATGATGATCTAATGCTAGCAAAATATATAATAGAATGTTTTTCTAACGTCATGAGCAACATTTTTTGACACATTACTTCATTGTTATTACTCAATTTTGTAACTATTTTCTTTGCTAGAAGAACATGAACCATGAGACATGATAGTAGTTAAGCAGGAACATCCTTATTGCAAAATCTCTTTTCTAGTAGCATAAAAAGTCCTTCAAAATAAAACATACTTCTTTTACCCTTCTTAAGGTTTGTAAGTGCATAATATAAATTATGAACTACAATTCTTGGTTATGTGCACTTTAGATTCCAAGCTTGAATATAATACAGGATCTTGATGGTATTCCACTAGACAGTGGTAGAATGATTAGTGTAGCCCATCTATGCATTTTAAATTTTACATATAGAATAGATAAGGTCTACCAGTAAATCTATATTTGCCCAAACACTTAATCTATAGTGTTCTAAAGATTATTTGAAAAGAAATGTAGGGACTAAAGCTTCATGATTAATAAATTAGTATTCACAAATGGCATATAGACATTTCTATTTTTGGTTATAAAATGAATAACTTCCTTAGAGATGAATACTTGAGTTGACTTATCCCAATAATAAATTTTCATTACATCATTAGAGTAGATCCTTGGTGATTGGCTCATCTATTCTTCAATCATTAACTCTAAAGCCAAAAGGTTAAATTGTGCATCACCATCCATGCTGACTACCTTCAACTTATCCTACACCTTGAGTTTCACTCTTTGTTGTAGAAAATTTAAGTTATAAGTGATTGTATGCTTCAGCTCAATCTTTTTGAAAATAAGATTTTCATTTTGCATAATTAAGGCTTCCTTATCAACTAAAATTGCAATGTAGTTAATCTTCTTCTTTGGATTCATCTTGAGTCTAAATACAATGCTTATTCTTTCACTTGAATTGAACATGAATTTTTTTCACTATGTTTGTAAATGGAAATTTTCTCTAGAATGCACTAAAAACCCTTTAAATGTGCTCAAATCCTTGCTTTGGATTGCAAATTTAGCAATTTTTATTATTTACTATTGGTATTGATAATAATATTGTTCCCAACAATGTAATTAATGTTTATGGTAGTGATCATTTGTAACATAGGAAGTTATCATGAATATACCCCTTTTTGGATTTATTTATTTTCTTTATATTACATGATCTTAAAAGACTTAAGTTATGTTTCACAATAACTTTACTTATTTTGTTCATGCATTAGAAAAGATAAACTTTGCATCAGGTAATTTAGGATAATAGGATGTAGAGCAATTGATACTTCAAGGTGTAGGATATTGAGGTTTATTTTTACACCTGTGATTTTGGTCATAGGATCTCCTTGCTTGTCTATTATTATTGTTGTTTCCATGTCTTCCATTATTATTGTAATCTTTTTAGGGGTCTTCTTCCAATTTCAAATGTTATAGAAACTCATCTAGCTTATCTTTTATTAATATATTTTTATATATAATGTATTCCATATGATGTTTAAGAAGAAAACGATATTGAGTGTTATTCCTTTGATATGCTAACATCATAGGAGATTCCAACATCCTTTTTATAATCATTTTCAATAGTCTCATTTGGTTACAAACTTGCTTCATGTTTTATTTTGCCCTTCTTGTACTCTAATCTTTCTGATTTTTTATGATTTATGCTACATCAACCAATGTTCTTATTTCTTATACCCATACCTCCTTATATAATGTTAAATCAATTAACTATGACATACAACTATGTCATGTAACTATCATTTACTTTATGTATCACTATAACTTTTGAACACATCACTTCACTCTTATGTTAGTAATTATCATTTTATTTTAGTTTACACCATCATTTCTTTCTCTCATAACCAATTTCTAATAGCTCTAATACCATGTTAGAGTTTGGTTTTACATCTCTTGAATAACTCTAATTTTATTAGGATGTTTTAAATTATGAAGCAACTTGACATATGACTTATTGATTAACAAACTCTTAATTATACATCTTTTGTAACTTCATTATTTTATGTTCTATAGTCACTCTTGATATTTGACTAACTCATTATGAATCTCTTCTTCATAACATATTCTTCATAGCTACATTCTTATGATGCCTACCTTTTCTAGTTACTTATGATAGGTCTTCTAGAAATGTTTCTATTCATCAATCTTACATGCATGAGGCCTTCATGGAATCTTTTAAAAAAGTACAACTTGGTTTATTATGGATTACTATGTTATTTGTAACCTATCCTTATTTATAGTCATTTTTCTTTACTTTGTCGTAGCCTTTGGGATGGTGTTCTCTTCCTCTTTATAAAATTGGACCAGATTATGAATGGCTCACCTTGGATCCTCTCTTCTTATTTAGGAAACTAGATCCTTCTTCACTTCGTCCATTTATGAGTAACTTGTTGATCTCTTGGTTTAATGTATGGTCATTACAAATTTGATTAACCATAATAACTTCTATATTTTATTATACTTATTGCAAATATAATCTAGGATCTCAATGAAGAATGTTGTTGATGCATCCTCATTAATCATAGCAAAGTAATTGGTAAACTATTGTTCTTTATGAGTACTATCCATCAACATCAACTGTTCTTGAATTCTTGATTGTGATTTATTTATTGAAGATTCAAATATAATCTAGGGTCTCAATGAAGAATGCTATTGACCTATCCTCATTAATCATAGTAGAGTAATTGGTAAATTCTGGTTCTTAATGAGTACTATCCATCAACATCATCTATTCTTGAATTTTTGGATTTGATTTATTTATTAAAGAATCAAAGTAAGAAGAATATGCATTGGCTAATGGAATTGAATGCTTCATTGATGAAAACATCTTTTTCAAATTAGGTTCATCTTCTAAGGATTCCTTTACACATCCATATATTAAAAATTAATAAACACTACTTCCAACTTTCACATTGAAGTCTTCACAAAGGAAAAATGACACAAGATTAGTATATCTAAGAAATAACTTATTCTTCAAACTTTCCTCTATTTTCTTAATCAAGTATGAGCCTTAACATAGTCCAACATCTAGACATGTTAATTTTGCAATCAAATGTGTGTTGACTACACATACACATCTCCCTAATATAGGGATTTTTAGAATCACTATCAAGGCTATGTGATTTTTCTAAAATCTTGACTATTCTTTCTTTTCCATGATTTGAAGTTCTAAAATTTTAAAAATCATATTTTGTAAACTCCATTTGAATCTTTATACTAATTCTAACTTGACTTCTTTATAAAAGATCACACAACCTTCCATGTTGTGATTTTTACAATAGGTTAATCTATCCAACTCAAAAGAAGAACATCTATATGAACCCTTTTGCTTGTAAATAGCTCTATATTCCATATTTTCCATGTCTAGTTGGAATTGGCATAGGAATTCCCATGGCAAGACTACTTGTAGGCATAAGACATCAACATCAAAATCTTGTAACTCTACTAATATGCATGCATGCCAATCCAAGGCCCATGGTGGACATAGTGGATCTTGTTTCTCACTTGTTAGGGATCTTGTAAGCATGTTGTATGTTACAACTTTTATTCTCATTCTTGGATTCTATGCTTGATCATTTCTCTTCATGATATCATACTCCTTATTGAAATGAGATTTTGAGTCTCCATTGAAACACCACCAAGAAAATGCATGTTGTAACCTATTAACATTGTAACTTTCATTGTAAAATGAAACTTGAGGGTAGAATTTCATTGTAAAATGTGAAAACTGTAATCCACAATATGTAATTTGACATACTTTATCTTTTGACACCAAAAAAATGCCTCAAAAGTGGTCATAGCCTTAACTCCTAAGTGAAAAAAGTCATATTATGTCCACATTTAGGCTCAAGGGGGGTGGGGGTTTGAAAAATACCTTTTGGATTACAAAAATTGGCATTTTCATGGGTTTTGTGTGGGTATAATCATTGCTATGGAATCACCTATGCCTAGCATTAGGGGGATATAACATGCCATACCCCTAGTGTGGGTGTCATACCCCTAGCGTTGCTCCTAGAATGCTAGTGTGGATGGAAGAAGCCAGCATGGGTAAAATTCTTGTTTACCATTTTTGGTAACTGGAATGATTTTGGCACCTTGGGGATATCAAAACGTATCATACATATAAACCATGCTGAATTTGGACACTTGCCACACCTACACATAACAACAAATTTTCAGCAATTAGGTAGAAATTTGTAGAAAAATTTATGGCCATGAAACCTATAAAAACCAAGCTCCAACACCATGAAAATGTTCACAACTTTTGTGATGTTATACATTTTTGAGATTTCTAGCATTGAAGATCTTTAAAAATTCATTATGAATACAAAGATTTTGGAGAAATCTCAGCATGGAACCCATAGCCATAGTAACCATTATTTGACTCCATGAGATTGTGTGAACTTTGGTAGAAACACTTAGTAATCTAGGCATTAAGAATCCTAGTGTGGTTCTCCTTTGTGTCCCAAAATCCCCACACATCTTATCCTTGTGAACCAACAACACTATAGATCTAGTGAGAAGTACAACAAGGTTTCATAATTTTATGAGTTTTGGAGCATCTGAATCAAAAAGATGACTGTGGCATAGAAAGCTACTAGCTTCAATAGTCTTTAAACCCTCATTCAAGTGGATCTCCTACTACCTCAAGCATCCATCATATACATTTTTGTACTCTTTTTTTTTGTCACATTAAAGTTTAACATAACATTTGTTATGCAAGTTATCATAGATTTATTTTCCATTTTGTGCACTTATTTTTTTAGATTTGCATTGCATTTTTTATTTTGTTATCATTGTTTACACTTTCTAAGTCCTTGAGTGCTTTGCAATATCATCTAGGGTACCTCAGATCTTTTTTCTTGAAGGCCCTTGGGATTTGAGGTTCAAGTTGTTCCTCCTGGGATCTTTGATTTTCTAGCAATTAAATTTTCTAGTTCCTATAGTTTTCTAGCACTAGAAGGAGGGCCTCCATCCAAGTTCTTTTCTTGATTTAATCTACCATTTTCATACTCAATATTTGTAACTTTGAATTTGCAAGAACTACAAGAGTAATCTACCCTCAAGTTTAACATTAATATCCATTTTTCTATCATTGATACCCAATGTAGCAGTTGTAGGTAGTTTGGATTTTAGTAGAAAATTCATAGCATTTGTTGGATTTTTTAAAGCTAGTGTGGATTTCATACCCCCACCGTGGATGTCATACTCCCTAGCATGGGTGTCATACCCTTCCATCATGCATGTCATAGCTACTAGCATGGGTGTCATAGCCCCCCTAGCGTGGGAGCTACAAGTGGTTTTGGTTTTGGTAGAAAATTCATAGTATTTGCTAGACAACATGGATGCTAAAAAAAAATTGCCATTCTTCCTTGCTAAAAATTGCCTTTGTGTATGCCAAAGGCCCACAAAAGACACCCAAACCCCCTTTGTTGTGAAATTTCTTAGTAAAGCTAGTGTTGGTCCTTTTCTAAACACTAATGTAGCCATCAAAAAACAAAATTTCTCATCCAATTTTTTCAAAAAGAACATTGTTTTGGCAAAGAGGGGGCAACCCCAACATAGTGCAAGTGGATAAGATAATTATTGGCACCTTAACCCCTTAACCCTCTTAGCATAGCTCCTATTGGCAAAGCGAGCATAGTTGGGCTTTTCAAAAAATAATTGCTACATTTTTTTCAAGTGCAAGGTATACCTCTTGTCATCACAACCTACATTACACTTGTAGTTGAAGTTTACCATACTTTCCAGCCATACTCCTCTTCCACCTTAGGCAATTCCACTTGTTGGATTCTCTAATTAATTAATTAATTATAAAATTTATTAAACTAAATTTAGGCTAGTGAGAATGTCTTTCAATAGATTAATCATTCTACCACTACACCTCACATACATGGTCTCCATCCAAGATGCAATTCGTGTCTATGAACCAAAAGACCCTATGATCATCGAACAAACATAATTATTGAGTTAAAGGATCAAGAACCCAAAGTTTGTGGTCATAAATAAGAAGTTCTACAACTTCCTCTACGTCAAGATACAAGCTAGTCTCTTGATATCACACTTTGAATCTAATGTTAAGCATTAATTCTAAATTATGCATTCGGATGGAAAAGAATACATCACATCTCCTTATGACTAAAACTTCCTCACTAACTTTTATGCACAAATGCTCATACAAATCATAGAGGTTGATGAGTTTAGTGATGAAATTAGATCAAAAGATGACCAAGAAGAGCACGATCAGTTTGATGTTGAACTGAAGATAGACACCTTCATTGGAAGTCTTTTCCAATGTTTTTCTCCCTAAATAATTGTACGCAACTCCACATCTCTTGCCTCATTGGTGGAACAAATCCCTCAGTCTAATTTCCCTCCTATCCATTCTATCATGTTTGAGTCTACACCCATTATTGCCACACATTGGGCATAATACATGCTTTAATCCACCTCTTTATTCTCATCAATGCACTTTGCCATACAACCTCACTCTATTTATCCAACTTGATGATATCTACCTCACCATATCCCTTTGTCATACTAGTAGGACCCTCATTGGGACCCCAAGTAACATAGGTCTCTCATACTCCTTTCGTCCCCTTCATAGAAAAGGTTTCAACTCAAACATCTTTTTCCTTATTTAACACACCTATGACGATGGCCACATGACCTCTTCCCACTATGCCAACATTAATTGTACAACCTCACACTTCACAACTTCCTCCTCAACCATCAATACAAGCATCGCAGCCCATGGGAATGCCCTAAGGCTTGGATTACGCCTTTCAAATGATCCAAGAACTTAATGAAGAGTTGTAAAAAATCAAGGCCAATAAAACTTAGATGATCAAGGTACTAGACTTCTACCAAGATGATCCTATAAGCCCTATTATACATCAAATAACCTTACCTACAAGTTTCCCTCTTTCAAACTTCACCAAATACAATGGTGAAGGAGATCCCAACACACATTTAGTTACCTTTTGATCTAAGAGCTTCTTTTTGTAAACTTGGCCACATACGATATTAAGAATTTCCCCCATGTCTCTCAAGGGTAAGGCTCTAGATTGTTATCAAACCTTGCCTAAAGGTTCCATCTCTTTCCTTGAGGACTTGGTTAATCAATTTTTAATGACTTCAGATACAACTTGAAGCCAAATGCCACATTAGATCAACTAATGAAGGTGAAGCACATGCCACTTGAACCAATCAAAAGGTTTATTAAAAGGTGAAATCAACACTTAACAAGATTCTAGAGCCTATCTTTGAAACCCAGCCTTTGGACCATCTACAAGGAAGTAGTAAATGACTTCATCAAGTTAAAGATCTACTACCTAATGGCTTGGTTAGTAAGCCAAGCCTTCTTGCAAACTAAGGACGTTGAGGAGGTAGCTAAGGCAAGCAATGATCTAGCCTATGTGGCCTATAAAAAACAACATGCAAGGAAGGATAGAAATAAAACAAAGCAAGAACATGCAACTATGGCCATAGTAGTAAAATACTCTAAACAAGAAGAGAAGGGGGGATCACCATCATGCAACAAATCTTCCAACTCATCCCAACCATCCACTTCCTACACTTCAAATGAACCAAGACCAAACTTTGGATTTAAGGATAGGTCTAAGTACACTACATTGCCTATGAAGCCCTCTAAGCTTCTAGAACAGTTGCTTAAAGATGATCATATACAACATAAGCAAATATTTGAAGAGGCTTGTAAGAGGCATGATCATATTTGTGACATAGCTAGAGATCCAATGATAGCTATCAAAGATGATCCCAAGCTACTAAATTACTTTAGACTTGATAAGTATAGTCATTATCATCAAATGGTTGGTCATGACATTGATTATTTCCTAGCATTAAAGGATGACCTTTAGAAGATGATAGACCTTGAAGAGTTGATATTGAATGAGCCAACTCTCCAAGTGCTAATAATAATTATTACACCATAGCCTCATTCATAGAAACAAAATAGTTAAATCCTCTTAGGAAACCATTTGTCATTAAGATGCCATCGCAACTTAAAAACACAAAGCCTAGAGAGCCCTTCTTCATACAAGTACCACATCCTCTAACCCCTAAAAAGCCTTTTATCATATGTGTTCCCCTTTCAATGGCTTCAACATCATAATGTAATCAACCAAACACCAATCCTCCAAAGCCTAATGAACCATTCATTATCTAAGTCCCTCCACATTCAGCAAGTAAGAAGACAACTGAAACATCATAAAATTTCAGGACTCTCATGATTTAGCAGAGTCTTGGAATTTAGGGAAGCATTTCCACAAGTGTAGCATCATGATGGTTCACACTGAGGCTACACTATCTAGTCCAGCAAGTTTTCTACCTCCAAGGTTGATAGGCGCGCTAGACTCTTGAGCTTGCCCAACTGGACAATCAACCTGACTGACAATTTATGTAGAAACCAAGCTAGGAGTTGTTGAAAGTGTTTGGGATGAGCAAAATAGTTCGGCAAGTTTTCTAGTGAAGAAGGCTACTATGCTACACTACGCTATGTAGCATAGCAAGCCTTGAAAAACAGTTGCTCAAAGTATCCAAGTGTGAAGAAACAAAGTGATTATGAAGACAAGGCAGGATTCAGTCAACGCAAGGTGCTATGCTACGCTATGTAGCATAGCATAACATAGCAAAATTAAAGAGGAAAGGTCCATCTTGCCAAGTGATTCCAATAAGAAAATGGCACCTTGAAAAGACTACGGCCTCCAAAACTTCTTGCCCCACTTAATCCTCAAGCCTTGAGCAAAGTTTCTTACTAGAAATTGGTGAATTAAACAAGGAAGCAGGATATGCTAGCCGCTACACTGTGCTATGCTACATAGCATAGCATAGCGTAACAATGATGCAAAAGCAGCAAGTGTTTTAGACATGAGTTCTGCAAGTTCAAAACCTCTCCCACATGAAATATGAAAGTTGCAAAAAAATGCTGTATGGCTCCAACGCAAATTTCAGTCAATACTAGTGGCTACACTATGCTACGCTACATAGCGTAGCACAACATAGCAAGCAGCCACTTACGCTATGCTAATGTGTTCAATAGCATGAGTAGTGAAAAACTGGTATAGAAGTAGCAAGACATCTTTAGGTAGCTCTAGAACTTGTTGACAATAATTTTTCTCACTCTGTCATCTCCTTAGAAAGATTAGCAATTTCACTTTGTTTTTCATACCCCTAGTCAGCCCCCAAAACATTGTTCCTACGCTTGACCCTGCTTGTAAAGGAAGGGAAGATGTAGTCTTGGAGCATAAGCTTCATTTTTCTTGCACTATTAGCACACTAGATCTCAACATGTTTAGTTCCGATGGTATAGTCATAGCGTAGCAAAGTTCACATCCAGTATCGCACACCTACACGATATGGACATGTTAGCATCTTGTGGGGTCCGTGACATGTGGCATCTAGACCATATTTATCTCTTGCTCCTAGCCCTATAAATACCTAGGAAAACAATGCTTAAATGGTTGGATTTTTTGGCATTGGCAAGAGTAGTTGGCTGGTTGGCTTTTCGCATTGGCTGATTAGCTTTTGAGTTAGCTTTCAGAAGGCATAGTTGGCAATTTTCTTGAGTAGTCTAGTTACCTTTGAGTTCTCTGGTTGGCTCCAAACATCCCTTTATGAGTCAAGCATTCTGATATCTTAGCAAATAGATTAGTGAGTAGAAGAATTGTAACTATACTACTTGGTGTAAGCAGTGTCTCTCCAGCATTGTGTAACCTATTGTACATCTTTCAAACAAGGCAAAGAATCAAATCTACAACTTTGAGGTGGTGCACTTTCTCACCTGAATTTGTTTTGCTATTTCTTTATTATAATCATTGTTTTACACCATTTTCACCATCTTGCATTTATTGATCATCGATTTTTCTTGTAGGTATCGCTTCTCAAACAAACATTCACTTAAGGTTAAGATACACCGACTAAGTCCCTGTCTGATCGACCAAATTGTTTAGGGTGCCCCGCTTCCATTTTTCTCTAGCACGGCCCTTGCATGGATCCAGGGTTAAATTGTTCATCCAACAACCTCTTGGTATTCCAACCACCAATATTTTTGGTCACTACAGGTTTTTGGTGCTATAAGGAGGGCATTTTGGGTGCCCTTTCCATGTCCTACGAGTAGTCCTACACGCTCTCTGTACCCCGTCATGCACTAGTGTAAATGTAACACCCTTTTGTGGTTGTTTATGCATTGTGTGGTGTAGATTGGTCGCAATGATGGTTCCTTTGGAACCCGAAAGGATGAAAAGCCTCCCATTTCCCATTGATTTCCGTGTCTCTAGTTTGCGATCTTCCCTTTTTACCATGCAAGATGATTCCAACAACAACTACTATTTCTACCTTGAGCCTTGAGGCTCCTTTCTAGGCCCAAAGCACCATGGGTGATAATCAGCCACCTAGCCTGATGTTGGCATCATGCCAGTCCCTTAGGATTTGACATTTGTCACCTGAGTTCTTGGCACAAGATGCAAAGCATTACAACTTTATTTGTGCAAAGATCCAAGTAGATTTTCCCCTGGATCACCAAGAGCTCGAGCACAAATGCAATTTCGAGTTCCTTTATTGGAACGGGAGGGAGTTTTTCCCTAACCTCAACGTTGCCATCCCTTTGACACAGACGTATCAGTGGATATTTGATCAACTGCTATGAGTCAGTAAGTCTAGGGGTACAAAATCCCACTAAAATGAAGCATTCTAGGATAGACAAGAAGATCTGGACTCCCAGTCTGAGGGGGGTGGTTAGACTTACTCTACGGCCATCCCTCCCACCATGACCTTCAGGTCAAACCCTCTTTTTGTGACAGCTTCCTTTGTGATTGCCATGAACCCGCCTCAATCTACGTTTTCATTAGCCATGGGTAGCCATCCTACATGCTTAGCGTATCAACATGCACCTCCTTTAGTTTCATACCCAGGCACTCTGCCTCCGCATTCTGTCCCATCCTTGTACTAGGCACCAGTCATAGCTACCCTACCCTATGTACACACTGCATCTACTTTGACAATTTCTCGGAGCCTTTGCTCTTATTTCATCATCCGCATCTGTTCCATCATCAGTGGTAGGTCTAGTCCCAATTGCATGGTGGACCCTAGCCATTTCACTCCCTGCTTCGTAACCCCACCATATGTCACATTACCCTTACCACAAAGCATACCAAGTCCTACAGGTGTCACAACTAAGTGTGGGACTGTGGCCTGTTCCATCAGTCACACAAATGGCTAACCCCGCAACACCACCAGTAGCCACCACTCAGACGGTACCACCCACTAGGTGGTGGACCTCACAGGTGATACCTTTTGTAGGGGCTACCCCAATGGCACCCCCTATAAGCCAGGCCGCTACCCCTACTACGCTACCAGCAATGGCTGCCCCTACAACCCCACAACTGTCTGCATCGTCTCTGAGTTTGGATCAAGCATTTCAACTTATCTAGATCCTTACTAAAGAGGTTAAACGTCTCAAAGCCACCAGTTCTGACATGGTACAAGTGATGGATTTCTACCATGAAGGCCCCATCAGCTCAATGGTTCCCATGCTTACATTACCCCTTGGGATGCCACTCCCCCATTTCACAAAATACAATGGGGAGGGTGACCCTAACGCGCATTTAGTCACATTTATATCTGAGTCTTTGTTGCTACAATAATGGCCGCACATCATTATCTGCATCTTTGCTATGTCTCTGACAAGTAAAGCCTTGGATTGGTACTGCACGCTCCCACACTTCTCGATCTCGACACTGGAGGAGTTACTGACCCAGTTCATGACCCACTTCAAGTATAACTTGAAGCCCAAAGTCACACTGGATTAGTTGATGGGTGTTAAGCAAGACCTGCTAGAGTCAGTGTAATGGTTTATACAGTGGTGGAATGCTACCTTGAATGAGATCCATGAGCCTATCGTGGAGGCCCATTTGCTGGCCATCTTCAAGGGGGCGGTGAATGATTTCATGAAATCCAAGCTGTATTACCTAGCCCCATGCTCCCTTAGTTAAGCTTTTTCCTAGACAAAAAGCATCCAAGATGCGTCCAAGGCCAGTAAGGACCCAACCTATGTTGTGTATAAAAATGCATACACTAAAAAGGACAAAGAGAAGGGCAAAGCCGCAACAACCATGGTGGCCGCTGTGGCAAATGAGGCTAAGCCCAAAAACAACAATAACAAGAAAGCAACAAGAACCTCAACTAATCCTGCACCTAACCTAAGTAACACTACCTATCCCTCCACATTGGCACCAGAGGTGTCAACCCTGGCTAAACCAAACTTCAAGCGTAAAGATCGTTCCAAATACATGCCTCTGCCTATCAAGGCTTTAGAACTTTGAAGCAATTGTTGGGGGCTGGGTACATCCAACATAAGTGGATGTTAGAGGAGGCAACCAAAAGGCATCAGGGATATTGCAAACTCCTTAGGAACCCCTCCTTGGCTATGCCCAATGAGCCTCCAGTTCCTAAGAATTTCAAGTTGGAGCAATTTTGTGACTACCACCAACTTTGTGATCATGACATGGATTACTGTCTAGGCTTAAAAGATGAAATTCAATGGATGATTGATCAAGGGAAGTTTGTGTTGGATGAAAATAACCCTGTCTGCCCCGAGAATCAATCCATGCATGTTTACAAGAACCCCCTCAATGCTAATGACGCAGGGTTAATTATCAACACGATTGGCATAGATGGTAATCCGGAACCACCACAACAGCCGTTTGTGATTCGTGTACCTCAATGTAGCGTAGCCATACCAACAATCGAAAGAAAGACACCACAACAACCATTCTTCCTTAAGGTTCCTCCTCAGACATCCGCCCTTGCACCCTTACTATTCAAAACTACACCACCACCCACATTAACTCCACAAACACCGTTCTTCATTATGGGGCGAAAACACTCAACTGCCCCCATCCCACAAAGCCAACACAAGACGACGTCACACCCTTCCCGTGCAAGGAAATAGGAAGAGTGTCCCATGGATGAAACAGCTAAGGAATGTACTACCTCAGGTCCTTCCAAGCCTACCCCTTCGTCGTCTGCATCTACGCCTGCCTCATCACCAAAAGTTAACATCACTATGCACGCGTGATCATTGTCACCCTGCCCAAAAGTGCCTAGCCCCAAACCTGAAACTACTCCTACTCGAGAAATTTTTCTTCTAGGACGAATGGAGGAAGAGAAGGACAGTAAAAACTAGGAAGGTGGGTAGGACCTCCTAAATGCTCTTACTCAGGTCAAACAGGCTCTGAAACAGAAGAACACAACCTTGAGCCTATACAATCTGGTAATGACTTCCATCGCATATCGCGAGGCTTTGGTTCACATGTTAACGTCCATACTAGTTGACGAGAACATGCCAGTAGAGGAGAAGGTAATCCATCTGGTTATGCTCCTTGCTACACCTTAAGAATCATCACCATCTCAGTTGACAGTCCATGACGTGTCTATTAAAGATGACCTTGAAAAGGATCAGGCAATGACAACACCCCTATTCATCACAATTCGAGTCAGTCAACACAAGATCCAAAGAGTACACGTTGATGATGGGGCTGCTACAAATGTCATCCTATTCCCTATAGTTGACAAACTAGGTTTGGTGGACCAAATCAAACCCATGATAATGTCATGCTTGAAGTCATTCAATGGAGCATGGGTAGTGGTGAAAGGCATTGTCCACATTGACTTTGTGATAGGGGACCAGTTCCCCACAAGCACAATGTTTATCGTGGTAGGAGAGATGCCTAGGTTTAACCTGATCTTGGGGAGGTCATGGTTAGCCCAACTTAGGACCGTCTCTTCACCCATACACCAAGAAATCCACTTACTGTACACGGGCAAGGAGGTGGTAATCCACGGTGATGATGTGGTAACCTAGGCAATAAACAATGTTAATATGGAGTAAGGTTCAGAGGTCATAACCTCCAAGACCTAAGTACCTATCTCCATTGAAATGACTTTTTTGAAAAAATAGTTGACCCAAGACGCTGGATCAAAAAACAAAAATGCATGGGTCAAATTGCCTTTTTAAGTAGTAGACGATGATGTAGAAGAATACCACAAAAAAGCCTCTTAGCCTTCCACATCACCAAGCCCACATTGGGTTAGAAAGTAGTTGCAAGGATGATCATTACTTGTGTAGCATAACAAGTCCATTGTTCCTTATCCAATTAACATTCATTATGCATTTGTTCTGTCTTTGCTTCACATTCACTCATCTATGCTAAGTGTCTAACTCATTCTTTAAACTATTCGCATAACATCCATTGTTTACTTCACACCACGACCCGCTAAGGCCTAAAACTGGTAAAATTTTGCCTTACCATCATCCGAAAGCTTGAAACAACTTAAAACTACCAATGGCTTGAAATGGCCTAAAACTAGTAATGGCCCGAAATGGCCTAAAACTAGTAATGGCCCGAAATGACCTAAAACTAGCGACGGCCCGAAATGTCCTTAAACTATCATTATGACCCAAAATGACCTAAAACTAAAACCATACACTCCTAACAAATTTAATTCGTAAATAAAAATAAAACAAAATAAAATAAAAATAAATGTAACACATAACACATAAGCAAAATTAATCTCTTCGTATTTCATTTTTTCTTTCTCAAAATAATAAGGTTTGTAACATTCTTTGAATTCAAATAAAATGGTCAGCTACTACGCTATGACCTTTGCCCCCTCCATTGTTCCCTTCTTCATTAGGCCCCGTGTTTTCACCTAGATCTTGCACCATGGAGAAAATGAACTAGTTAGCTAAAGCTACAATAAAGACTCAAATAAAATAAATTATTGCTATACCAAAAGGTAATTCACTCGAGACGGCCTCACATCTATTTCAGGGGGTATTCGATCCAAGCTTGCCACCAGGCAATGCAAGATATCCTCTTCCATGATATCAGCCCAATACCTATCACCCAGATCGGCACTTGTGAAAACTTTCTCCTTCTCTATGGATGTCCATCTTGGAGGTCCTGGAGAAAAGGCAGCAGCGGTGGTTTCACCTACGGGGACGGTCACTTCCCTTTCAAAAGATTCACTCACTATCACCTATTACATGAACTTGTTGTAAGTCCCAGAAGCACCGATAATGTCGAGGAATACCTCGTAGGTATGTAACTTGACTGAGGTGTCCCTATATTGGTTACGGTAGGTGGCACGTTCTAGCTTATACATATGCTTGTGGTTTTTCTGTGCCTGCCCCCACTTGTAAACCTTAGCACTGTAATCTTTCCAGTCTTGGTTCTTCTAGGCTAACAGGTCCATTTGCAGGTGCTGCTCTATTATTTCATATGTGGTTTCATTTTTTCACTGCATGGCTGTCCAATACCTTGCATAGTCAATAATGGCCATGCATCAACTGCCATCGTTGGTGTCTCGGGCCAATAAGAATTCATTCCTAGAATGAAGATCTCCCACCTTAGTAGTCAGGTTGGCCTTCTCCTTTTCAAGCCTCTGGACCCATTTCCATAGGTCTTCATTCATGCACCTGCATTACCACAAGGAGCATGCTGAGTACAAGGCACATTGGCTTGCCTCATTGTATACGTGACAAGGTGCCTCGGTCAGCTCTGATGAAAATTTAGGCATGGAGTCAACTTTAACCGCTTGTTTGGGGTCCCACTTGAGATGAGAGGCTACCAACCGCACATAAAAAATGCATTAGTCACGGTGGCATGATGAATGCAATGACAATTTAGAGCCTAGCATAGCACTTTAACTTACCCACATCTGGGTCAACCCACCTCACATGGTCGATCATGTCATCAACCACCCCTTCCATGAAAGTAAGTTTATAAGGGGTCTTGGTTGATGATTACAGGAGGATCGAGGACGGGTCGGAGGTGTCAATGGTGGTATCAACTGCACGGTAAAACATGTTAGTTAAAGAGGAGAGAACCATAATAGAGTTGATGAATACCATAAATGATAGTGTAAAGCTCCTACCCAGCAAACCCTCAAGGGTGATAGTGGGGGGGTCGCCCATTGGCACACTGTCAAATATGTGGTCAAACTCACCAGCGTCCAAATGAAGCCCCTCTTCTTCCAGTTGACCCAACAATGTAGTAGCATCCTCGATGCTCATGTACCCCTCTGGCACTGAGCTACTCTCTACAAAAGGGTGATCAGCAAGGGCCTTATCCTGGTTGCTAAGGGCCTCTTCATCATTGGCTGTGCCCTTTTCTTTGTCGACAGGGGCCTCCTCTTCATCGATGGAGACCTCCTCTACACCAGCTGAGGCCCTTTCTTCTATAGTAGGGGCCCCTTCTTCACTGGCTAGGGCCCCCTCCTCTGTAGCTGGAGCATCCATGTTTTTGCTAGTCACCCCTGTCGTAGGGACCGATACCTCTTCTCCTCCTTCTTCCTCTTCTTCCTCAGCTGATAAAGCATAATTGTAGTAAGCGGATAACATCAACTTGAAGTAGTTGCTACGCTATGCTATGCTACCTAGTGTAACATATCATAGTGAAAAAAAACTTACCAATCAGAGACTACACTCTGCAAAGCTTGAATCGTAGCTTCTTCCCCCTCTCTTTGTTAGTATAGGGGGTCTCATTGGCAGGGTGAGACTTCTTACGTTGCAGCTTGGTTGTCACGATCTCTGCAATGAGGCATTCCCTCGTCACATTGCCAGTGGTAATGGGGGGTGCCTCTCCCACGCTGTCCTTGGCCCAAAAGTTGCATGCCACTTGATCCCTAGTCATCATCGAGAATGATTCCCTAATAGCTTCTATGGGATCCTGAGATCGGGTGGTACAGAAGACTTGGCAAATCCACAGTTTGGAAATTTGGTTATGATCTTGTAGTACCCATACCCCATTCTCGCGGACTACCAAGAATTCCATAAAATGCCATAAGCAGGCTATGAAAAAGGCATGGTGCACATTGAAATGGAACTCAAGGTTCCTACGAAGCTTGACCATTTCATCCTACATGCCTCTGCAAAGGTGCTTGGTCCAATTGTAACGAGTCCTTTCTTCCATGACATCCCTCATTATTTAAGCTTACTCAATCCCAATGATTTTTCCTTGGGATAGCAGCTTGGGAAAGGCATAGGCACGGAAGACAGGGTAAACCATTTTGACCACCCATAGCCTAAATTTTTCAAAATAGATCCCCTTTCGGTCCTTTACAGCCCCTAGCCACTCCTTGATGTCCTTCTGATTATGTGCATATTTCTTGGATTTTTATCCCATGGGGAGACCATCAAAGGGAATGCCAAAAAGATCTATGAACAATTGATCATTGACATCAAATACTACACACACACCATGAACACGTGTGCAAAAGCGATCTACCTTTTCGGAAAAGGAGTCGGCTAGGGAAAGCATCTCAGCAGGTAGAACGCTTGAGTTAATAGCCAAAATTAAGTCCATAAGCCTAGCCTCCTGAAGGTTATGGGCCAGTGTGGTTGGGGCCTCATTGCAAAGCCATCAATGGATCTCCTCCACCTCCCTGTACTTAAGAAAGAGGTTGGTTTTGTTACGCCCAGAGGAAATCACAGTCACCTCTTGGGATTTCTTTGCTACTAAAACGATTCACTAAAAACAAAAAAAAGGAGGGTTAGAAAAAGGTAAACATCATTCAAACATGTAACAATGAACTCACACTTTAGCATACCAAGTTTAATCGACATGGGAAATGGTGGGAGATCCACCAACACATCTTCGATAGTGAGCAGTTTGAAGGATGCCCATTCCCTATCCAACCAACCGACTTCTTTACACATCCCATAAAATTAGGAATACTGGGTTGGATAGGTTCGGAACTCCCCCCAAATTGGCCTATTACATCGGCGTGCACATTCCCAATGGAAGAAAACTCCTGTAGGGCCATCTGTGCCAATGCCAAGGCATCTGTGTCACTGTGGAGACCACTTTTGTCAATAAAAAACCTAGTAACACACAAAAGAATGTATAAACACACTATTAATACTTGTGTCTAGTGTAGCATCGATTACATGATAAAATACCTTCATAGAACTCACCCGTCGACATAGTAAACAGTTCTAGGTGGGTTCTGAAAGTAGGTGCCCATGTGACGGGCAAAAAATAATGTGTTGTATAAGTGATAGCACTTATACTTATGAATTTTCCAAATCTAGCTTAAGTGTCTCAGACTTTTTGGATGCTGGTTGGAACCTTCCGCCTGCTTGCCCCCAATTGACCCATCAGTCAAAAATTTTAGAATCCCCCGGTTTGCCCCAGACAACAGGGTTTCTGTAATTGTTTCTACTATCTCTGCTGATAAGTGTGACCAAAAAATCATACTAAAATGCTGGAGGAGGAACTGTAGGAAGTCCAGTGTGCCCTCCCTGAACCAGACCGCTTGTCGCTCCACATGTGCGTGGAGAGGAAGGACATTGGCCACTGGTTTACTAAGGCAGCACAGGACTCCCACAATCTCTGAGACAATCAGGATGGGCTTTAACATGACCCTACATAATGAAGCATCAGAAGTTAGCATAATGAATGAGCGAAGTTTACACGTAGCGTAGCATAACCCTCTGATTACGTATAGCGTAGCATTACATTTTCATTGCATGTAGCATAGCATGATTTCGCAGTCACAAAAAAAACATAATACAAACAAACAACAACAAAGCAACCCTCACAATGCAACATCGCCATCAAACCTCACATAATGCAACAACGCTTAGATGACACATAATAACATAAATGAATAGAAAGAGACAGATGCGCAACAATACAACAACGTAATCAACACATTACTATGACAAGCATGGAAACAAGGCAAACTTAACAAAGAGAAACAAATTCAGCAACGCACCGGTATTGCAGAGTCAACAACGTAGCAAGGTGAAGAACCTAAAAACCTTATGACATATAGGCATATTGTAATAGAAACACTACAAAGTGGAGACAAGTAAAAGTTCACTGTGCTACAACCGTACAAACCATAATTCTATTGTACAGAAATAATTTGCACTATACTATGATAAACATATGTCACATTTGTCAAATCACACAAATGGTTAAACCCTCTTGAGGGTAGCATGCTACACTAGCCATGCACTAAGTTGTTAAGACTCCCCCAAACCCCTACGACAAGGTGGTCGCAACAATGGTGGCAGAGGCAATACCACATGCAGCTATAGTGTAACATCTGTATAGTCGTTGTGGCCAACCAGCAATAGCAGTAGCGTAGCGGCCAAAATGGCAACTAAAATAATGGAAAAAGACTTGGATTTCAATAATAATGACTATAGACATCTAGAAAAAATAGAGGCAGTGTAATAAATTACCGAGCAGACAGAGCCTCCTCACGCACTTCAACGTGCACCTAGGTTAGGGGTTCCAAAGTGTCCTTGACTTCGTCCACCTTAGCAAGTCCTCGGTGCTTAAGTTTGCCTTTAGGTGTCATTGCTTCACTCGAAGATGCTATTAGCTGCTACGCTACACCATTTTGCTTTCTCTTGATACGATCGCACTATGCTCTAGATGTGGGCTTTGCACTCTGACAATGAAAATGACAAGTTTACTAGGGGTAAACCCCAATTTATAGATGACATGGTGAAAAGAATTTTCCATTTTTACACCCCGAGTAATGTGGGATGCCCATATAGTATAACACTTTTGGTCTAGCGTAGCACCATTGTTCGCAAGTGGGGCCCAACCAAAAATTTCATCTCACCCTGAATTAGCAACTTACATTTATGAAGCTTATGCTACTTGTTAATGGTCTACAAAGACCTTAAACAACTAGCCTTAGTCTCTTATCTCCACCTGTTAATGGTCTGCCATGACCTTAAACTAGCAAAGTTAATATCTCTTATATGTTTGAACCCACTCACGGTCTGCTAAGACCTTAAACTGGTAACTTGCAAACTTGGTCGAATATTTGATGATCATTGCATGTTTCATTATTGGTTTGTAGGTATTCATTATTATGCACTATAGCTACAAATAGGTATCACTTGACCAAGCTTCTCTTATTGTGGTAGGTTGAACAAGATGGCGATGTAGCATGATCTACACTCACTTTTAACCTTGACAGGTCCTCATGGAAAGCTTGCAAGATACCCAAATTTAGAGTCGATAGACTAGGATTCATCCACCGATAACACTGTAGCATCCTTGGAAATGTCCCTAGATTGGCTCGAACACTTGGTCCAAGCCTTAGACTTAGGGGTCGGGGATGTGACTGAGGACCCTCTTATCGAAGCACCGGTAATGACATCCAGGGGGAAATAAAAACACTAAAACTAAGTTCCCTCCTAGATCAAAAAATGAAAAAAGAAGTATCCATAGTCCTTCAAGACAACATCAAAGTATTTGCATGGTCTTACAATGACATGTCGAGCTTAGATCCATGGCTAATACAACATAACATTGTATTGGACCCATGTGTCAAACTGGTTAAAAAAAAGGCTCAAAAAATTAAACTAGAAATCGCATTAGCTGTACGTGATCAGATTACTAAGCTATAGCAAGCAGGTTTCATTCATGTTATCGATTACTTGGAATTGGTATCAAACATCGTTGTAGTCTCTAAGAAAATAGGAGGTATATGAATCTGTATAGACTTTTGGGATCTAAACAGAGCAACAATTAAAGATGACTTCCCGTTGCCAAGTATCAACCAACTTATAGACACCATGGTTGATCATGCATTATTATCCTTTATGGATGGGTTCTCTGGTTACAATCAAATTCGTATCAACCCAGAGCATCAGTTGACAACTACGTTTATGACCCCTTAGGTAACTTTTTGTTACACTATGATGCCCTTTGGTTTAAAGAATGCCAGAGCAACCTATCAAAGAGCCATGACCTATATATTTAGTGACTACCTCCTAGAGAGACTCAACAATTACATGGATGACATAGCAGTCAAGTCTAAGATGGCTATCGATCATCGCATGGATCTAGAGGTAGTCCTAAAATGTTGTCACAGGCATGATTTTCTTCTTAACCTAAAGAAATGTGTTTTCGGTGCTAGAATCAGATGCATGCTAGGGTTTGTAGTGTCGAAGGCTGGAATACGAGTGGACCCTAACAAAGTTAAGGCCATCGTTAACATAGCACCCCCTACTAATCTTAAAGAATTATGTGGGTTGCAAGGTAGAGTACAGTTCATCAGAAGGTTTATAGCAAGGTTGATCGACAAGTTACACCCCATGCAACGCTTACTAAAGAAGGGGGTTAACTTCGAGTGGACAACACAGTGCTAAAAAGCCTCAATGACTTAAAGAAAGAGCTTTTACACCTCCCAACTATTTACCCACCATAGATGGATAAGCCTTTCTACATCTACCTTGCCAGCTCGGACACATCTATTGCAGCACTATTATGCCAAAAAAGAGAAGATGAATCTGAAATCCCAGTCTATTACTTGAGCCACGCATTAATAGCATATGAAGCCAAATATAACGAGGTGGAAAGGAATTGTTTCTTCCTAGTGTTTGTACTAAAAAAGTGGAGACACTACCTATTTCGTAGCCAAGTGAGAATTATATGCAAAAGCAATGTACTTCGGGCTATCACGAACAACCTATATGAGAGTAGCAGGATAGCTCGATGGAAAGTAATAATAGTGAAATTCGATTTACACTATGTAGCCCAATCATCAAATAAAGGACAAGTGATAGCTACAAATCTTGCAACCTCACCCATTGATGATTAGATGACCATAGAACCCAAATTCCCTGATGAACATATTGGCAGTGTCAACCTTGTACCATTACATTTCGAGGCCACTTTGCATTTTGACGACACCTCAACCATGCGAGGTGGTAGTGCTGCCACCATCATTACGTTCCCCTTGGGGGACATGCAACCTTTTTCTTACCACTTCACGTTCCTTTGTACGAACAATGTAGCCAAGTATGAAGGACTCCTTAGGGGCCTCTTAGTAGCCCAACAATTAAAAATATGATGTTTGGCAGTCTGAGGCGACTCTCAACTTGTTGTTAATCAAATCACTGAAGTATACACTTGTAAAGCTTTACACTTACAACATTATTGTGATTTGGCCAAAAACTTGTTGAAACAGTTCACCACGACAGACATCCAGTATGTGCCATGCAGCGAAAACACTGTAGCTAATGCCTTAGCTACGCTAGTGTTAAACGTGTCACCACACCTGTTCACAACTCTACCTACTTCAATAACAGAGTGCATAGACCCTATCATCCAAGCAGTACACATGGCCTCCGTAAGTGCTACCAATGCCCAAGAGTGGTACACTAATGTGAAAGCCTACTTACAGCATGGTGAACCCCCAAATAGCCTGACATCCACCCAAAGGGATTCAATATGAAAGCGAGCATGAAAGTATGTCCTCATAGGAGATAACACCTTGTGTAAATGCTCCTTTGATGAAATATTATGAACTTGCATTGGTGGGGAGGAAGCACAAAAAATTTTTAGTGAAGTCCATGAACGACTATGTGGAGGACACATAGCTCTAAGGGCTATGACGGCTAAGATCAGATGCCTAGGGTATTACTGGCCTTACATGGAATGAGATTTTTTTGCTAAAGTCAAGATGTGTGACACGTGCCAATGCCACACAAATCTTATACACGTGTCACCTACTGAGTTGCACCCTACGTAGATCATGTGGGCATTCCAACGATGGGAACTAGATATCATAGGACCCATAACACCTAAGTCTTCCGTAGGACATAGCTTCATCATTACTACCACCAAATACTTTATGAAGTGGGCAAAGGCTATCCCCCTTAGGAAAAATATATCCCAACAGTTTTTCTACTTCATCTTAGATAACATCGTAATAAGGTTTAGTCTTCCCATGACTATTGTGATGGACAATGGGCCACAGTTTAGTAGTGCGGAAACCAGGACCTTTTGTAGCAACCTTGGCATTAAGCAATCTTTTTCATTACCATATTACCCACAAGCTAATGGTCAAGCAGAAACAATGAACAAGGTCATCCTCAACTTGTTTAAGAGAATTCTTAGCAAGAGCAAGAGGCAGTGGCATGAACAAATCGTCTATGTGTTATGGGCCTATCGTACGACGTGTAGGATGGCTATAGGTAAGACCCCCTATAGCCTAGTTTACAGATCTGAAGCAATGTTACCTCTTTAATTGTAGGTACCATCACTATAGATGATCCTTTTAAGCATTATAAATGAAGCACAGAACAACGAGTCAAGGATTATTGACCTTGACTCCCTAGAGGAAGAGCGTGCACAAACACTGGGTCGTATTGAATGGTATCAGGACAAGCAATGGCAAAAGCATCATGCAGACCTACATCAACGACAGATTAAAAAGGGGGACCTAGTCCTTAAAGCTATGCTTGAACATGTAGACATGTTTTCGAAAAATTGGGAAGGTCCATTCATAGTTCAAAAAGCCTACGAGAATGGAGCATTCAAGTTGGCAAACATGGATGGTAGAGAGTTTACAAATCCTATGAACCACTTATACTTGAAGTCATACTACATCTAATACGGAAGCAAGGTAAGCATTCATAGTCTGCTATGACTATAAACTAGCATCCATAGTCTGCTACGACTATAAACTAGCATCCATAGTTTGCCATGACTATAAACTAGCACAGATAGTCTGCTGTACTATTCAAAATCGTCGGCGTGAGGCTGGAATGAAATAGATGCTGAGAGATCTACGAAAGATACAGTAAGACCCCACCTTCGTATGAGGGAAAGTTGGAAATAAACAAAGGCAGAGTGCCTTGAATGGTCTGCGCATAGATCAAACAAGGACTTCCCGTAGTGTATGCTGTTGCAATGCACTGGGTTATACGTAAATGGACACAAACTAAAATGTAAATGAATGTACGAAATGTAGAATGAAAAAAAACATAAAAAAATGTAATAGAAATTGTAACAAATGTAAACAGTGTAAATAGAGAACAATGGATGGCAGAATTGTAACTATATGTATTGATTGACGATTACAAAAAAAAGTGCACCGGTAAGAACACAGTTGTGGATTGATTATAAGGTGGACGTTTAGCCCCGATGTGAAGGGTGTACAGATGCTAGAAGATTGTAGGTTTCTGGTTGCAGGTGTGCATCATGACCAAAATTGCCCCAAGTTCTCAGTGTGACTAAGTCTGGGTAATGCCGAATCATACGAGATAATGATGATGAGATTCACCAACTCTCTAGATCTTGATGCCCCAAAATTGCCAACCCTTATTAAGTGGAAAAATGAGGTATTTATAGGAATTTTGGGTGTGGAACTGGATTTGGAGGAAGATCTATGGCTATAGGGTGAGGGAAATGTGGATCGGGTTTCAAGTATCTACGTTTTGACAGGATGCAGAGAATTTTACAATGTACAAGGTGCGAAGTGATCAAGAGCTCTTACACTGGCATGTGTAATTCACAGCGTAAGAGGTTGATACGCTGAAAAATGAAAAATGTACAAATAATGTTAAAGTACAAGAGTGGATCTAGATGTTTGGCCTTCGGATCTACAGATCTATGATGTTTTTACTTCGCCAAGGCCTCCAGCATGCGTGGATCTGGCTTTGGCGTGTCTACAGTGTGTCCTAGTGTTAGCGTCTAGCGTCCAGTGTCCCAATGTGACCATCAGCATGTCCAATGTTTATGATGCATTGTGAGCCCATTTTTTACCTTTGAGATCGGTTTTCAAAGTGGATCTTCATGCCTAAGGTCGAGAGGATTTTTCACGTCTATTTTGAGCTATTTTGGAGGCTGTTTTGGCATACTTTTGGTTGGTCACGTTGTGGTCACGCTGCCCAGCGTGACCTCAGAATGAATAGGTGGTTATGCCCTATTTTGAGCTAATTTTTGGATGCTAATTCCTATTTGTTGATGCTCAACTATTTCTTGCTCTCCAAGGTGGACTGGATGCTAAATTTGACTTTATTTTGCTGCTGTTTTGGTCATCTTTTGTTTGGTCACGCTGTGGTCACACTGTATAACATGACCTCAACATGACCAAGTTAAAATGACATATTTGATGCTCAAATCTTGATTTTTTGAAGCCTAAGAGTTAGCACAGTTGTTGCCTGTCCCCTGGGGATTGAGTTCATGTCAAAACTAGACCTGAAACTGCTTGATGTACCCTGTTTTTGCTTAGTCACAATGTGGTCATGCTATGCAGCATGACCTCAGTGTGACTAACTGAAAGTGGCATGTTTGAGGCCCAAATTTTGATCTTCTAGAGCCTATGAACATGTACAATTGTTCCCTGGATCCTAGAAGTTGAATTCATGTTGAAATTCTACCCAGAGGTTTTTGAATTGAGTTGTTCTTTTATGGTCACACTGTGGTCATGCTGTGTAGTGTGACCTCAGCGTGACTAACTTAAAGTGGCTCAAGACATATGATTTTGAGCTTAAATATCAAGGTTCCGAAGGCTGGGAGCTACAGGGGGCATCAGTAAAGCTCATGGAGGGTCTGTGTGCTTGAATATGGGCTGATTGGACTTAATTTTGGGGCTCTAGAAGTTGGTTACACTGCACACATGCTGGCCTTACGCTGGGCAACGTGACCATGGCATGACCAAAGTGTATATAGCAAAAACCATGCCTTTTGAGCCTAAAACCCTAGATTCTAGATGCTAGGAGTTGGTGTAATCGCCTGTGGGCCCCAGGCAGGCTTTACCTTTTTAGTTGTGTGTCGTTTCATGCTGTTTTGGAGGCTCTCAAGTTTTGGTCACGTTGTACTCATGTTAGGCAGCAGGATGACTTAGCTTGAGTCCTATCTAAAAGTGCTAGCCAAAAATTTTGTGGTGTTTCATTGGCCCCTCTTTGTTGATGCCTAGAGGAATCCACCTGAGAGGCGTCGACAAAGAAGTACAAAACACCACGAGAAACTTGGCATCCAACACTGTCCATCGGGCACCTGGCCAGATGTCATCGCACTATTCTCAGAAGTACATTGAATCAAGAAATGAAGTTTTAAGATGCACGAGAAATAGATTGTAACTATGGGGTCGGGAATTGATTAAGGGATTATTTTCTTTAATTGTGGGAGTGGAATGCTATTGTGAACAAGTCATGTTGGTCCTTTTCGATAGCCAATATCTAGCAGACTTTGGACCAAGGCATGGGAGATGCATCCTTTGGAGGAACAAGATTCTTGTGTCATATTTAAGAGAACCCATTGTCAATAGCCAAAGCCATGCGATGAGGTGCAACATGATCATTTGAGACACGGGTGTTTTTTTCAAGAAAATTGCCTTCTCGCCTAGGGCTTGTATGAGAAGAAGTAATGGTCTTTAGTCTATGATGTCAACGGGATCATGAAGAGCTTTTCCGTGCATTTTCTCTTTGCCCTTTTTTTTGTTCTCTTATTCTTGTTTTTTTGTTTCTCTTTTTTTTTTGGTTTTTTTGGTTTTGTTTTTTGTTTTGGTCTTTTTTAAAGAGCTTACTTTTTATGCTTTTCTCGTGATTGAGTGCTTGCATTTTGTGTTGCAATCTTAGAGAATCATAGTGTGCAACAGTGTATCGAGAGTCTTGGGATGAATATCGCATAAGGGAAATGTAACTGAGGGACGGAGGATAGGGGATGCATTGGGAGTAAGAAATGTACTTGTAAACAGTTGTGGGTATTAAGAACAATGTGGTACATGGTCATCGTGATGAAGTGCATCTGTGTGCGAATACCTCAAAGTGTCATCCTACAAACACAACTCCAAGAAGACAAGAAAACCACAAGTGATGTTAGCTTAAACACTTCATACCTAAATGCAATTGGTGGAATGGAGCTGCCGTGTGGAGCTTCAAGCAAGCAAAATGTTGAACAACATCAGTTTCATGTAGCAGGTTTTGATGAGCACAGGAAGTTGAATGCAGTAGTAGATCCATAGGCCAGTGATGATGTTGCCAGTTTATAGTCTTAGTGGATTGTCATGGATTAGTTTTACATCATAACTCGTTGGAAGTTGCCAGTTTATCATCGTAGTGGACGATGCCGTGCTAGTTTATAGTCATGGCGGACTATGAAGAGGCAAGCTAGTTTATAGTCTTAGCAAACTTTGGCAGATGAGTGTGGAAGTTTAATGTCATGTTGAACAAGTGCTAGTTTATTGTCATTTTGGACAAAGCTCTATGGTGTCAATTTATCATCATAACGCCAGGACGTTTTGTGGTATCAGTTTACCATCATGATGCCAGGATGAATCTGTGGTATTAGTTTACCATCATGATGCCAGGATGAATCTATGATATCAGTTTATCGTCATGATGCTAGGATGAATCTGTGGTATCAGTTTACCATCATGATGCTAGGACAAATCTGTGGTATCAGTTTACCATCATGATGCCAGGACAAATCTGTGCTATTAGTTTACCTTTATGATACTAGGACGAATCTATGGTATCAGTTTACTGTCATGATGCCAAGATGAATGTGTACCTTAAGTTTTCTAGATGTAATATGGTTTGAGGTACATGTGATTTTTTGGATTAGAAAACTCATTGCCGTTCATATCAACTAGTTTGAACACCCCATTGTTGTATGCCTTAATGATCAAGTAAGGCCCTTCCAAGTTGGCTGAGAATTTGTCTGTGTGGTCATGGATCACCTTGAGGACTAGGTCACCTTCCTTGATTGGCTGCTTATGTGGATTGTGTTGATGACGTCACCATTTTTGCCTTTGGTACCACTCAATTTGATCCAACGTGCGTGTATGTTCCTCCTCCACCGAGTCAAGGTCAACAATGCGTAATTCATCATTTTGGCTTTCCTCAAGGAGTCTAGAGAGAGTGATCTGCAATGAGGGTACCTGCAACTCTAAAGGTAAAATAGCTTCTGATCCAAAAACAAGACTATAGGGTGTTTTACTTGTGGATGTTCGATGCATCGTTCGATGCTCATAGCACATAAACTAGCTATTCATGCCATCTTCTTTTGCTTTGATGAAGCATTTTCTTGAGCACCATGATGATAGTTTTATTTGTGGACTTTGCTTGACCATTTTTTGTGGGTAGTAAGGTGATGAGAACGAGTGTTTGATGCCTAAGCTCTCACAGAATTTTTTGGTTTTGGCACTACTGAATTGTGGCCCGTTATTGGTGATTATGGTCATTGGAACGCCAAAACTGGTTACAATGTTCTCAAGTATAAAATTGCACACTTGTTTTGATGTGGTCTTCCTAAGGGGAATATCTTCTACCCATTTTGTGAAGTATTCAGTCACGATGATGATCAAATTATGTCCTGCTGAAGATGGGGGGGGGGGCTATCGTTCCAATGATGTCTAACCCCCATTTCTAGAAAGGCCATGTGATTTGTGTTGTATGTAACTCACTAGGTGGCACATGTATTAAATTACCATGCTTCTAACAAATGTTGCACGTTTTGACCTTGGAGAAACAATCATACGCCATGTGTGGCCAATAATAGCCTAAACATCTGATTTTCGTTGCCATTGCCTTAGGCGCTATGTGCCCTCTGCAAAGTCCTTCATGAACTTGCTCCACAATCGTGTGACCATTGATGTTACTAACGCACACTAACAAAATGCCTTCATAGGATCTACAACATAACGTTTCTCCTATTAATGCATATTGTCAAGAACATTTTTGCACTGCGTCCCTTTGAGCATTTGTTAGATGTAGTGGCAGTTCACCATGTAGAAGGTACTCCTTTATGTCATCATACCATTCCATTGCATGTGTGGTACTAACGGATGCTATAGGTATGTCATCGGGAGTGTCAGTTACGGGTTTGGCACAATTCATTGTGGAACTAGACAATGCATTAAACATGTCGAGTGCCATGTTTAAGGCCAGTGTTGCAAGTGCATCTGCGATAGTATTTTCGTTTTTGGGAACATGTTGCATGTCTATGTTCGTTAATTGCTTTAGCAAGTGTTTAGTTAAGTCACAGTACAGTTGTAAATGTGAAGCTTTGCATGCAAAAAAATTTGTGACCTGATTAATTACTGGCTGTGAGTCACCTCGAACCACAAGCTGTGTGATTCCTGAAGCTAGTGCTAGCATAAGACCTCTAAGAAGACCTTCGTACTCTGCCACGTTGTTAGTACAAGGGAAGTTTAATCGATAGGTAGAGGGTTGAATCTCTCCAAAGGGATAAGTTCGGATGGCTGTGGCACTCCCTCCTTAGGAGGTTGATGCTGCATCAAAGTATAAGATTGCATCGTAGTTGTCAGGCACGGTGTGTATGGTGTTCATGTTCTCATTAGGGAACTCAAGGTTGATTATTACTTGGTCTTGCGTCGGTGAGGCGGTCATTTGATTGACTATTGCTTGACCCTTTGTAGAAGATTGAGCTATGTAGCGTAGGTCAAACTCCGCAATCATCACCATCCATATAGCTATCCTGCTTGATTCATAGATGTTGTTGGTGATAGCTCTGAGTACATTGTCTTTACAAATAATTTTGACTTGGTTACAGAAGAGATAATGTCACCACTTCTTCAAGGAAAAGATAAGGGCTATACATGACCTCTCCACATCGTTGTATCTCTGCTCATGGGCCACTAAGGCATGGCTTAGGTAGTAGACAGGGATTTCGGTTCCATCTTCTTGTTTCTGACTAAGCATAGATGTGATAGACGAATCCGATGTTGCAAGGTAGATGTAGAAGGGTTTGTTGTCCTACAGGGGATAAACTTTCGGTAGTTGAGCTAGTGTCGTTTTGATATTCTCAAAGGCTTCTTGGCATTGTTGAGTCCATTGAAAATGGGCATTTTTGTGCAAGAAATGCTGCATGGGTTTCAAATTGTCCATTAGTTTTTCAATGAAGTTCCTAATAAACTATAATCTACCTTGTAGACCATGTAGTTTGGTAAGGTTGCTAGGTGGTTTCAAATTTTTTATTGCCTCAACCTTATCGGGATCTACTCGTATCCCTATTTCAGATACTATGAATCTAAGCATTTTGCTTGTTTTGACTCCAAAGACACATTTCTCTGGGTTAAGTCTGAGCTCATATTTTAGACAACGTTTGAGCACCAAGTCCAGATCATTGACGTGTTGCTTAGTTATTTTTGACTTGACAGTGATGTCGTCTACATAATCATTGAGTGAATTAAGCATATAATCACTAAAGATGTATGTCATCACTCGTTGATATGTAGCAATGGCATTTTTTAAACCGAATGGCATCATTGTATAACAGAATATGCCCCATGGTGTCATGAAGGTTGTCCTGAGTTGATGTTTTGGGTTGATCCTAATCTGGTTGTATCCTAAGAATCCATCCATAAATGACAACAATGCATGCCTGGCAGTTGAATCAACAAGTTGATCGATACCGAGTAGGGGAAAGTCATCTTTTATGGTTGCTATGTTGAGGTCACAGAAGTCAATGCATAGGCGAATGCTCCCGTTCTTCTTTGGGACTACAACCATGTTGGACACCTAATTGACGTAGTCAATAGCTCGGATGAAACCAGCTTGGTAAAGCTTCGTGATTTCATTACGAATTGCTAACACTACCTCAGGTTTAACCTTTCGTGCTTTTTGTTTCACTGGTCTAAGTTTTGGATCAAGGATGATGTTGTGCTGGACTATTCAAGGATCTAGTCCTGGCATATCAGTATAGGACCAAGCAAATGCTTTCATGTTTTCTTTCAACACTTGAACTATGTCACTGGCTAGTTGTGGATTTAATAGAGTACTTAGTTTTAGTATTTTAACTTCACCATCCGACGTAGTAATGGGGACTTTGGCGAGGGGATCTTCGGTGATGTTGTCGGCTTCTAAGTCCAGAATTTTCTTCATTCCCTTAAAGAAATCAAGTGTCTCTTGTGTTGATGCCACGAAATTGTCATAAGTTGATAATGAGCCTAGGTCAATGGATTCTAGATTGACTTCTCGTTAAATGGCCCCGTGTGGTTCATTGATAGACAACGGTGAGAAAATGTGCTTACTATCCATGTGTTTGTCCCTACCAATTAAACAGGGAGCCATGTGAGCAAGGGTGAGTTGTGATTTATTATAAAGTTAATTTCTACGTCTTAATGTAACTAAGGCATGTGATGAATAGTTTATCGTCATACATGGACGTTTGGCAGTTTTAGGTCTTACCCGGGCTAGGTGTGGCAGTTTAAGGCCATACTGGGCCATCTGCTAGTCATGTTCCAAGTATATACAAGTATTATGAATTTTTGTGATTGTTGGATTTTTTGTGGATTTATTTTTTTTGTCCAAATGCATGGGTTACTTTGCAAAACTTAATAAATATGCATGAGAGAATAGAAAAGAAGTAGCTACTTTGGGAGCACAAGAATAAAGTAAAAATAAATAAGAGGAGACAGGACAAGGCGTCACATAATTACAAAATGGGATAAAATGGCCTCAAATGTAGTGTAAGCGTGAGTAAATGGACATAGCGTGAATTTAGAGGACCAGTGCATAATGTGAGCTATTGGACAGCAACACAGCATGAGCGACTAGGAATGCGCAGCATGAGCAAGATGAAGGGTAAGGGGAAGCAGGAAAAGGGAAAGGGGGAGAAGTATTTAAGATTGGTGTTTGTGGAGGAGAGCGAGGAACTACACCAACTCATTTTCTTCATGGGTTGGAACCCTACGTAGGTTTATTCCATCCCTCTTCCTTTTCTGTTGTTTTTTTTTGTTTGTAGCGTAACATCAATGAGTGGCAATGTGAGTTATGAGAGCCACAGATTTTTGGTGTTGGTGGGTGATTTCTGGTTGTGTTGAGAGTGATTTTGTTTCCTCCTTGCATTCTAGGGTTTTTGTGTTCGATTTTAATTCATAATTGCAGCGTGAGTTCCCCTAAGATTGCAAAGTGAGTTTCCCTCAGTGCGAGTGGCCCTAAAACAATAACGTTTTAGTGTTGGTTTTGAGCTAGCGTGAGCAAAATAGGGCATGCCCATAGGTAGCGTGAGTTGCAAGGATTGCCATGTTTTAGGTATTTTTGGTTGCGTTTTGGTTGGGAGAACCAAGGTTTTGTATTGCTATTTATTGCAGGGCTGCATCTCTAGCGTTAGTTGCAGGGCTGTTTGAAATATAGCATGTTCCAGGGCCTTTTAGACCACAGTGTGAGTTACTGGCCTCCAAACTAGGATGTGAGTGATTGGTTCCTACTGCAGTGTGAGCTCATGCATTACTAATTTGTAGTGTGATTACTCCTTAATGTTTTCCCTCTTTGTCATCGCGAATTACTGTATTTAATTATCAGTGTAAGTGAATTGATTGTGGTGTGGGGAATTGGACAAGGGCAGCATGGGTAACTGTCCCTATTATAGCATGAATACCCATGAGCCTTGCTCAGTGTGAGTAATGCCTTTGCTTGGAAGCATGAGGGTTTTGCTTCGGCACGGTGAACTGCTGTTGGCAGTGTTAGTGACTGCCTTGTAGCATGGGTCAATGTTGGTAGGGTGATCAACTTCCCTAGTATTACATTGTGAGCCAACCCTGAAGTTCGTGCTGCAAGTAAATTATAGCGTGAGATAACTACCTTGCAGAGTTAGCTACTGCTTTGGCAACATAAGGCATTCTTTTGGCTACATGAGACAAGGTTTTGGTCTCACAGTTGCTTTGGTAGCGTGAGTTCACTGTTCACCATGACATGAGCAACCTTACACACAATGTGAGCAACCTCACGTGCAGCGTGAGTTCTTCCCACATACAGCATGAGTGACTGCCAAGTACAGCGTAAATTGTTGTCTTCAGTTGTAGTTGTAGCGTTACTAGTTTCTACTACAGCATGAGTAACCCTCATTGTAGCATGAGTTGGCTATCCTAGTAGCCTAAGTTACCTTTATCGTGAGCTACTTCCATCTCCAGTTGTAACACAATTGATTTACCATGTGTAGTGTGAGTTTCTCCTATGTGCGGTGTGAGCTACAGTAGCGTGAACTATGTGATGCTTTTCACTTACGGGTGTGATGATTTTTGGTAACTTAAACCATTAAAGTGATTTTTGTAAACGTTGTCATTTTAATGTTGGTGTTACCTAGTGGATTCCAATGTTCCCCATTGAGCATTAGATGCACCAAATAAGTATTGGAGTTCTTGTCCCAAGGGGTAGTCTTGCATGTGCGTTGAATGTTATTTACTCGTTAGGTTTATTTACTTATTTTTTATTTTGTTTGTTTAGTGTATATGTTTTATACGTTTTAAGTTACTTACTTAAGGTTCTAGCTCTGTGCAAGGGACTTAAGCCCTTTCTTTTCATGGTGGAACTCATGGGTGTGTTGTCATGGTTTGGCCCCTTGGAGCCCAACGCACCTTGTCATGGCATGAAGATCGGATCACAATGGTTATGGTTTCATCGAGGCTCTAGTAAATTTCTATCATTTATCCTGCAGGGTTTTAGCATGGTCATTTGGTCTCATTTAAGTGAACAGTTGGCTCGTAGTGTTGTTGAGACCATACTGCCTGGCTCATCCCATGACATATTGGCCTTCATCATTGATGTGGATGAGGGATTATTAAAAGTTGATGGAGGTCCTACCGAAGGTCCTCGATCTACCCATCCTCTAACTTGTGTTTGGGAGTTACCATCTTGTAGCCACTACAATAGCAGTAACACCCTTTTCCTAGCTTTCTGTGTACATATATTATTCCAAAATCCACCTGGAACAGTGTACAGGGTGGAGAGGTAAGGTATTTTTGATTTATCTTTATTTTGTTTGCTTTGGTGTTATACTGCTGTTTATGTTTGATTATATTTTCCTTGGCAGGCCCCGTTTTGATGAGCGTGGAATGCGCAGGAATGATGATGGACTTGACTTAACGTGTATAGCCTTGGAGACTTTCATGGTGGGCCCTACTCTTCGTGGTAACATGTTGGCTCAGACCAAGGGTGGTATTTTCCGTTATCATAAGTAGTTTTCCAAGGCCTTTGAACATTGTGAAGCTCATGGGTGGCTACATGAAGACTGGTCTCGCAATGGATCCACTTTTCCTCAAGTGGTTGATTCAGTGCCAAGTGTGCCTGATCCATTTTCTAATGGTAAGTGATTGTGTCCTAAGCTTTGTTTTTATCTTTGCTACTCCATTTTTTATCATAATGTTGATCTTTTGTTTAACATGTTTTTATAGCAGATATTACCCCTGGTGGGGTTACCATCGTGTCTGGGTGTACTGATGGTACCCTATTCATGAAGTACGGGGAGACATAAGATTTGCAATGGTGGTTGCATACAAAGGAACCTCAACATGTTGTCACTTGCCTTACCAATGTTGGTCTGCTAGATCTATTCAGTGCCTTGGCTCCTAACGTTCTTGTGAGTGAAATGGTTTCCATCCTTGATTCTTTCAATGATGATGTTACTTATTTTAGTACGCAAGTCTGGGGAGTTAAAGTTGTATTTCATTTGACTGTTGAATTCTTTTCAAATCTATTTGGTGTACCAATAGATGGTGTCAAAGTGGCAGTGGACAGGGCTAACAGAGAAGGTCACATGATTAGGGACCTTGAGGAATGGCTGGGTGTGTCACGGGGTTCCATGGACTTCCCTATGCAAGTGGACTCTAAAGTGATGGAAGTGAATTTTTTGTACCCATTGTTTAGAGCACGCGCATTTCCCAAGTCTCTATCTCAAGTGAGAACTCTTGGGGTAGAGCCCGCACGTATCATGCACTTGATCCTAGAGACTAGTATGTGTTATAACTAGGCACAGTTCCTAGTTTTGGGCTTCCATGGGGAGATTATCAAATTACGTTCTAATGTGAATGCGTAGTCCCACTTCACTTTTGCATTCTTTGCAGACTACCTCCGTAGATTTGCTAAGTTCCTAGTGGTCCATGGAGGTAGTCAGTATGTGTTGAGGGACCATGCACAAATGTCTTGCCCTTGGATCCGTCACCTATTCATCCTTCCTAGATCCCAAGATGCCCCCAAAGGTATTAAGGAATCAGTATCTATTACAACAGTGGGTGTTGCTAGTCATTCCCACCATACATAGGATAGCATAGGGTTGGAACCACCTAGGTTGCACACCACTGCCAGGAGAGCTGATCGTGTGATCAAGGAGACAACCGGGAAGGCTAAGTCTAAGGTGCAGAGACCTGAGCATCCTAGGGAATTTGGTCCGGAGACTAGACCACCAAGAGAAAAATGCATTAGATTCATATTTCCATAATGAGGTAAGTATATTTTATTTATTATTAGTGTTTTTGTCTTGCTTTTTTGATTTTATTGATTCATTTAAACTGGTATATTTACTATGTCATGTTAAGTTTGAATTTATCAATGTCATCAGAGGAAACCCTTGAAAGAGAAAGAAAGGAATCAGCTCCAGTGGTTGAACCAGAAGCAATTTCCACCGAGCTAGATGGGAAAGAAGAGAAAGAAGCTCATGAAGAAGTGATCGGGGAGATGAGAATCTCCCTAGAAAGAGGTGAGGAAGAAGCCATGGAAATGAATCTCGTAGATGGTTCAGATGTCTCCAAACATTCTAGTGAAGAGAGGGAGATATTCGATGGCTACTTTGACGGGTCATTACATCTTGGTGACCCACCTGAGTTGACTGACCAAAGGATTTTTGGTATGTTTTATTTCTTGTTCTATGTTTTCCTCTACAATTTTTGTGGTTTTGACTAGTTATGATGATTTTTGTTGATACAAGACTTAGGTGCTGAAACATCGGAGGCTCATAATCATCGGATAGAAGTACTGAGATTACGAAAAATAGTTGAAACGACAACTCAAGTTGGTCCAGAAACCAAAAATGAACCTAAACCATGGCTTGAAATGCCAAACAAAGTGGACTTTGTTACAAGCATTGTCAATGATGTGGTAGCTCGTTTACAAGAAGTTGACCCTAAATTAGGTATGTGTGTGTGATGTGTAACGTCAAATGACCTGAGTTAATTCATTGTGTTTATTTGATTTTTCATTGGCTAAGTTGTGTGCTTCTTGTATTGATAGGTGCAAAACTTCAATGGGATCCTTCCAAGGCAACCCATATCAATGCTCTACCTGAACTTCCTAAAGACATTGGACAAGTTTCTAGAGAGATTTATGATGCAGTCGTGGGTTGCGTGGTTCAAAATGCCAAATCACTTTGGACTTGCAGGCGTTTCATTGAACATTTATGGTAGAAAGTTCAATCAGTAGAAAAGAATATTGCCAAGCTAGCAGAAGAGAGAAATGACTTTAAAGCCCATTATGATTTCACATTCGCTAGGTTGGCAGGTGATAGAACTTGGCGTACTTTCGAGATCACCTATGCTCATTATTGGAATGTCCTAAATAACAAGGTACAGGTGACTCGGGAGCTAGCTAAACAAAGGATCCAAATTGATTTGTTGAATCGAAAATGTCAAGATTGGAAATCCTTTGCTGCCAAAGTACGTAAATGGGACCAGGACCAAAAAGATCACAAGTACCAGTTCAAGAACTGGCTGAAAGAAGAGTCCATTGAACGTCGTCGGTTGAAGATTTTTGTTGAGGGATTGGGCTTACGTACTTCTTATGATAGGTTTGTTGAATGTACAGTAGTGGAGGGGTCTCCTAAGCGATCCATCACTACTGCCTCTAGGGAAGTTTCGGTAGGCCAATTTCCTCTTGAATGTCCTTCCTAGACATTAGTGGACAAGGGTAAAGCTATAGCTGATGTTGATTTAGGTCTTGAAGAAGATTGGTCGTGCATGCTAGAAGAAGAGATTCTTCGTCGTATAGAGTTTGGTCTTATACCTTCTTCTCTTGTAAGCATTTCAGTCTTGTAACTTTTCGCTATTTTCAATTAGTTGTTTAATTCATTTTTGTGTTTACTAATTAGTTGTTTTTGTACTTTTGTTGTTGTAGGGTCAAAATGGTGATGAGGGCAGCCCCAGTGGAGCAGGACCTAATGATGCGAAGGAGTTTGGGGATCACCCCCTTCCTAGCACTGATGCCTAGTTTAGCTTGTTATTCTTGTTAATCTTGTCATTTTTTGTTGTAATTTGTTGTTTTTGAGAATGAACGAGGACATGTAACCTGATCATGATATAATACAATACATTTACATATATTTTTTTCTTTTAAAAGTGTAGATGTAAGAAGAATGATAGTGATGTAGACAAAATATAAAGGGAAATCATAACGTGAAACACATAAAATATGGCTAAGAATGTAAACAAGGAATCTGATTTTGATGAAACTAAAATGCACCATGTTCTAGTTTAAGGCCATTTCAGGCCACACACTTCAGTTTAAAGTCATGACAGACTGTTGTGCTTGTGTTATGAAAGAGGGAAATTTTTAACTATTTTTTGGGTAGTTTTACATCATTTCAGACATGTGGTAGTTTTATGTCATTTTGGACATGTGGTAGTTTTAGGTCATTTTGGACATGTGGTAGTTTTAGGTCATTTTGGACATGTGGTAGTTTTACGTCATTTTGGACGTGTGGTAGTTTAATGGTTGAGTAGCTTCTTTATTTTTTGAAGCTTGACATTAGTGGTAGGGCATGTTGGTGTGATCTTATATTTAGCATCTCCTTCGCTAGTTATGTCAAATGGTAATTTTGACCACGAGACATCTAAGGGAATGACCACTATGTCAGCATGTTATTAAGTTTTCATGTTTTGTAATGTTTCCATGTCTTCTGGGGAATTATGGTTTGGAGGTTGATCATCACTTTGGGTTTTATTTGGTGTATTGTCTTTCTTAGGCCCATCGGTGGTGTCATCTTATTTAAGCTTAGGGGTAGTGTCGTCTTGTTTAGATTCATTGAATTCAACCTTTAAGCCTTGGTTTGTGCCTACGTGTGAAGAGATGTTGGATGTAGCCACGTCACCGTGTATAATGATTTCACCACCTTCGTAAGGTAAGTGAATCTCTTGATGGATGGACAAGGATACCGCTTTTAATTGGGCTAACCAAGGTCATCCCAAAATTGAGTTAAATCCTGGCATCTCATCTATGACAAAAAACTCGGCTGATGTGGGGAACCGGTCCCCCACTATGAAGTCCAAAGTGAGTGTTCCTTTTACTGTGACATGTGATCTGCTGAATGATTTCAGGAATGTCGTGGATGTTGGTTTTATCTGCTCTGTGAGCTCTAATTGTTCGATGATGGGGAATGGTACTACATTTGTGGCTGCCCTGTCATCAACATGCACCATATGTATTATAAACTAGTTGACTTGTATGGTTATGAACATAGGTGCAATGCTAAATTCTCCTATTTTTTCATCCTTTTTAATGTTATCTACATGGAATTCTAGTGATGTGGACATTGATCTTTGATGTGGAGAAATTACTGCATGAATGGACGGTCCAGTTGCAGGTAAGTCTTCACTGACAGGGATCGATGTTAACATACGTACTAGGGCTTCGCGGTGTACTTGAGAAGTCATCATTAAGTCATATAGGCTTAGTGAAGTGTTCTTTTGTTTGAGGGCCTATGTAGCCTGGGTTGGGGAACTAGCCAAGTCTTTGCTATTTGGTATTTTCCTGTTGGTTGAGACTTGGTCCATTGGACCCAACAGTTGTATTTCTTGAGGGAGGGTTATTGCGTGGTCAACTATAATCGTTGGGTTTAGCTCCTCGGGCATTCCTGATTTTTCAGCTTGGTTACTTATGCTTGGTTTGTTAGTTGTCAAAGCCATGGGTATAGCATTTAATGGAGTGGGTTTTGGGGATTCCAACTTATGACCTTGGTGTTCTCTTTCCAAACATTCCCTGGTCAACCTGTCTACGAGGAGTTCTCACAAAGGTCGCGGGGGAGTTTTTGGGGTTTGAACATCAGGTTGCTTCGGGACCTAGATGATAAATGGAATGAGTAAGGTTTGTGGTGGAACTATTGGTGGTTGAATGTTAGGGTGTTTAGGCACCCTAATGGCAAATGGAGTTGGTTTGTTTTGGGGTCGTACATCTATGGTTGCAACAGCAGGCAGTACTTGGATCACAAAGGGAGCAGGCTGAGTTAGCGGTGGTGCATTTGTGGTTGCATCGGCAAAAGGCACATGGATCACAAATGGAGCAGGTTTGTTTTGTGGGAGTATGTTCGTTATTTCCACCGTAGGAGGTACCCAGATGAAGAACGGTTTCCAAGGTGTGGAGAATGTATATGTTGGAAACAAGGGTTGGGGAGATGGTGTTGATGCTTTAGGAACATGAATCACAAAGGGTTTTCTGGGTATTTCCTGTTCGTTGCTGACATGTATTGTGTTGATCACATAAGGATCCTCCTTAGTGTTAAGGGGATCCTTATACATGTCCATAGATTAATTTTGTGGTTTTATAGGGTTGGCTTTATCAAAGGTTATTTCACCCCTATCGATCATACGTTGTATGTCTTGTTTCAGGGTGAAACAATAATCGGTTCTGTGCCCGTTTCTTTGATGGTATTCACAAAATCTATCTAGCCTAAAGCCTCTCAGAATTAGAGGCTCATTTGGTGTTTCCAAGCTTGGGTTTTTGGCCAATTCATAGTATCGATCATGTTTTTGGGCTTCCGCAGGAGACAACTGCTTATGTTTGATGGCCCCAACCTTTAAAAGTTGATCTAGTAGTTGCGAAGGCTTCATAGGCAATGGTGTATATTAAGTAGGTTCTTTTCTCTCAAATGTACTAGCATGACCCGTGTTAGCAGTTTGCATGAAGGATGGTTTGGGTGTGGGTGTAGGAGCGATTTTCTCATAGTTAACGGGAATAGTAGGTTGTTTCCATTTCTATCCCACGTTGTTGGATTGAGCTGTCTCTACTACTGCTGCCACTGTTGCTTTAGCCTTGTCTTTGTCTTTCTTCATGTGTTGATTTTTAAAGCCTGAATAAGCAAGGTCATGACTATTTTTGGTTGCCTCCTCTATGTTCTTTATCTGTACAAAAGCTTGGCTCAGAGTGTGAGCATTTAGATAGTAGAGCTTTGACTTAATGAGGTCATTCACGGCTCCTTTAAGAATCGTAATTAGGTATGTTTCTAGGATTGGCTCGTGAAGTTCATTAAGTGCAGCACTCCATCTCTGAATGAACTTTTACACAGGTTCTAATGGTGCTTGCTTTACCTGGACTAGATTGTCTAAGGTTTCTTTAGGCTTCAGGTTGTACTTAAACCTGGCAACAAACTAGTGTAACAGATCCTCTAGAGAGGATATAGAGTTATGGGGTAAGGCTCTATACCAGTCTAGGACTCTTCCAGTTAAAGACATGGCGAACACACGTAGAATTGTGTGGGGCCAAGCTTGAAGCAACATACATTCTAATTTGAATGTTACTAAGTGGGCGTTGGGGTCTCCTTCCCCGTTATATTTTATCAATTGAGGCAATGACACTCCCTTGGGTAAAGTTAAAGGTGGCACTAACGAACTGATTGGATCATCTTGGTAGAAGTCCAATACTTTAAGCTCTTCAGTGTTAGTGGTTTTAAGGCACTTTACCTCATCAATGAGCTCTTGCATCATCTTTTTGACTTCAGCCCATTCTTGGGCACTCGGTGGAGCAGTAGGTTGGTTAGTTTGAGTGTTATAAAAGTTAGACTGCTATATGGTTGGTAGGAATGATGACTGTTGAGTTGTTGATGGTTGTACTTGAGTGATGTTCATGGATGGAATTGTAGAAGGTGGTATTCTATAATGAGTAGGTTGATATTGTTGCATGCCAGACGTGGTCCACTGTCTAGTTATGAGTTGTGAGGAAATGCCCTAACCTTGTTGAGTCGAAGTGGTGAAGGATTTGCACTCGTGGTATATAGTGAGTAGATGTAGAAGCAGGTATCACGGATAGCATCCAAATTACTTGGGGTGGGAAGGTCACTCCTACATTATTTTGAGAGGGGAGTTGTTGGGGTTGTACTTGTAGGAGAGGGGATAACGTGGTGACCAGAGGAATAACAAAGATGGATGCATTGAATTAAGTATTGGTAATTGGGAGAGTGGGAATGAGAGTGGGTGCTTCCTATTGAGAGACATGTGCTTGAGTGCTTTTAAATGCATGAAGGGACATGGTCTCTCCCATGAAAGGGTGAAATAATGGATTCGTGTAAGTATGCGGACTGAGAGTATGGTATGAATCTCCATGTTCGGATTGAGCCATGAAATCATCTTCCTCACCTCCGTTTTGAAGCTCTACAACGGGTTGGCGTGAGGTTTGGTTCCTTGCCATGAGGAGTTGGGATATGAGTTCATGGTGGGATTCAGAGAGGGGAATTACATCATAGGTGGTGGGAGTGAAGTCATGACCTCCTTTGTGAATTAGCTCATAGTGTATTTTTTCTTCTAGTTCAGTTTGGTCAACATCCAGTTTAGCTTGGATTTTAACACAGATAAAGTTATATTGTTCGGGTGTTAGGATGGTGAATGTGAGGTCTCTACCTTATAGTCTCAATGACCTGTGAGGTGGCCCCTGAGGCTTCATTTCAGCAAGGGCTACTATGGACTCATCGGCGGTGATGGGATTCGAGGTTGTGGTACCAAAGTCAGAGATGGGCAAGGTGGTGGTCTTAGTGTATGTGGGGTCCATTATGAGTGTATGAGAATAGCGTATGGGAGAAAATGTAGCATACGGTAAAAATGAGTAGTGTATAGTAAAGACAAGCAGTGTATGAGAGAAAACAAGGAGTGTATGAGGGAGTACAGTGTATGAAGGATTGCAGCATGGCTAATGTATGGTGTACAACATATGGACGCTAAGTATGAAGTGTAGCGTATCAGCGTTTGGGAGGTGAGTCCAACGTGCTGCGTGTCTACATTGAAAAATGTAGCATGTGCACGCTGAGGTTAACCATGGGTAGCGTATGGATGCTGAGGGTGATGAACACAGCGTGTGGCTAAGAAACTGAAATGCAGAATGTAGTCGAGAGCTTAGAGTGTAGTGTTTGGAACTAGGGTACAATGTGGGGATGCTGGATATAGCGTCTGGGACCGAGGAATAGTGTCTGGACACTGGATACAATGTTTGGAAGCTAGGGCCTAAGCGCTGGATTCTATGAGTTAAGAAGCAACGTGTTTAGTAGGTCAGAATGGCATCTGGATGCTGAGGGCAGCGTCTGAGGGAGAAAATCGAGTGTAGGATGCTATGAATAGAATCTGAGAAGGGAGAGAAGGATGCTGGATGCTGTGAACAACGTCTTAAAACTGGAACAAGGTGCAGGATGTTGTGGGCAGCTGCTGGATGAATAAAGGTAACAGAAGTGCCCTCATAGCACCAATTTACTATACTGTCCGAAATCATCAACATGAGGCTAGAATGAAATGTACGTTGAGAGATCTACAGAAGATATAGTAAGATCCCACCTTTGTACAAGGGCAAGCTAGAAATAAATAGAGGCAGAGTGCCTTGAATGATCTATGCGTAGATCAAACAAGGAATTCCCCTAGTGTACGTTGTTGCGATGCACTAGGTTATATGTAAATGGACGAAAACTAAAATGTAAACGAATGTACAAAATGTAGAACGAAAACAAAACATAAAAAAATGTAATGAAAATTGTAACAAATGTAAACGATACAAACAGAGAATAATGGATGGTAGAATTGTAACTATATGTATTGATTGATGATTACAAAAAAAAGTGCATCGGTTAGAACGCAGTTGCGGATTGATTGCAAGGCAAACGTTTAGCCCCGATGTGAAGGGTGTATAGATGCTGGGAGATTACAGGTGTGTAGCATGACCAAAATTACCCCAAATGCTTAGTGTGACTAAGTTTGGGTAATGCCCAATCGTACGAGATAATAATGATGAGATTCGCCAACTCTCTAGATCTTGATGCCCCAAAATTACCAACCCCTATTAAGTGGAAAAACGGGGTATTTATAGGACTTTTTGGCATGGACATGGATCTGGAGGAAGATCTATGGCTACAAGGTGAGAGAAATGTAGATTGGGTGACAAGTATCTGTGTTTTGACTATATGCACAGAATTTTACAATGTACAGGGTGCGGCGTGATCAAGATCTCTTACGCTGACGTGTGTAATTTGCAGCATAAGAGCTTGATATGCTGAAAAATGAAAAATGTAAAAAGAATGTTAAAGTACAAGAGTGGATCTAGATGTCTGGCCTCCAGATCTACAAATCTATGCTATTTTTGCTTTGCTAAGGCCTTTAGCATTCGTGGATCTGACTCTGGCATGTCTACAACGTGTCCTGGCATCAGCGTCCTAGCATGAGCATCAGCGTGTCCAATGTTTATGATGCATTTTGAACCCATTTTGACCTGTGAGACCCATTTTTGAAGTGGATCTACATGCGTGAGGTCAAGAGGGTTCTGTACATCTATTTTGAGCTGATTTGGAGGCTGTTTTGGCATACTTTTGGTTGGTCACGTTGTGGTCACGCCGCCCAGCATGATCTCAGCATGACAAGGTGTTTATGCCATATTTTGAGTTGATTTTTGGACATTGATGCCTATTTTTTGATGCTCAACTACTGCCTACTCTCTAGGGTGGCCTGGGTGCTGAATTTGACTCCATTTTATTACTGGTTTGGTCATATTTTGTTTGGTCACACTGTGGTGATGCTGTGCAGCGTGACCTCAGCATGACCAAGTTAAAATGACATATTTGATGCTCAAATCTTGATTTTGTGAAGCTTGAGAGTCAGTACAGTTGTTTCCTATCCCTCGGGGATTGAGTTCATGTTGAAACTAGACCTAAAACTGCTTGATGTGCCCTATTTTTGCTTGGTCACGTTGTGGTCACACTGTGCAATGTGACCTCAGCATGACCAACTGAAAGTGGCATGTTTGAGGCCCAAATTTTGATCTTCTAGAGCCTGTGAACATGTACAATTGTTCCCTAGATCCTGGAAGTTGAATTCTTGTCAAAATTCTACCCAGAGATGCCTGAATTAAGCTGTTCTTGTTTGGTCATGTTGTGCAACGTGACCTCAACATGACTAACATAAAGTGGTTCAAGACATATGATTATGAGCTTAAATCTTGAGGTTCTAAAGGCTGGGAGCTACAAGGGGCATTGGTGAAGCTCATGGAGGATCCATGTGCTCAAATCTGGGCTATTTGAACTTGATTTTGGGGCTCTAGAAGTTGGTCACGCTATACACATGCTGGCCTTACACTGGGCAACGTGACCATGGCATGACCAAAGTGTATATAGCAAAAACCATGACTTTTGAGCCTGAAGCCCTAGATTCCAGATGCTGGGAGTTGGTGCAATTGCCTGTAGGCCTCAGGGAGGGCTTTGCCTTTTCAGTTGTGTGTCATTTCATGCTGTTTTGGAGGCTCTCAAGTTTTGGTCATGCTGTACTCATGTTAGGAAGCAGGATGACTTAGCTTGAGTCTTGTCTAAAAGTGCTAGGCCAAAATTTTGTGGTGTTTCATTGGGCCCTCTTTGTTGATTCCTGGAGGAATCCACTTGAGAGCATCGACAAAGAAGTACAAAACACCATGAGCAACTTGGCATCCAGCACTGTTTGTCGAGCACTTGGCCGGATGTCATCGCACCGTATTCAGAAGTACATTGAGTTGGGAAATGAAGTTTTGAGATGCACAGGAAATAGATTTTAACTATGGGGTTGGGGATTAATTAAGGGATTTTTTTCTTTAACTATGGGAGCGGAATGCTCTTGTGAATAAGTCATGTTGGTCCTTGTCAACAACCAGTATCTAGCAGACTTGGGACCAAGGCATGGGAGGTGTGTCCTTTGGAGGAATGAGACTCTTTTGTCATATTTAAGAGAACCTATTGTTAATAGCCAAAGCCAGATGATGAGGTGCAACATGATCATTTCAGACACATGTGTTTTTTTTCAAGAGAATTACCTTCTCGCCTAGGGCTTGTATGAGAAGAACCAATGGTCTTTAGTCTATGATGTCAACGGGGTCATGAAGACCTTTTCCATGCATTTTTCTCTTTACCCTTTTCTTTGTTCTCTTATTCTTATTTTTTTATTTTGTTTTTTCTTTTGGTCTTTTTTTTAAACTGCCTACTTTTTGTGCTTTGCTCATGTTCGAGCACTTGCATTTTGTGTCACGTACCGTGTATTGTGTTTTTTTGTTGCAACTACTTAGGGAATCACAGTGTGAAATAGTGTATCAAGAGTCTTGGGATGAATATGGCATCAGGAAAATGTAACTGAGGGATGGAGGATAGGGGATGCATCAGGAGTAAGAAATGTACTTGTGAACGATTTGATTGACCAAGTTGCGGGCATTAGGAACAATGTGGTATCTTGTCATCGTGATGAAGTGCATTCGTGTGCAAACACCTCAAAGTGTCATCCTACAAATACAACTCTAAGAAGACAAGAAAATCACAAGTGATGTTAGCTTAAACACTTCAAACCTGAATGAAGTTGGTGGAATGGAGCCACTGTGTGGAGCTTTAGGCAAGCAAAATGTTGAACAACATTAGTTTCATGCAGCAGGTTTTGATGAGCACAGGCGGTTGAATGTAGTAGTAGATCCGTAGACCAGTGATGATGTTGCCAGTTTATAGTCTTAGCAGACTGTCATGGATTAGTTTTATGTCATAGCCCGTTGGACATTGCTAGTTTATTGTCGTAGCAGATGATGCTGTGCTAGTTTATAGTCTTGGCGGACTGTGAAGAGGCAAGCTAGTTTATAGTCTTAGCAAACTCTGGAAGATGAGTGTGATAGTTTAATGTCATGTTGGATGAGTGCTATTTTATTGCCATTTCAGACAAAGCTTTGTGATGTCAGTTTATCATCATAATGCCGGGATGTTATGTGGTATCAGTTTACCGTCATGATGCCAGGACGAATCTGTGTATCAGTTTACCGTCATTATGCCAGGATGAATCTATGGTATCAGTTTACCATCATGATGCCAAGATGAATCTGTGGTATCAGTTTACCATCATGATGCCAGGACGAATTTGTGGTATCAGTTTACCGTCATGATACTAGGACGAATGCATACCTTAAGTTTTTCAGACATAATACGGATTGAGATACATGTGATTTGTTGGATTAGAAAACTCATTTCCATTCATATCAGCCAGTTTGAATGCCCCATTTTTGTATGCCTTAATGACCAACTAAGGCCCTTCCTAGTTGGCTAAGAATTTGTCCAAGTGGTCACGAACTGCCTTGAGGACTAGGTCACCTTCCTTGATTGGCCGCTTATGTGGATTATGTTGATGACATCGCCATTGTTGCCTTTGGTACCACTTGATTTGATCCAGCGTGCATGTATGTTCCTCCTACACCGAGTTATCATTTTGTCTTTCCTTGAGGAGTCCAGAGAGAGTGATCCGCAATGAGGATACCTGCAACTCTAAAGGTAAAACAACTTCTGATCCATAAACAAGACTATAGGGTGTTTTACCTATGGATGTTCGATGTGTCATTTGATATGCCCATAGCACGTAAACTAGCTGTTCATGCCATCTTCTTTTTCTCTAATGAAGCATTTTCTTGAGCACCATGATGATAGTTTTACTCGTGGACTCTACTTGACCATTGCTTTTTGGGTAGTATGGTGATGAGAACGACTGTTTGATGCCTAATCTCTCACAAAATTTTTTGGTTTTAGCACTACTAAATTATGGCCCATTATCGATGATTATGGTTATTGGAATGCCAAAACGGGTTACAATGTTCTCAATTATAAAATTGCACACTTGTTTGGATGTGGTCTTCGTAAGGGGAATAGCTTCTACCCATTTTGTGAAGTATTCAGTCGCAGTGATGATGAAGTTATGTCCTACTGAAGATGGGGGGTTATCAGTCCAATGATGTCTAACCCCCATTTCTAGAAAGGCCATGTGATTTGTGCTGTATGCAACTCACTAGGTGGCACATGTATTAAATTACCATGCTTCTGACAAACATTACATGTTTTGACCTTGGAGAAACAATCGTACTCCATGTGTTGCCAATAATAGCCTAAACGTCTGATTTTCGTTGTCATTGCCTTAGGCGCTATGTGCCCTCCGCAAAGTCCTTCATGAACTTGCTCCATGATCATGTGACCATCAATGCTACTAACGTACACTAACAAAATTCCTTCATAGGATCTACGACATAAAGTTTCTCCTATTAGCGTAGCACAACGTAGAAAAATCAAAGTGGTAAGGTTCATCTTGCCAAGTGATTCCAATAAGAAAATGACACCTTGACAAGACTTCGGCCTCCAAAACTTCCTGCCCCACTTAATCCTTAGGCCTCGAGCAAAGTTTCTTGCTAGAAATTGGTGACTTAAACAAGGAAGTAGGATACGCTAGCTGCTATGCTGTGCTACGCTACATAGCATAGCACAACGTAACAACGATGCAAAATCAGCAAATGTTTCAAACATGAGTTCCATGAGTTCAAAATCTCTCCTGCATGAAAGATGAAAGTTGCAAACAAATGCTCTATGGCTCTAACGCAAATTTTATTCAATATGAGTGGCTACGCTATGCTACGCTACATAGCGTAGCACAACATAGCAAGCAGCCACTTATGCTACATCAATGTGTTTAACAGCGTGAGTAGTGCAACACTGGTATAGAAGTAGCAAAACATATTCAGGTAGCTCTAGAACTTGTTGAAAATAATTTTTCTCACTCTGTCATCTCCTTAGCAAGATCAACAATTTTCCTTTGTTTTGCATACCCCCGGTCAGCCCCCAAAACATTGTTCCTACACTTGACCCTTCTTGTAAAGGCAAAAAAGACATAGTCCTAGAGCATAAGCTCCATTTTTCTTGTGCTATTAGCACACTGGATCTCGACACATGTAGTTCCGATGGTATAGTCATAGCGTAGCAAAGTTCATGTCTATTATTGCACACCTACATGGTACAAACATGTTAGCATCTTATGGGGTCTAAGACACATGGCATCTAGACCATATTTCTCTCCTACTCCTAGCCCTATAAATACCTTGACAAACAAGGCTTAAATGGTTGGTTTTTTTGGCATTGGAAAGAGTAGTTGGCTGGTTGGCTTTTCACATTGGCTGATTAGCTTTTGAGTTAGCTTTCAGAAGGCATAGTTGGAAATTTTCTTGAGCATTCTAGTTACCTTTAAGTTCTCTGGTTGGCTCCAAATGTCCCTTTTTGAGTCAAGCATTTTGATGTATTAGCAAATAGATCAGTGAGCAGAAGAACTGTAACTATACTGCTCGGTGTAAGCAATGTCTCTCCGACGTTGTGTAACCTATTGTACACCTTTCAAACAAGGAAAAGAATCAAATCTGCAACTTTGAGGTGGTGCACTTTCTCACCTGAGTTTTTTTTGCTATTTCTTTATTATAATAATTGTTTTACACCATTTTTACCATCTTGCATTTATTGATCATCGATCTGTCTCGTCCGTCTCACTTCTCAAACAAATGTTTACATAAGGTTAAGATACATCGACTAAGTCCTTGTCTAATTGACCAAACCGTTTAGGGTGTCCTACTTTCATTTTTCTCCAGCATGGCCCTAGCATGGATCCAAGGTTAAACTATTCACCCAGAAACCTCTCAGTGTTCCAACCACCAACATTTCTGGTCGCTACAATTTTTTGGCGCTAGAAGGAGGACTTTTGGTGCCCTTTCCATATCCTACGGGTAGTCTTGCACACTCTTTGTACCCCATCATGCACTAGCATAAACATGACACCCTTTTATGGTAGTTTACGCATCATGTGGTGCAAATTGGTCACAACGACGATTCCTTTGGAACCTAGTAGGATGAAAAGCCTCCCATTTCCCATTGATTTCCGTGTCTCTAGTTTGCGATCTCCCCTTTTTACCATGCAAGATGATTTCAACAACAACCGCTATTTCTACCTTGGGCCTTGAGGCTCCTTTCTCAGCCCAAAGCACCATGGATGCTGAGCAGCGACCTAGCCCGATGCTGGTGCCATGCCAGTCCCTTAGGATTTGACATTTGTCACCCGAGTTCTTGGCATAAGATGGAGAGTGTTATGACTTTATCTGCGTAAAGTTCTAGGTAGATTTGCCCCAGGATCACCAGGAGCTCGAGCACAAATGCAGTTTCGAGTTCCATTATCAGAACAGGAGGGAGTTTGTCCCTAACCCTGACATTTCCATCCCTTTGATGTAGACGTGTTAGTGGATCTTCAATCAAATTCTACGAGTTAGTAACCCTAGGGAGTGGGATATAGCATCCCACTATGATGAAGAGTTCCAGGACGGACAAGAAGATTTGGACTCCCAGTTCGAGGGGGGTGGTTAGACTTACTTTGCGACCATCCCTCCCACCATGACCTTTAGGTCAAACCTACTTTTTGCAATAGCTCCCTTTGAGATCACCACAGTTCTTATGTTCACCTTTAGGTGTCATTTCTTCACTCGCAGATGCTGTTAGTTGCTACGCTACATCGTTTTGCTTTCTCTCAATATGATCACACTACTCTCTAGATGTGGGCTTTGTGCTCTGACGACCAAAATGACAAGTTTATCAGGGGTAAACCCCTATTTATAGCCGACACAGTGAAAAGAATTTTTCATTTTTGCACCCCGAGTAATGTGGGATGCTCATATAGTGTAACACTTTCACTCTAGCGTAGCACCATTGTTTGCAGGTGGGGTCCAACCGAAAATTTCATCCCTTCCCGAATTAGCAACTTACCTTTATGAAGCTTATGTTACCTATTAATGGTCCATGAAGATCTTAAACTAGTGAAATTTTGCAATAGTACACACCATGGTCTGCAAAGACCTTAAACTAGTGACATTTCATAAAGTCTACTTGTCAGCGGTTCGCAAAGACCTTAAACTAGTAACATTTTATGAAGCCCACCTATTAATGGTCCGCAAAGACCTTAAACTAGTAACTATACCTTTACAACCTGTTAACGTTTTGCAAAGATCTTAAACTACTAGCCTTAGTCTTTGAGCTCCACCTGTTAACGGTCCACCATGACCTTAAATTGGAAAAGTTAATATCTCTTATATGTTTGAACCTACTCACGGTCCGCCAAGACCTTAAACTGGTAACTTGCAAACTTGGCTGAATATTTGATGATCATTGCATGATTCATTATTGCTTTGTAAGTATTCATTATTATGCGCTATAGCTACAAATAGGTATCACTTGACCAGGCTTCTCTTATTATGGTAGGTTGAACAAGATGGTCATGCAGCGTGATCTACGCTCACTTTTAACTTTGACAAGTCCTCATGGCAAGCTTGTAAGATACCTAAATTTAAATTCGATAGACTGGGATTCATCCATCAATAACACTGTAGCATCCTTGGAAACGTTCCTAGATTGGCCCTAACACTTGGTCCAAGCCTTAGACTTAGAGGCCAGGGATGTGACTGAGGACCCTCTTATCGAAACACGGATAACGAAATCTAGGGGGAAATGAAAACAATAAAACTAAGTTCCCTCCTAGATCAAAAAATGTAAAAATAAGTATCCAAAGTCCTTCAAGATGACATCAAAGTATTCGCATGGTCTTATAATGACATGTCGGGCTTAGAACCATGGCTAATACAACATAACATTGTATTGGACCCATGTGTCATACCGGTTAAACAAAAGGATCAGAAAATTAAACCAGAAATTGCACTAGCCATACGTGACGAGATTACTAAGCTATACCAAGTAGGTTTCATTTGCATAGTTGATTACTCAGAATGGGTATCAAACATCGTTGTAGTATCTAAGAAAATGGGAGGTATACGAATTTATATAGATTTCTAGGATCTAAATAAAGCAACGATTAAAGATGCCTTCCCATTACCAAGTATCAACCAACTTATAGACATCATGGCTGGTCATGCATTATTAGTTGATAACTACGTTTATGATCCCTTGGGGAACATTTTTTTACACTATGATGCCCTTTGGTTTAAAGAATGATGGAGCAACCTATCAAAGAGCCATGACCTACATATTTAGTGACTACCTCCTAGAGAGACTCAATGATTATGTGGATGAAATAACAGTCAAGTCTAAGATGGCTATCGATCATCCCATGGATCTAGAGGTAGTCCTCAAACATTGTCATAGGCATGATTTGTGTCTTAACCCAAAGAAATGTGTTTTCGGCATTAGAACTGGACGCATGCTAGGGTTTGTAGTGTCAAAGGCTAGAATATGAGTGGACCCTGACAAATTTAAGGCCATCGTTAATCTAGCATCCCCTACTAATCTTAAAGAATTGTGTGGGTTGCAAGGTAGAGTACAATTCATCAGAAGGTTTATAGCAAGGTTGACTGACAAGTTACACCCCATGCAACACTTACTAAAGAAGGGGGTTAACTTTGTGTGGACGACATAGTGCCAACAAGCCTTCGATGACTTAAATAAAGAGCTTTTACACCTCCCAACTATTTACCCACCATAGAGGGATAAGCCTTTCTACATCTACCTTGCCACGTTGGACACATCTATCGTAGCACTGTTATGCCAAAAAAGAGAAGATGGCTCTGAAATCCTAGTCTATTACTTGAGCCATGCATTAATAGCATATAAAGCCAAATATAACAAGGTGGAAAGGAATTGTCTCTACCTAGCTCTTAACTAATGTGTTGCTAGGGAGAAGAATGATTTTTGTAAGTAAAGTTTTTGAAAATAACAATGAAAATTAATTTTTACCTAGGCATCCCTCTTGAAGCCCCCATTGCTAATTTCGTGCACTCAAACTCATGGTGCACTAATAGTGTAAAGGGCATAATGTCCAAAAAATTTTGGGATGGTGGGAGTTCTAATGTTAAGTTTAGAAATTTGAATTTGGATGGGCCCCACTTGGTGCCACCAAAGTAAAGTGGATTTCAAGCTCAAAAACCTCCTATATGCTGGCATTTAACCCCCTTGAAACTCATTAAAACCTCTTTTAACCTCATACCCTCCTCACCCATGTTGTTCAACATGGATCTAGCATGGGTCCTAGCCTCCCATGCAGAAAAATTATGAAACCTTAATCCATTTTCCATTTTTAGTAGCTTGATTTGACATTACCAAATACTAAGCCTTGGTAGAGGCTAGAATCCTTCATACCACTTACTACTTTGGGCAATAATGTTGGCGAAGGGTCCATCCAAATTGGCTAGCATAACTTAAGAGGGCATAACACTCACAAGCATGAACCAAACCTTGATTCAACCCTAGGATGATCCCAAAAACCTAAAACCCAAATAGACACCCCCAATAGCTTCAAAACTTTGTCAAATCTAGTCAAAAGTGGCCAAAACCTTGAAATCTGGTGGAGTAATGTTAGGGTGCATCTCATCCATATTGGCTAGTGTAGCCCCAACATGGTTTGGTGAGGTATAACTTTAAAAAACCAAAATTGACCTCTCAGTTACCAGATTTTGATTTTAACACCTATATTTAGCCTCTAGTAGCCAAGAATAGATAAAATACAAGTCAAAAATTATGTCTAACATCATCCATGCTAGAAAACCCTTCATCCACATTAGCTAGTATGGGTCCAATGTGGGTACCCTAGGGGATGATCTATAATACCAATTAATAACATAAAATTACCTAAAAACCCATCATTATGACATTAAAACTCTACCAAAGTCTCCAAGAGCCATCAAACACCATAGAATAGATCTAAAAATGGTAAAAAGTAATCATCCCATTTCCATAAATGCATAAGCCATGTTGGCCAATGTGGCTAAATGAGGGATGACTATAAAAACTATCAAGAAGCCTATAAAGATGTCAATTTTTATGCCAGATCTTAGCTATTGACATCTACAATCCTAGGAGCTTGAGTACTTAGTTTATTTGATACCAAAAGCTATCAAAAACTAGTATACTCATGTATCCACATAGGGGATGATCCTAGCCATGCTAGCCAATGTGGTTCTATCATGGATAAGGTTCTTTACCACTTTTGACAATACTTCAACATGCCTAAAAGCCTAAAACTTAGCCTAGTAATTCCTAGAACCCCAAAACCTTAAAATGATGATCATTCAACCTTGTTTCAACCATATAAACCCACTAGACCTCCTCATCCCTTCTAGAGAAACATTGCCTAGCATGGGTAAGGGAGGTATAATCATATCATGGCCCAAATGATCATCAAACATGGTCAATATTAAGCCTAAACCTCAAACATCACTAATAGAAATCCTAGAAGCCCGAAAACTTGGTAAACTTGCCTCTTAAACCATACAAGAACCAAAAATCACAACTATCCACACTGAGGGCTACTTGAAAAATGTTGGCCAATGTAGCCCCAACGTGGGTGAGGTTCCCAACAAGGTTTCACTAGTAAAACACCCATTAAATGGCTTTAAAACTCAACTATGAAAGCATGTAATTGCAAAACCTTAGATTCAATTGCAATTTAATCCTATTTTAATCTTGTAATCACCTAGGCCAAGCTATCCACATTGAAACTACCCTTATCCATACTAGTTAGTGTGGATTTGGGAGGTATGACCTTAAAACCTAGTTTTATTACAAATTTCAATGTTCAAAGTAATCAATTTTTACCATTCTGATCCTGCACTACCCTAGGAAGTCTATAGAACACTAGTTTTGATTCTTTTGATGCCTAAATTTAGTTTTCACATGTACCCATGGTGGGGCCATGTTGGCCAGCATTACTCCAACATGGGTAACAGTTCCTGGCTTTAATAGTAGCTTCTAAAGGTTCATATCAACATCAAAATTAATCAATTTTCTTTCCCAACATACTAGGCTAATCATACAAGATGTCAAGAGTTTGAACTGATGAAAATCAACCTAGAAACCCACATGACCATTCTATCCATGCTAGGGATTACCCCACCCATGCTAGCTAGCATGACTTAAGCATAGATCACGTGGGCACCGAAAAAAACCTCATTTAAACCTAAAACTAGCATAGCCTTCATATGTGCCCAATATCACTTGTCAACTTTGTACCCTCTTATCACGGCCCTCTAGGACATAATACTAGTAAAACCTAACCTTTTTTATCTATGTTGGTCTTCTTTTACAACATATTTTTACCTTAGTTGGTTTGACCTTATTTCATGGTGTTTTTTGACTTATTTTGGCCTTGTTATCATCATTTGATCTTATTTGGCTTCTACACTCTAGTTTCATCATATTTATCATATTTTCTCTATCATGGCTTGTTTTGATCTCTACTTGGTCTTTGATTGATGTTAGGTGATGGGGTTTGACCATTCTTGACCATCATTTAACACCATGTAACTATGGCCTACGAAGGCCTTAAATTAGCACTATTGACTTGCTAAGGCCTAAAACTAACAATAATGTAATCTCAGTTGACATGTTTGATCTTCCTTCTCATAATGTCATCTTTTTATAACCTTGTTTAAACTTTATTTGACCTTATGTGACCTTTGTTCCATCTTATTTATCTTCATCTCTCTCTTATAGCTTTGGCTAACCTTATTTGCATATTATTTAATCTTGAAATAACATGTCTTTGCATAGTAACTAAGATCAATTTTCCTTTAAGCCTAAATGCACCCCATAGTAATGTTGAATGGTGTATTAATCCTAATTACTAAGTCTTGAGCATGAGAGTCTTGTTGACCAGATAGGCTCTATAGAGTTATCTTTGGAGTGGCCTAAAAACCTAGTCAAAATCCTTGACCTTCAAGCTAGTGACATTACTAAAGATGCTCTAGTTGAGATTCCTATCAACAAATAGTGGTTAGGAGAAAATCCTAAAACTAAGTTCCTTACTAGGATCTTATTAGGCTCAAGACATCACATAGGTTCTCCAAGATAACATCAAGACCATCATATAGTCTTACTTATATCTAATGCTCACATGTTTTCTTGTACTATTATTTACCATTATTGATAGGTTGGAATGAATGATGGATGTTGATGATTTCAGTTGTCTACAACAAGGTGGCTTGCATGACCTATTTTTGCACAAAAATCGAACTATTATACTTTATAACATATGTGATCTATGGTAGCCTTTTCTATTGATCATGATATATGGCCTTATGCATTGTATTGTAACAACAAGTTTTCTTTACCTAGTTTTCTTATTCTCTTAGAGTTAGTGATTGTAGAATGGAGCCTAGAGGCATTGGAATGGTGCAACTCATTAAGACAGCAAGTCACCTTGTGATCTCTATGCATAAGATCTGGTGAGTCTATATTTCCATGCCAAGAGTACTTATTCAACCTCTCCCTTATTACCATTTCCTTAATTTCAACCCCAATGGCTTGATTATATGCTTCCATGCCTTAAGCAACAATGTTGACCAATATTTGACACTTATGCATTATGGCTATATGTCATCCCTTCATCATGCTCCACCTATAAGTCCATTGAATGTAACACATCTTATTCAATGGGAAAACTATTAAGTTCCTTGAATTTAACACATCTCATTCACTAGGAAAACCAAGTCAAACCTTAGCTTGGCAAAGAAACCTAATGAAGGTTTCACTAAAAAAAAGCAAATAACTAAGAAGTTAAGAGATCAATGCAGATTAAGAGATCAACCAATGACTCCAAACATCCAAAGGAAGAAGCCTACTGGCCAAGGAAAACTTTGAGTAAAGTATTGGTTTTTCAAATGCATTACTGAGTAATCAATCCTTTGAAAACATGAA